>MEHQ01003499.1:0-185436 GCA_008828725.1 Saccharina japonica | reverse complement strand
AGAGTATCAGCAACGGAGGTGGGGTGTGTGCGACACGCCGAGGACAACGGCGCGAACAGAGCAGATCAGCACGCAAACACGCCGAGCCTGAGTGACCTTGGGGAGTTCCTCATCTGTGATTGTTTGAACAGGGGGAGGGGGGGGTTGTGATGTGCTGCAAGGTCGCCAACACCTGGCATGCCAAGGGCATGCGGGTATGAGTACATGCCACGCCTCGCCACGAGTATGAGTACATGCCACGCCTCGCCACGAGTATGGATAGGAAACGACCTACCAAAGGCCGTTTCCTATGCGGTTCGATTTCGAGCTTCAGATTTGTATTTTTCGATGCAAAAAACGAAAGCACCGTCCTATCTAATGCAGTCCGATTGTGCAAAATCTGACCGGAAAAATTTAGATTTGAGAATCAGATGGCCCAAGTCGTCAGAGTTTGGCCTCTCCGTATATATACCCACAGACTTTACAGCAGCAGCAGCCTTATTATTTTACGGTTGTTTCTATATATTCTGCTGTATCAGAGTACTGGGGGCCTAAATACTCGGAGTACTTGGAGTATAAGCAGTACTGAAGGCCCAAATACTCCGAGTATACTGGGAGGATGAGCAGTACTTATACTCGAATACAAGCAGTAGTACTCGGAGTAAAAACATGTCAATTGCTCGGAGTACTCCGAGAAATCGAGAGGATTGGACACCGAAACACTGCGAGTACACAAAGTACCTGAAGCATTTTTTCCCGAGAAAACTCTAACTATACTCCGAGGTAATGGGAGCATCGGTGAATTTTGAAATGCTATAAACGCCAGTCACATGCCCCCAGAACCTGGGAGCAATGACGGCCGAGAGTCTTGTTAATGATGCGAAGATGCTCCTAACGTACTTCACACTCCGAGTATACTCCGAGTTCAAGTACATTTCGTACTCCGAGTTAGAGTACTGGCCGTCTGAATACTCGGAGTACTTGGAGTATGAGCAGTACTGAAGCCCCAAAAACCCGACATACTCCAAGGACACGAAATATCGAGAAGAGTGTTCATACCCGAAATACTCCGAGTACGAGCAGTATCCCGGAGTATCAAACCCCGAAATACTCCGAGTACACGAAGCACCTGAGATATTTTATCTCCAATATTATACTCCTTAATTTACTCCAAGGTACTCGGAGCATTTGTGCAACATTGAACACAAAGAGGAACTACCCCTGAGCCCGCAGGAAAAACGCCGGACAGATACGAGTACTTGCATTTTTTTTTCAAGACTGGAGACTAGCAACGCGAATGATACTCATTCGATTGCGATACAAGCACAATACATAAACGCAGCATTGAACGGCTCTGCGAGTAAGAACGTGCGCCTTTTTCACTTATGGCAATACTTACAGGTGGACCTTGCCGTAGAGGTTCGATACAAAATAACTCATGAAGCAATTCCAAGCTATTGAATGAGATGTCGTCCCAACACATATTGGAGTCCATCGTCAACATCTTGTCTACTGCAGTCAATGCTCGACAGTACTCTAGTAGCAGTGGCGCATACCGACCACAAATGCAGTAAACTTGTGACCCAGTCAAATGAACCCTGGATCACAACAAACTTTCCTCAATCCTTTTGTTTCGATCAGCTTAAGAATTCGATAGAACACGAGACTCTTCCTTTAACAACTACGCGAAAGACAGGCGAAACTTGTAGGCCGTCGTAAATTCAATCGCGACTATCAAGTATCATACCTAGTGCGGTGGTCAGCATCCACAAGCTGTTCGATGATCTATTCTATATAACCAATATAAGGTTCTAGATAATATTTCGGTTAATGTGCAAACACGATTCTTTTTCTGGCCGTGGTTTGTTTACCGAGAGTTTTGTTGCGTTTTGTTTATCGAGGTAGTTTACCTGGCTCAATTAAGTCGACAGAAACTCGATTGCGGCGGTTGCTTTGCACACGGATTGACAGCTAGTCCCCTGCTTGGAAAACGTCCAGCTTCCACTGGGTAAACTTAGCGAGCGGTCGCGGTCTGCGGTTCAAAAAAGCAAAGCACTTCATTAAATTACCCCTTGTAGAGTTGTTGGGTCACTACTGTATTTTCAAGTCAAGATTATCGGTTGCGAAACGCGTGGACTAATACCACAACAGTCAACGCGACCACTCAATCCTGATAGATCAAGTGTCGAACAACCATTTCTCTGGTTGCTTTGGGACTTTCGTCGAGAACATTGTTTTTAACCCAAGGCAACGTGTACGTACATACCCGGTACAGCTAAAAATATAATAACTAATATTGATACTCGTAAACACTTTACGTTTTTATGCACACACCTGGTACTGTACATACGACGTGCTGATTCCGCCCCTCAGGCAGGTCTCGTATCGTACCACACCTGGCCTAGTATGGCCCGCTCTGCTCCACGAGTGATCATCTCACGGAGCATGGGTCACGCTAAAACTTCCAAGGGTGTATGATCATTTGCGCTGGTCACCCTCGCTGCAAACGTTTAGGCGCCTGGGTGTCCAAGTCTATAGACCTTGTTTAGTACGCGAGAGCATGGCTCGTGCCTGGATCAACCTATTCTTGTCTCGAACGACTTCTTGTTCTGTCAATCGTACCGTTGAGACATACATGAACCAGGCTTCACGCCCGGAGCGAAAACTCCAGACAAAGGCCATCACGGCCTTCAAACTTGTCACCGACAACTCTCTGATCAGTGCAACATGCACCCTATGTGTACTGCAGAGACTCGGGATCTGTGAGGCGAACACTCGGTGGCGGCGGTTAGCGCTGTGTCTTAAAATACGTATGCGTGATGTGAGGTGCTTGTCCAGGGCAGGTTTAAGAAAGGAAATGTAACACCCGAGCCTTGTGCACGATCTTAGTGACACACGAATGACCGACCAGTGCTGCACGAGCAGGATAGTTTTGTACGTAGACGATATCGGCCTCCGCTACCGGAGTAACAAACATACAGGTTTTATTGGTAGAGAGAAAGCCGCTTGGCTGTATATGGAACTGAGGTATCGTATGGTTGGTTTGAGTTATTTGGGGGACCGGCACGTAGCCATTGCTTTTGAAAAAGGCACCACGTGCAGGTTGGCATCCCCACGCCGTGTGCTAGCAAGCACGAGATTTGTGTCGCAAGCGTGAGCGGACGCGTGAGGCAGTCGCTGGCTTGGTCAGCCAAGCCGAGCATTTGTGGCCCTCTTCTGCCACCCCACCCTCCCATTGTTAATTTCGAAAGGGGGTGGAGGGGGGTGGTAGCTGGGTCCCGGAATACTATACTTTGGTTATTTGTTTTATTTGAGTCAAAAGGCGGCAGTCGAATGGTGCCGTAGCATTCAGAGGCTTGATAATCCGAGACAACTGTAGGCCGCACTACAGGTTAGGAACCCGACCGATATTTAAGCGGGGAGAGAAAGACGGTTAAATTCGGGGGGAGACATATTTAGTGAGTTGCCGCAGGCTGCAATGAGAGGGTGATGTAGGAACCTCTCCCTCGAACGACTCAGAAAACGATAACGTTAATGCAATTCGAAAACTTACAAAAATGAAAAATACCACGACTAAGAGGAGTGCCGACTGCCAACAGCAGGAAGCACCCCGCACATAGGGTGTAGGGTATATTGAAAACACTTCTCCCTCATACGAAGAGCAATATTTGAACACGGACTTCTTGATTGGTATCTCAACTTTGTGGACGTTTTCCGATGCTCTGGTGTGGTTGCCTTGGAGCATTGGCACAATAGGTTAGTACGAGAGAGCGGCACCACTGAACACTTTGTGTGGAACGAACCTCTGGCTGACATCAAAATGTTGCCTAACTTCCACCTATTTGACACAAGCCTGAACAACTACGCGCTGCCGCCGATATGCTTTTAGCCGCGTTCTTTAGTTTGTTTCACGACGTCAAACCTACCAGACCTGGGAGCACCAGCAAGGCGGGCTAGTAATCCAAACTTACCTGATAACAGCGCCGACGACGCTATATTTCGCATCCCGAGCAAGCGAACAACAAAAGCGCGGAGGTTATCATCAAACATACAACGATCCAGGCTAAGATCCCTGCAGACGACCAATGGCAGACCATCAATCGCCCAACTCTTACCAGTACCCGGGTCACCAAATCGGTGCCTCCGCGGATACTTCGCCCACCAGCATCGACATTTATGATCGGATCTGATCAAATGGCATCGGTTTGCTTGACAGGAACAGCAAGTTTTGCATCTTCTGGGCGTAAATAATTGGCTGGGAGCGCCCGGGCTGGCGGCAGGTGTGAAATTGAAAACAAATCAAGGGGTTTGTACCAACATGTAAATGATTATCCCTAACGTAAAAAAATAATGGCCGTTGAACAGTGAATTCAAACGTCGTATACATGTTGTGCACAAGCGTGTTTTGTGTACGCAGGTAAGTAAATAAGAAGTACGCATGGACGTTCTAAACATACACGAGGTGTTGAATGACCCGTCGAGTAAAACGGTATTATGTCATTGCAAGTTCATTAGCGACACGTCCGCTGTTCGTTGGTCGACAACTTAGCAGTCAACCTGTGCATCAAATGATAACTTGTGTGGCTCTGCGTGTAGGAAGATGCGCATACTGTTATTCAAATACTACTCCAGATGCAACCAGACCGCGCTGTAGGGCATCGATACAAACAATACGACTGTAGGCATTGTTGATATAACCAAATCTAAACATTTATATGAACAGCTGTATCAACGTATTTCTACTTCCAGTGTCAAGCCCATGTTGGCTGCACTCAGAATACGGCGTAGTAACATCACGGTAATACTTACGATAATATGTACCCTACAACCGCGATAGTGCCGGGTGGACCATGGGCTGGAGCATACATGGGTCGGGCCGTTTCGGCTAGAATGGTTTGTGAATTATGTCTCAGAATAAACCATTCTTCTGGTGTCTGATGGAAACCAGTCCAACTATATGGACAGTGCCGCCTGCTCTGCAGATCTAAAAGTGCTTCCTTTCCTGCTACACCATCACATTATCAGCGATGGTGACCGCTGTTAGCACTCATCTAGCGCGGAAGCCTATCGCGGGTAGACGGTGCCCGCATGATGAGGGGGGTAGTAAGTCCCAGCCGACTAAAGCGTTAGGTTATATGTTAGCAGCAGCAGCACCAGGTGTACATCGGGCAGACTCGTCTGAATGCGCGGAAGGGAGATGTCCCTGTCGGAAGTAGAGGCAAAGCAAAAAGAGATTTTGCATGACCCCAACACAATGATTTTTCAACTCCCAAACATGCACCGATTGCAAAACGTACTATTGACCAGAAAACGCGAATTGCACCTAAGCGATCGCGGTCTTTCGTATTACGATGGTTGGCTCCGCCAGACCTGCCTATCCCTCATCGAAATTGGTCAAGGGCAAACATCATGCGAAAAACAACTTTACAAATGCCCCAACCAGACAAGTTAAGATTAGCAAACATTAAGGAGCTACAGTTGGACAGTCATCGTACGATCTTTTACCCCCGTGCGACCGTGCGCGTCGTTGCCGCCAAAAACAATAAAACCACTTTTTTGCACTGGACACGAAGGCCAGTTCGGAAGAGACTCATTGGATCCAGTTGCCTGCCACCTTCACTCGCTAAGAAGAACGTGCGGACTACATCGATTGTGACCCGATTAGAAAGACACAACTCGAGGGTCCATGCCAACCTGCGGTTGGAGGCCGGTTCTATAACATCGACCTTACGGTTTAAGCACGGAGACCAACAGTACAGGCATGAGGTTCACAAACTAAACGCGCTCGATGCTAAGCCCAGGTTACGTCAACTTTTCATTTTACTACATTGCGCTGGAACAGCTCGGTAACACTACAATCACAGTCACTTGACATAGGCAACACGCATAAAAACGACTGCGAGTCAACTGCCGGCATATACGCACTCCCTCGTGATACTCGCAACGCCTACTGTGCTTACTTCTATGGTGTATGACCGCCCCGGTAATCGACGGGGTCTCCAAAAGACCGAACTGCCGCAACAATATTATGGCTAACAGTTTGTATCATTCAAAAGAAACACTGCGTCTTAACTTTAAATGAAGCACCCCTTACCGCGCCGTACGATGGACGACGACTATTCTGGGTGCGAGACTTTTCGACCATGCAAGTGAGATCACCTTCGAGGGGGCCGTGGACACGGCAGTGTGTAGGCTGTTTCCCTATCAAACCCCAGCGTGTTACACTGTTACAGCCGACGATCTTGCACGTTGCCATGAAGTTGACCACCGGGCCACCCACGATATCGCTTTTATGGCGACAGCATGTTTTGCCCCGACTGTCGGTTAGCAAACCATACGCCGGTCGCTTTACGCAAGGTATATGTGAGCAACGCCTGGCGGTAACGTTCACCATTCCCTCTGCAGCATGGTTCTTACAGTACCGCGCTGTTTTAAATTCGTTGAAGTTGTAGCTTGGTTGCTTAGTGCAGGAGTCATGTAAGCAACACCTGCTGAGGACATCAACCATGCCGTCCTCAGCATGCTGCTTGCAGTACGCCGCCGTCTTGCTGCCTTCGATGTTGAAAGTCGATATCCTGTTGCAGGGGTCATGAAAGCAACGTTTGCTACGAACGTCCACCATGCCGTCCTCAGCATGTTGTCTGCAGTACACCGCGATCTTGCAGCCCTCGACATTATAGCTCGCTATCTTCGCGCACGATTCATAAATGCAACGCCTACTGCAGACGTTCACCATACCGTTATCAGCATGCTGCTTACAGTAAACAGGCGTCTTGCTCCCCGCCATGTTGTAGTACGGTTCCCTCGAGCAGGAATCATGGGAGCAACTCATCGCATTGACATTAACCATGTCGTCTTCAGCGTGTAGCTTGCAGTAGGTCGCCGTCTTGCCCTCGAAATTAAAATTCGGCCGCTTAACGCACGAATCATGGGAGCAACGCTTCGCTTTTACATTAACCATGCCGTCTTCAGCGTGTTGTTTGCAATACGCTGCCGTCTTGCTGCCCATGACATTGAAATTGGCCTGCTTAAAACAGGCATCATGCGAGCAACGCCCCATTTTCACCGAAGATTACAGCTGCGATGGAATGCCTCGAGCAGATTCGCTAGGTAAGTGAGGTAAACAAAGACGCCTGGGCCTGAGCTGTGTACACCTGCCGTCCATGACGCAAAAATGAAGGGGGGAGGTGGTATAGCGTCGCGTAAAGGTGAAACAGCGCCAGTTTAGATATGACAAATAGATAGCTATTTTCGCAATGTGAACCCGTCTCTGATATCAGAAGCATGCTACGGTAAAGGTACACCATGCTTTCCCTGAAAGGTGGTCAGTCGAGGAGCTTTGTACCTCAACCCACAAATGATTTTGGAGGAAAGCAAAAGTGCAATATACCCGATGAACAATTACCTGCTGTAAGCATACAATGAACCATTGGGCAACACAAGAATGATAAAACGATTGGCGTTCTTTGGGTTAGGGGCCCGGTCAAAAAAAAAACGTTTCAGTCAAAACGTCACACCTCCACCGTAGCATACGTCTTCAACCCTGACTGTACGAAGGCTAAAAAACACCGCGCAGTTCTATTAGGTTGGTTTCTAGCCACGCCTGTGTCTGATGCTTTGTTGTGGGCGTAACTGCCTTAAGGGAAGCAAAAAACGCATATACTCGTGGTTTATGCAGTCAATCGTGAAAATATGTGGTTTGTGCCACCTCCGGCTCTTCTAGTAACATCCACAAATTTCTGTCTTTCGAAACATACAGCAAAGACTGAACGTTGTACACGCATACCCTTCAATCTTTTGATTAAACACAGCGCCAAACAAAATTATCACGGAAAACAAAACTCGTTGCCGGGAAACAGGTCGTTATTTCAACAAATTGTCGTAAGATCAGTCCGTGGGACAGACAGCCCACGGCGAGGATGAACTCTCTGGGACGACCACAATAGGCGCCAGCGCGTTGGATTACTTCCAGACACTCACACGGTACATGCTCTGTGTGCTTCACTGTAAAATCGGGTCAACAGCAGTTACTATCAGCCGTGCATTTTGCAAAACAAGTAATAGACAAATATAGCATTACCTACATGTACCATTTGCGAACTGGCCGGGTGCCACCGGTATCCCAATTAGCTGCGGATGATTCGAAGAATGCACTAGCAGTCAGGGAAGGGCTATTAGCCATGAAGTGCTACCTTTACTGAAACAAGGGGTACACCGCTGACGAAGTTATACTGCAGGCCGTGCGTACGACATCATGTTCGTACCAAGCACTTTATGGGTACGTTTAGTAAGTTTTTTATTAAAACAAACGTGACCGATGTCGGTGAAAGGAAGCCCTTACTGTCTCCTGTGTTTCTGGACCTTCAACCTTTTACCCTTGAGGGAAACATGATTGAAGAACAAGTTCACACAACAGTTACATGACATCACGGAAGGGCTTCATCTGGGCTAGGCCAGTACCATCACCTTTCGACGGTACCGCCATCTGTAGGTGAGCCTGTTAAGACGAAATAGGCAAAGAACCAATGTGCTGCAAGATAATTGCGGTTGGAAGAACAACCAGTGAGGTTGCTCACCCACCAACAGCGTACCTACCGGGGCATCGATTTTTTACATGAAAAAAATGGGTATTGAGATATTACGCTATTGGCTATGGTATACGAGGATTAACTGCAAAACGTAGACGATGTGCAGCACGACCAAATACTCGGCGACCAACGACCAGGGTACCCGGATGCAATTGGTATCGTGATGGTGCGTGATGCGTTTTGCACACTTTCGTGAACATACAGAAACGCTGACCAAATTGACCAGTAAAAACCAATTGTCTTGGTATGTCAAAAGTCTTTGAACGCATTATTTAGATCACGGCATGCATACAGCAAATCGACGGCATTGTAAACAACGGCTTCTTGAACAGACAACATTTTGGCATGTACATGCACCCTGGGCAGTCTCGGGTGAAGATCAAAACAAGCACAGTTAAATACAGACACTAACCTATCATCTACTTTGCTGGTAAGATAGCTGACTGTTTGACCGGGGACCTAAAACACATCCGGTACATACTTAGTTTGTCTTGTCACCGTCGCTTTTGAAAGCAGCGGAAGTCCAGTAGTGGTATAATGTGTTGAAGCTTAGATACAAAATGCAAACCGACGATAGACAGCGTCATCAACTAGCCAGGTAGACGATCGGCAGCCTACGTTCGAGGAATTTTCGAATGCGCTGTGCGACCACCGCCTCTCTCATTTGGTAAAGGCAAGGTCAACAGCTTTGGCTTCCATGAAGTACGTGTATACGATATAGACATGAAAATATTGCCTAACGCCAAAAATACTACCAGATACGTAGCAACTCTACGCTATCCCCCAAGGACCAAACATAACTGACATCGTAACCGGGACTCACGGACAACTTAGGGCAGAGGTTTTAAACTACCAATTACTCCCATGTTTCATACAAAACGCCACACGAGTGAACCAGAGCTCTCCCGGCCATGTAGCTACCCCTTTCTCAATCACTATTTTTGGGGGTTAGAGAGGTCACTGTCCCGTGTGAATCGCTAGAGGTTCAACCTGTCGAGTAAGAGGAAGGCCAAAGAGTATAGCGTTTTAAAGCCCATGCTTGGCAACCACCGCGGAACTTATGGCCGTGTGTTCTCCACCTGGCGGGTACCAAATTGGCTACCTAAGCACGCCACGACAGAACCTATGCGAACAAACCAAGCAACACGAAAATTACGATAGGTTTCGTATGGCACCGCCATGTCGAACAAAGCAATGGCGGAGGTAGCGATAGTTGCGAGCTAATAACCATGTTCCTTGTTTTTCGGACACTTGAACTGATCAACGCTCAAAACCCCGTAATACGATGCCTATGATAGACAGTTACAACCGTCGCAGTGAACGGTTATCATACAGCAGAGCAACAGCTACTGAATATGACTGAATACGAACTTCAGCATTTGATGCGAAATCAGGTTATTGTATTCGACTTGTTTCTATGACCATACACGGGTTGAAAATGTGTGGTGAGATTCATGTTATGGCATGGGATAATAATCACCACTGCAGACTCTCCTGGTGAACACTGACAACACATGCGAACACAAAACAAAGCACGTGGATGACGTAAAGGTCAGGGCTTCAATCGCGGGTGTTTTCGTGCGGTGGTTGTTGACCTGTTGTGGTATCATTGCTGCCGTTTTGGTGTGTACCGTGGCTGCGCGGTTTATTCAACATTTTCGAACAAGTGGGGGTTATATGGGTTTACATACAGGTTTGGCACACCTCGAAGCATTCAATTTAATATCCCTGTTTTGACACTATGACTTCGTTCCTACGTCGTACGACGAAAGTGAACATGGCAAACACAAGAAAACACATAGAATAATAGTCTGTGGCCGGTATATAGGGGAGCAGTTGGTACGCGACTGTTGCTGTACTGTGGCTGCGCAACAAAAAAAGTTGTTTTAAAGGCGGAGCGACGGTATGACAGCACCAGACGCGCCAACCAATGAAACTCTTGAGTCTATGTGGCGCTGACCGGCTCGGTGTACGGGAACGCAGCGCTACGAAAGAAAAACAACTTCGTGCAACTTTGAAATCTTCGACCACACGCCAAGAAGCCCTTAATGATTCTAGAACGTGAGACGTTGTGTACAATCAGGCGCCATGTGTGTCTCTTAGCCGAGGGCTTGAAAACACATTTGACGCTGGGCGCGAAACGGTTTGGTGCAGCAACAACAGCAATACACAACACCAAATATTCCTGTTAGAGCCCTTGCTGGGTATGTATCCGTATCGCAGCAACACTGCCAATGGTGCAACGGTCATTTTATATTTTGGTATGTAGACTCAGCTCTACCAGTTGTGTTGACAAATCTTGGAGAAGGCAGGGTTGGGGTGCGGTCGAGAGGAACGACACAGTAGTCGTTGAGGCGAAGTCGATGGTAAATCTACGGAACAAGACCATATCACAACACGCGTAATGCAAACCACAGGCCAACCGTGGAACATATGATACAGCAATGCGGTACGTTGAAAACTGACAAAATACGTATCATGCATACCGTAGTGTTTTATATTTGCGTGGAAATTGGTCATGGTTGGACACCCTACTGAGTGTCGGGCATAAAACCCGAACGAAAAACACAGAACAGCGCCGTGGCTGATACCGTGGCACGAGGTTCGAGCAATATGGTCGTTGTCCAGGTACTGTTGTGCGTTGACGTGCTTGCCCGGCGCGTGGTGGGTATGAACTGCAGATGCAGTGTGTATTTTTATCACGGCCGGCAGTGATCACGGTGCTCCCGAAGGGAAACGATGTGCTGATGAGGTTGTGCTCGTATCATAGGTAGCAAATCATGATAGACGGAAATAAATAACGAACACAAGCAAACGCAAAAAACACGCGCGAGCCTGCAGCGGTCGGTGATGCTCCAGCGGGGTTCGCCACATCCCGGCGAGGTCCTTGCCTGCCCCGCATCAAACAAGTGAGTGCGTAGATCGGCAAGGTACCTGTATCAAGTGTGCGCGTGAGCTTTATATTGCGTAGTGTTAGTTGTTGAATAATACGATTATGGGTAAAGTCAGTTATCGGGGAAATAAAAGAAAACGTATGCGATCGAGGGGCACTAAGTCTACGCTTTCACGATTTTCCATAGTAGCGACTTCTTGACACAGTTCGCAAGGCGGGTTTCACGCAGACGATTCGTTCGGAGAAGCAGAACGGAGTCTGGAAAGTCTGGCGACTGTTGTGACTTCTCGAGCGAGGCACAACGTCCCCGACGCTAGAGGCGAGCAACGAGGTTGATAACCCAAGATAAGCCAAGAGGCCTGCAAGCGAAATATTGCCGACCGCACAATTAACAAACATGATTTTACTTTTTAGTAGAAGCTATCGGTGTAAACGTGTCCGCACTTGAAATGCGGTCAATGTATCAGCATAATGGCCATCTGAGGAATTGCCTGATGAGGAACAATTGATCACTTCTACTGATGTCTGCCATTGGTGGTGTCACTGCGGTCGACATTGTGAGACGTAACGTATCGCGTGCTTTCGCTGCCTTCGTTCGTTGCATTGGTGCCCAACCACACATGTACGTATATCGATATAATATGCAATACCATCAATCAACCACGGTAGTGTCTGCCGAATCAAAGGAAGGATAAAGGCTAGGTAAACATATTCCTTGTGCATGCGTACTATTCTGCATTAGATCGCGCTGCTGACTATCGTACAACCCTGACACTATAATGACCACTTCTACTTGAAGAACCAATAGTATTAATGATGCTACATTCACTAGTGCTTGGAAACCCTTCGAGGACCACCTTTTTCTTTTCAAAAAAATGTTTTGCGGCTGCATATTTTTGTTAGAATGAACAAAATACTGAACAGCCCATTAATGAAGATACGTAAACACACCAAAGGAGGTTTCCCCCACCAATCGATTTTACGAAAGAAAAGGCCTGTAGGGGTGTGCCCCCATCTTGGCTCGTTACACCCAGAAACAAGTCAAAAACAGCGCGCCACAAAACGATGAACAGCAGAACTAGAATATTACGGCAGTACCGTGTTGACTAAACTGCGGAAATGGACCAAGACGAGGGAGAACATCGCACGCTGCAAGGGTTAAAACAACATACTGTCCGGTGTTGCTCCAAGTCTTGCTATTGTCACCAGGCCTTGTTCAGGAACGATATTAGATTAATTCTGGCTATATTAGCTTTCCTCGTAGTGCAGCTCGACAACGCACTTCCAGGGTTTTCTGCAGTTCGGAGAGACACGCCTTTTGGGTAGACCGGAGTATAATGCGCCCGCCAAAAGGCCTTTCATATCGCCGGCATTGGATTGAGGCCAGCACCACGCCCTCCTGCTACCGCACAGGCCATGTTTTTCGTCAAATGGATCGGTGGCGCAAAGCGCCGTAAGCGTTCAGATATATGTCAATACTGGGCTGTTCAGTACTTTTGTGGTTCTGACCGAAAAACCCTGTCGAAATACCTTTCGCAGAACAACGTCTTTCACCAAGGGTTACCCCTCTCTTACTGCTGCTATATGTGGCACCTTCCCCGCTATTGCCACATACGCTACTGGAGGTCAACGCATCACATTTATAAAAAAGTGCGCATTCTTGAAGCTAACGCATTCAGTTTTCGCTACCTATTTATGTGCATAGGCGTGTGTGAGGTACAATTATTTGAGCGACGAGGGTCAGCACAGGAACCTTGGGCCGGGCGAGAGCTTGCAAGCACGGTACTTATTTGAGCGAAGAGGGTCAGTCAGCACAGAAACCTTGAGTCGGGCGAGAGCGTGCAAAGCACGGTACTTACAACGCTGCAACGAGCCCAAACTAACTTTTTCCCTCAAAGGCTTGTGTGCGCTGTTCTAAAAGGTGCACCGAGTCTCCAACCCGCTACTTGGTATGTCATAGGTGTTCGTACAGATTTCAAGCCATGACAACACCCACTGTCGAGGTTATCCCGCGGGGAAGAAATATGCTGCGTCGCTCGCCTGTTTGGCCGTACCCACTGCTGCTGTACTCGACATACGAACTTAATTGCCCATTGTCTTACGCGGACTCACCAGCCAAGAGGGGAGGAAACGGACTTTTTGGGCACCCAACTCCAGTTGTAGGTAGACCTGCGTCTGAACCGAGTGGCTGGCACTCAACCCTCAACGCGCAACCCAGGTTTTGCACTGCATAGCTGTGTACCTCAGGAATTCTCCCAGGGCTCACCTTCGAAATCGCCCCAACACCACCGCTCCCTCCGTTGCTGCCTGACTTCCGCAGCCCCTCTTATGCAATATGTCGCGTTTGTCCTGACGTGTTGCTCTGTCAGGGCGAGTCCTACAGCTCCGAGGACTTGGACGTAGTAGCTCCCGATTTGAACGCACAGATACTGCCTCTCAGACCCCAACAGGAGAGCCCTTGCTTCCTCTTTATTTCGGCTGCTGATCAACACGACGCATCCCGCAGCGTCCTTGTTACTGGTTGCTTCTTCAGGCTCCTACACTCCTGTCCTGTGCAAGATGTCGTGATTTGTGCCCTGAGGAGTTACGTGTCCATTTGTCAGCCAGTGTTGCCAGAAACAGAGTTTACATTGTCTGGCAAGGCGTTTTTTTAAACCGGGGACACTATATTTTTCTCCCCCACGTAGGGCACGACACCTTGCACAGGAGTGTAGGCCCCTGAACGAGCAACCAGTAACGGGGACGTTGCAGAAAAAGTCGTGTTGATCAGCAGCCGCAACAAAGGGGAAGCAAGGGCTCCCTTGTTGACGTCTGAGAGGAAGCATTTATGCGTGCAAATCGAGAGTTCAATTCGAGGTGAGATCGTACGGACTCGTATACCTGGTATAGCATAAGGTGGTTTTCTGACGATGTTTGACCGCAATTCTGAAACCAGGTTTCTCATGCCTTCCACAAGACTACTTCAGCGGCTGGGTTGCGCATCAGTGATCGTCACGTTCGGAGTGGGCAGCCCTAGACACACAGACACAGTACGAGATTTCTAGGCAAAACGCACGTTGCAGCTCCCGCCCAAGTGGTTGAGTTCGACGGTACCGGTACCCTGAAAAGTGTTTGTGCCTTTTGCGCCATACGTGGTCCTACGTGTACCTTTCCTTGCGAGGGTGGTATGTATGATTACAGCAGTAGTGCTGCCGCCGAGGGGCTTTCGGGAACATGCTATCATACAACAGCACGTCTGCGTCACCTGTCTTATTTTTACGGTGTGTGTTCTTATGTCTGACCTCTTTATCTCGTGTACGAAGTTACAGTTTTGAAATACTCGTACCGGTACGTAGCTCGAAGACAACCCCCGTATACCATGTACGTGCGGTATATACACACAAGGGCACGCAAGGCGTGCTGCAAACGCTAGCAGACACGCGGGAAGCAGACCTTGTACTGTCATCAGATAGAAACTACTCTCATACTTATATTATCGCGGCCATCGTCAAATACAAATGCTGCACTATGAAAAGGTATCTGCCGCATACATAGCCCCGCTCATACGGCCTTCTCAAAATGCATGACAGACAAACGTACGAGTAAAGGACAAGATAGACCCTATTGTTCATGTGTAACGGCGTACGGCTGGGCTCTCTACTGTAATGCCAGGCTGATGTTGTTCTGCTGTTTGTGTGCTGTGTTCGTTTGTGATCTGCAATGGGCTGTCGTGATTTCGGCGCAGACAAAAATGTTGCCGTTTTTGATGCAACCAAGCATAGTATATACCAGGGCATTAATGAGTGGTTCGGCGTCTGTTGCGTGCAGCGTAACACGCCGGTGGCGTGTGTTGCGCGCCGCAGGTGCTCAAGTCCCCCGCAGGGGCCCCCGGAGGGCCCCCGGGGAGGGCCCCCGGAGGCCCGCCGTAGGCGAAACAATTGCGATCTATGCGCGAATATACGCCTCAAAACTAAGTAAAAGGCCTTTCAATTTATTTTCGGCTACGGCGAATAGCAAAGGAAGCCTAAGTTTGGTTTCGACTACAGGCTAGTTCAGGCATACCACCCAAAATTCATTCAGTGGCGAATGTCCACGCCGTTTTTTTTAGATAGACCCTGAAATTTGGCACACGTGTTTTATGCGCCTTACCCGAGGCTTTAACGGATTTGTTTTCTCCGCCAGATATTGTTCGTTTTGTATTTTTTTGGGAAATTTGGGTCTCAAGAGATCCGAAATTTCCGACGAAAAAAAAAAAAAAAAACCCATTCGTGAAAGGCTCGGGTAGGGCGCATAAAACACGTGTACCAAACTTCAGGGTCTATCTCCAAAAAACGGCGTGGATATTTGGACTTCTATGCGGTAAAAGTGCAAAAATAGGCATCGCCTCGTAATTACTTAGTTTCAGTATATAATCGATTTTGGGCGTTAAATATTACTTAATATGATCATACGCAGGCAGATCTTCGAGTATTTGCGTGAAACTTTGTACAAACATGCCTTGGACCACCTGGAAGCGGATCGCTCAGAAAAAAAAAATATGGGGGAAAACACGTTTTCCTACGTAAACGCCTGACTATTGTTGACCACTTTGAAGGCCCGTGATTGGTCGGGCCACAGTTTCGGCGGTAGCGCCAGTTCTAGGTCCTTGAACAAAAAACTGGCGATGTCACCCTCTTCCACTGTTCATGGCGGTCAGTATGGTACCAAATATGTGACATTGGAGTCGCTATTGCATGCGGCCTTCGTGACTGACGAAAATTTGGGTGATATGCCTGAACCAGCTCGTATGGCGAATAGGACAAGGGGCCTAAAAGATGTTCAATTACGACTACTTATCAATTAAAAAAAAACCCAAAAACATTTCTCGACTCCGACGAGAAAAAAAAAGCGCAACAAAACATTTTCGCCTGCGGCGAAGAAAGTTGCGCGCCCAAAAACGCGTGTTGCGCTGCACGCAACCAGCCTCGCGGCGACGTTTGCGCAAAACGGGTATTTTGAGCAAATGTTGCGCCAGCGCAACAACGCAACACCTAATTAATGCCCTGGTATATACCTCCCGCGACATTGCCAACACAGAGCAGAAAATAGGAAGTACACCGAGCAGGCAGAACAGAGCAGGCAGCCCGAAAGCGCTGTTCGGGTGGTTATTTTTTATTCTCCGCACAGCCGCGGTGCTGGGTGCATGTGTGTGTGCGGGTGCTCTGCTGCCAGTTACGATGCCGTTTTTCTCGTAAATTTTTCTTGTGAAACAGCGTAAAATAGCTACACTCTTTGGGAACGCTTCAGTGAGCTTCTGGGGGCCGTTGCAAGAAAGGCACACCTTACAAGGCGAACCATCAACAACATTTGACACGTGGCTAAAATTTGGGGCGCTCAGACCAACTATGGCTTTCGTTAGGGACGATCTATGCCTAGAGGTCAGCCAAGCAAGTAGATACTAGAGTTCACATAATTAGTTCACGGGAAGATCATGTTTTGGAGTCGTTAGGCCGGCCAGAATTACAGCAGCACGATAACTGGCTACCTTGTACCTGGTAGAGTTTTACCCAGGGGTAGTGGTCCCTCCATAGAGCCGGCTGCGCGCTATGGTGCCTGTTTTCATTGCAGAGCGAAGTTGCACATCTTTTTCCCGTCGTCGTCAAACAGGCGAGAAGTATGGCAGCAGTATGTATTAACAGTGCACAGCAGTAGACGCGGCCCGTTCAAAGTGCCGTCATCGTATCATAGATTGATTATTTCGGACATGGTGTCCGGTGATCGTTAGACAGGCAACATATACAGCAGAAGCAGGAGCAGAAGTTTTTTGTTTAAAGTATACGGCAGTGGTCCTTCTATAAGGCCTATTGAGTAGTGACGGCGTGCCCGCGTACAGCGTATGTGGTACCACTTCGCATATATCGGACCTAACTGTGTGGTGGTATGCGGAGTAGTGCCGATCGTCTATAGTTTAGAGGAAACATTACTGGAGTAGTATGGCGGCGTTCTGCACCCAGCGTCGTATCGAAACATGTAAGAGAACCCAAGAGCGACGGACATAGTACACGACAACTTGGTCAAATGCGCTACTTATGATACACTGCACAAGCGGATATTTCAAGCTGGGCATGCAGACCTGCGAGGCTCTGCCAGAATGCCAGTCTGACAGCAGCCGCCGTAAATAAATAAAATGCAAAAATATAAACAAATCACACTCTGTTTTGTTTGCTCGCCGCGAGCAAGCCACGAGTTGGAACTTACAAAAAAAGCGCTGACTGCACAAACAAACGAAAACTAAGCATACATATCTAAATGAGGTGAATAGTAGGTGGAGAGGACACGGAAATTTCGTCTATGAAAATCTCTGAGCATTTGTGGGAAGCTGGCTGACACATATTTATTTTCGCTGCTTGTCAGATATCTAATAGGTTAAGTGTAGTATCTCCAACTGATGCGGGTATGGCGTGGTTTCGTGACCAGCGTACTGGCTCCAGGCGTATTGCCGCCGACGATGAACCTGTACCTATTGCACGAACTGTAGGTCGCGATGTGTGAAATTTGAGAGTGCTTAACACTATTGTGAAGCGTTGGCTTGACGCAACGCCCAGTGTATGTTCTGTTGCAGAGATGAAATGTCTTTGTATTAGAGTTGTACCCTATTCGTCTACTAGTCGGGTACTCCCCGGGGAGTACTCAGATTTGTCACCACATATTCGGGTACGGGCTGCAGCTGCTACCGGCGGCCGGGTATTCGGACCCCGGTACCCGGTGATTTACATACCTCCGGTTCGAATTCCCTCACCACACCTCCCTTAACCCCTCTGAACGAGTTCAGAAGACGCTGTCACTGTGTCCAACACGCACCTCTCTAAGAAGTATAGCGAATGATATCGCACCGAGGACACGAAAAGCACAAGGTACCCGGGTACCCGAGTCCTACTGTAGTACACTGTGCGTGTTGGAAGCTCTGAACATCTTGTTTCCTCGCCAGTTTATACTAGGGCTTCTAGAAGGTGTTACGAGGTATATCTCACCGGGGACACGTGGATCACCGGGTCCAAGGTGTGACGTATTCATACAAAGTACCAGTTATCGTACCTATGGTATCATACGCGCAAAAGGCATTTTGGGCAGCACGCGTCATGTGCTAAAAGTTGAGGAGTTCATATTTTCTAGTTGATATTTGTTTCGGTGTGAGAATTTACAGATCTGCATAATTTGTGATCAGCGAGTAACGCCTCTCTAAATCCCTCACAATAGATAGCCTTCAAGGGCCTATACTCGACATTGATATCGTAATAGGCCGCGAGCCTTAGCAAAAAAAGAGTGTATTAACCACTGTCGCGTACCTGGTACTGCAATATTTCATGACGGGAAACCCTAAAAAACAACTACTTTCAACAAGAGACGAAACAGCGAACACGAAAGCAATGCAAGCCGTCTCGTCATTACCACAAGATCCAAACATTATATCTCGTTCTGTAACTGTTTTCCTTCCTCGCTTTCATTTGCGTGAATGTCCGCTTTGATGCCCGTAAGGATTGTTTGTATGTTGGCCGGGTACTCCCACTACCCAGGTAAGTGTACCTGAAGAAACGGGTACTGGGACACGGGTGCTGATGATAAACGTGAAACACTCCAGGTACCCGACGGTGTACAGCACTAGTTTCCATCTGCTGCTGTACAATACCAGGTAGCTATTAGCTGCTGTGACCAGACATGCACATCATCGCAACGTGAACCCTACATAAATGCGTCGCCACGCACCCAGCCATCCACGGCGAACACAAGCCACACACTAACTGGCATTACATCGTGCTATTCGGCCACAGGTAGCGTAAGTAGCGGCTAAACCACCAGCCGCTTGGGGTCCTCGTGTCCCGAGGAACGCCCACAGCAGGCTACCCAGAATTCGCTTAACCGCCTGTTTTGATTGATTAACCAAGCGACTGTCGTTTATCTGTACACCGAGAGGCCTCGACTCTGTCGCGTTTGTCTGTTGTTTTTCGATACTCTAAATTGTCAAGACCACTGGTCGGCCTTGGTTAAATCCTTCGGCTCAAGGGCAGGCCCCTGACATTGGTATGCCACAGTTTCTCTACGATTATCGTGGGATTTCTTTGCAGTGTAACAGCTACAGCCGTTTATACAATGATCGTGGACCTCGCGTATATCAGGTGGCCGGTATAAGTTTTACACTCCAACGTAATCATTCAGGCATCGGAAGGTGGGCTTCGCGTATAGAAACTTCTGATGACGAGCTTTGTATGGCTGGCATAATTTCTGTTGTAAATATGTTGCGCAAGTTTGGTTGGTTGGAGCTGTTTTTACGGCAGCTGGATAGTATTGGGTTGTGTAGACGACGAATCATCGTACATACCAAAATCAGGCAACGTGGCAACAGATTAAGCGGTGAAGCGCAATCGTCATTAGCATAGGGCTTGCCGCTCCAACACCCTGCTTCAAATGCATAACGTCGGCAGGGTGGCGTTCGCGCACATATTGTGCACCCGACTACACCCTCTGCATAGTTTTGCTTGTGCTTGGCACGCGCAAAAGCTATGTTTGCAGTAAATGTTTCGGCTCCGGTAGTAACACTCTTGGGTGATCGTATACATTACTCCTGCTGTAGAGAGCTGAGGCTGCCTGTTAGGGGATACTGCTGCTGTTCTAGATTACTCAATGGCTTCGCTATCATGTGTGCGCTCAGCACCCGTTCGATGTTGTTGGTGTATCCCCGGCAGCAGTCGTCAAATCGGCATTATCTTGAACCAGATCGAAACTCGCAACTATGCTGCTCTTACTACTGCTGTCCTGTTTCTACACGTGTCTACGTTGCTGCTGCCGGTGGTGGTGGTGCTGCTATCCTGCTTGATTTATGGTTTTGTTTTTTGTTGCTCCTGTTCTTCCTGCTACTTCTGCTGCTTCTGCTGCTGCTGCTGCTAGTGCTGCTGCTGTTTCTTCTGCTTGTACCCGTACACCATAAACAAGACGCTCGCCCCTACCCCCTAACTTATTACACAGTGATTTGACACGGAAGCAGGTGTAGCCGACTAAACAAACGGTTATAGCAGCAACTCGATTGCGACCGCGTAGTCGTGTTTACGTCGCGTCTTGGTAGTATTAACCTCCGGTGCTCGTGGTGGGCCCAACTTAACGTATTTGCAAGTTTCTCCGCTCCACCCCGAAGTTGATTATCTTGTCCACCGCCGTGCTGGCAGTTCCTGGCGCTTGCAGTATGTCTTGTATATCCGAGGAGACTCTGGAAACGACTGATGCTACGGTAGGGGGGTCATGTATTGGTGGTTGTTTTTCACCTACACAGAGCCACTCGGCCGAGTGGCTGCTTTAATGCGTTGCACTCATAACCTTTTTGGCTTTTTGGTTGTTCTATATGCACCGTCATTGGAGGATTTGTTAGGCAAGGCGAACAAATTATGTTTTGGTCCAACTTTGAGTTAGATTCGGAGCCACTCGTCCGAGTGGCCATAACCCAGTAGTGAAAATGTGGGTACCCCCCCTATCGTAGCACCAGTCAAACTCACTTTTTGATTCAACGAGAAGGGGCGCTCCTTCCCGTAACGTTTGGGTGCCGTATGGTCTAAACTGCACGGGTCAACAGAATGGTGTGCTCCACTTGCAACGGAATCCGCCGTATCAACGGGTCGGGTGTCGTTGGGTCATCAATCCTCCTCTTCTTACACACGCCAGTTTTCAACTCGTTTAGTGCATGTACCTGTACCAGCGTTTGGCACAGGGGGCGACATGTTTGGCACATAAACTAAGCAGTACGTGTACAGCAGGATACATATATATATATATATATATGCTCTTGCTCGGACAGTCCTTTTCACCGTGCGAGCGGTAGCAGTCCTCGATGGCATTCGGGGTACGGAGGATGTGGATGTTTACCTTGCCCGGCCACTATGACACCGGGTTGTGCCACAAAGCAGATCGCCTGGAAGGCTACTGTTGTACTGGATAGTCACTTGCTTGCGCAACATGACCAGCACAAAGGAGCTGGCGTTTAAACACCGGTGTAGCGCTTGTAGCCGTAATAACAAAACCCGCCAGTCCCGGGTGTCGTGTAACTGTGCCGGCAATGCCCTTGGGATGGCTAGCAATCCATCCGTGCTTGTCCTGTCGGTTTTTCTCCGTGTTCAACGTCGGTGTGAGGCACGGTATCCCCCTCGTGTGGGCCTAGCCCTGGTCTAGAAAGTAGAGCCATACGTCCTATTTTATTCCCACCGCGCATAACAAGCTTTCGAATGTTGACGCGTGCTACGGTAGAGGTAGCACTTTTTGGCTGAATCGTTTTCTGAACGATCGGGCTCCTTAACCCAAATTCGTCGGACTTTCGTTTTTGTGGCGAATAATGTTTCAGAGTATACTTCGGTCATGAAATTTCGCATCCGGCAGCACTTTTATTTGCCTCCAAAATCATTTTTGCGGTGAGATATGACGCTCTGTAAGTGAGGAGCTCAGAAAAAACATGGTACACCTCTATCGTAGCATGCGTCTGTTGAACTATATTTGATGTTATTACGGGAGGGCTAAGACTACTACTGACCTGTATGTACGCCCTATGATCGTGTGTGAGGAGAAAGCAATGACACGATGCCCAAATGGACCGGAGACTGAAGCATCGGCAATGCTGGCACAAGCAAGGCGTCTTCAGACTGTGTCCTGATACACGCATTGCGAGCTACATGTCTTATACTTTAGCGGATACCTCAGGGAATTAAGCGAGAGTCGTGATAGCGTCTAGCATAACATATGTGCGGTCCGGGCCGAGCCTCAGGAGCTGTCGCATTGTATTGTTCCCCTGTCTGCTGATTGCACGGCGTGTACTTGTCCGCGTGCGTGTGGTACGTCTGCAAGTACCAAATAGGTAGCGGTGCCCACCATTCCCCGCGTGGGTCCAGGATAGGGATTTTGCCTGATGGAAAAGCTGCACAGCTCCGCGGCCCAGCATGTTCTTCTCCCGTAGCTTCAACGGCGGAACCGCCAGCCGTCTGGCCATGAAGCGCGACGTGTGCATATATTCGGGGTTTACCTCCTAACAACGACGTGGGCATTTTAACCGTTGTGCGTTAGAAAACTGAAAATTCACGCATCGCGTCGTCACGACCAAGTTTCAGTACATACTCCATTGTTTGGATTAAATATGATTTTTCTTTCACCATACGCAGTCAGATTTTCTAACATTTGCCTGTCACTTGGTACAAAAATGCTGTGGACCACCTGGAAGCGGCTCGTTAAAAACCAAATATAAACATATCGATATTCCTACGGAAACGCCTGAGTTATATTGGCCTCTTTGAGGGCTTGTGATTGGTCGCGCTGCATTTCCGTTGATAGTGCTAGTTATAGGCCCTTAAAAACATGTCTGGCAATGCCACCCTCTTCCACTGTTCGCGGCGGTCGGCAAGTTTCCAAGTATGTAGCATTTAAGTTGCTGTTGCATGCGGTATTCGTGGCTAACGAATTGTTTGGGGTGTTATGTTTGAACCAGGCCGTACGTATTTCCTGGCAAGTGCTGCTCTCAACCTACATTCACCAAAGCACGCTGTCTGTCGCATAGGTCCAGAGATTAGAGTGCTGGTGCTGTTATGGCGCCGTTGTACCCCTGCCGTTCTTGTAGTGCGTACCGTGGCTACGCAGTTGCTTTTCGATATTCCCGAAGAAACGTGGGTTTGCTATATCGTCCTGCTCTCTGCGCAGCATGCAATCAATTGCATATATCTTGAGATTATTGTTTGATCCTTGTTCCTCGACACACTTACTGTAGAAATGAAGAATTGACACGCACACACATACCCCGCCGCCGGCCGTCATTGAAGAAAGAGCACTATGCGCTCTTTCCGTAGGACCGTGGCTGTCAGAGAGCCGGGAGCTTGATATATTGAGGGGCGGTGTCATACATACATGATCCAGCAGCAGCAGAGCAAAAACCTTATAACATGTGCGGTTTCTATGGTTGTTGTCATCACATTATATCATCGCGAAACATTAAGTGCGTGGTCACAGGACAAGCTCCGAAACCTTCGAAGTGGAAGGATAACTCAGGGTACAAAATACACAAAATATGCAATACAAAGCAGTACGATGTACGTCGTAACTGTGGCGCTTCGTACACATCCATCCAAGAGAAAGTTAAGTGCATCCAAAGGAAAAAGGAAAAAGGAAGCACAAGGAAGAAACGGAAAGAGGAGAAATTAAACAAAAACAAAGGATAAATAAGATATCTGAGACAGTCAGGGAAAAACTACAATACGAGCGAATACGCAACAAAGTACGGAAGTACACAGACTTGCGTATTTGCAGGTAGGTATACAGACGCGAGGGGTGACCACCGAAAGACCAGAATCAAAAACTAAAAGCAAAGTCTGTAGAGATTAGAGCTTGCTCTATATATACGCAAGCGCGTTCAAGGTTTACACAAAAAACAATGCGGCGAAACGCCTGCGAAGCAGGAACATGAGAGCGTAAGATAAAACAAAAGAGGAAGACATAGGAGAGGGGGGAAACAAGGAAAGACAAATGTCAAAAATGAAACGGGGAAACCGAAAAAAAACGGGAAAGGGAGTCATAGGGAAGGCAAGGGAGTACGGCAGTCCCTAAACTAGCTACTTCTGTACTGGAAAGGCACGCATCATGACGATGATGGTTTTAGCCAGACGTCAGGTGTATGGGCAGCCCCCCCCCGCACCCGCCTCGCCCACACCCAGGCCCTTCGTTGGGTGCATTGGTGTCAACGGGGCGTGTCGAAGTTTCACCCACAGCCGTCGCCTGCCGCTTGGCTGCATCACTCCTCTCCGCGTCATGCCATTTCCGCATAAAAGCGTCCGTTCCGTCCTCCACCACTCAGACCCACCGGCCGACCTTCCGTGCTGCCTCGCGCCAGCCTGCTGACCTGACGTCGATGGCCTTGAGGTTGCCCGGGGCGCCCCATCCAGTATTCCTCCTGCCCAAATGAGTAGCCTATACAACCCACCATCTCCCCAAACATCACGCTTCCCGTCAACCACTCCCCTCCCATGCGTGCGACGAAACCAGCGAATAGTATAGCCGACCGTGTGTTGGTGATATAGGGGTGACATATGTCAGAAACAGCTACAAGGTTCTTGCTCCAAGTGACTGTGTTGATAGCCTGTCCGGCCAGGTGATTGCACTGCGCACTGTTGGTTTCAAAATTGCGCATATCGCATTGCAACGCACAACCGTGAAAATACCGTTTGTTATAAGTGGCAATTATGCTGTAGTGAGCAACCGACGAAACACCGAATAGGTAGCTTGCCACCCCCGGTCAAATAAGTGTTATAATTAATATACGCAAGTTTGATAAACTAAGCCGTTCGTGAATTATGGTCTGTTTTGAATTCTACTAGGATTTAGCTCTTCGACGTGTAACCAGGGGGTGTACCAGAGGTTGCTGTTCAGCCAAGGTTAGTCCAAAATGAGGTAGATGCGTCATGCGAACTGCACAAAATATAGCAGTCTAAAACTGGATGGAGCTTTGAACAGTCAGTTGAGCGCCGTTCGTTTCTTGTAATATATTATGCTTGGTGCACTAGCTCAATGTACTGACATTACTATGATGGTTGGCTTCTGAACCTTCATGCTCACGAAAATCCCTTCTGCGTGCTTGTACTGTCGCATCAAGAGCAGCCGGTCGAGCTCGTTTCTGCTCGTGATAATCCGTTTGCGCTCTCGTCCCGTTGCAATAATAGCATCAGAAGGTTATTTTTGAACCAGCGGAACTAAGTAGTTAAATACGAATCCGGCAAGCTAGGAAGAACAACAATATCCGCACTTCCAACTCAAGTTTGCAACTAAACTTGGTATCGAGATGGGTACAGTGGATTGGTTCGACCCAACGACCGATGGCCTTTAGCAGAAAACCAACCAACAACATACAAGTGTTGTGTTGAGCATGCGTCCACACTGTTTGCGACTGGATTGGCTTCCTGGTGGACTATGCTGATGCCACCAAGCCCAAGAGATTGGAGTCCAACTATATATGGTACTTATCATTTTTCGCGAAGGCTAGGTTCCACCATCAAATTGATTTCACGCGAGGGCTTTCTATCGCCTGAAGACTATTTCGCCGAACCCTGCTAACGGTCATTCAACAATGAATTGCTTGCTAGACGTCAGGTGTATGGTTACCCTACACTGAGCACAAGTTACAGTGCCATTGGTGTTTGGCGGACACTAGTCCGTATGTACCAATACATTTTTTACCGGAAATTTATGCAACAGGTATGTGGCAAGATAACAATACGGCCCCTTGTTGGCTGTGTTTAACACGCGAAGGTTTTGGTACGTTTATGTGCTACTCTTTTTTTGTGTCTGGTACTTGTTCCTTGTATAGCCAGTAAGCGGAACCAGCGATCCGGCAGCTTATATGTTATATTATACAGCTGCGCGTAGTGTCGTGTCTATGTAGCGCGTTTAGTTGCATGGTGTGGCTGTGATGCAAACTCGTCTGTATGTTGGCCCGACGTTTCGAGGATTGCCTCCAGATGTCGTTGATTGACTTCATCAAGCGATGTGGCTGAGTCCAAACGTATGCTTTCACGGGTAAGTGTCTCGAACGTTTTTACAGGTGTATTCGCCCATCAAAATCACGACTTGTATTTCATATCTAAAGAGCGCCTGACACGACACTGGCACCATGACGATGTGGTGCTGATATGTGACATCGCCGTACCGGCGTTTGTGTCCGGTGTGGCATTGCTGCCGTACGGTATTTCATTCTAGAGGAATGGCAATAAGAGTGCACGGGGCTAGTGCTCGTTGCGCAGAAACGATGGATTACTTAGAACTACCCAGCGGAATCAGCCAATGGTAAACATTACTTTATTTCTCGACGGAGTTCCTACTATTCAATTCTACACGAAGGTTCGTGTATGGCTTTCGCCCTTTTCAGATTCACCCGAAGCTAAGTATCGAAGTGGGGCGTTAGGCATGAGTACGCAACCCTTACGTTTCGTCGTGTCTTTATAGATGTGTATGATCGGGATTATTTTAATTGAATTTCCGGCGTGTGCGGCCGCTATACATGCATGCCAGCGTCTTTGAGGTACTCAATCAAACTGGCGAAGGGTCTGGTTTGTGTGGCCCTCAACTTGTCGTAGCTTGCTGTTAGTTTTATTAATCGGGAGGTTCACATATCTTGACTCGAATCCGGTTTTCTCGCGCCCCCTTTTGTGGTTGGCTGCCCCAGGAATTCCACCGCAGTCCAAGTAGTTTGTGAGAATGGGACGTTGTTCACAAGCCACCTGCAAGAAGAGGGCGGACTTCAGCGCTGAGGGCAGCCAGACAGCGGTGTACTGTAAGCAACATGCTGAGGACGGCATGGTTAAGGTCGTACGAAGGCTCTGCTTGAATAGATCCTGCACCAAGCGATCAAGCTACAGCGTCGATAATAGCAAGACGGCGGCGTACTGTCAGCAACATGCTGCGAACGGCATGGTTAACGTCAAAAGCAGGCGTTGTTCACATGCCTGTTGCACCATACAGCCGAGCTTTAATATCGAGGGCAGCAAGACGCCGGCGTACTGCAAGAAACATGCTGTATATGGCATGGTAGACGTTCGCAGTAGGCGTTGCGTACATACCGCCTGCACAACGAACCCGAGCTTTAATGTTGAGGGCAGCAAGACGCCGGCGTACTGCAAGCAACATGCTGAGGACGGCATGGTTAATGTTTGCAGTAGGCGTTGCATACATGCTTCCTGCCCGAAGAGGCCGAGCTTTAATGTCGAGGGCAGCAAGACGCCAGCGTACTGTAAGCAACATGCTGAGGACAGTATGGTTGATGTCCGCAGCAGGCGTTGCTTGCACGACTCCTGTACAACCAAACCGAGCTTCAATATCGAGAGCAGCAAGATGCCGGCGTACTGCAAGAAACATTCTGAGGACGGCATGGTGCATATCGTAAGCAGGCGTTGCTTACATGGATTCTGCACGAAGGGGTCTAGCTTCAATGTTGAGGGAAGCAAGACGCCGGCGTACTGCAAGCAACATGCTGAGGAGGGCATGGTTGATGTCCATAGCAAACGGTGCTTACACGAGTCCTGTACAACCAAACCGAGCTTTCATGTCGAGGGCAGGAAGACGCCGCTGTACTGTAAGCAACATGCTGCTGATGGCATGATTTATGTCCGCAGCAGGTGTTGCCTGCATGCCGCCCGCACAACGAGGGTGCGTTTAGGCGCCGATGGCAGCAAGACGGCGGCGTACTGCAAGCAACATGCCGAAGACTGCAGGGTAAACGTCCTTATCAAGCGATGTTTGCATACCACCTGCATTAAACGACCGGGGTGGGGTGTCTTGGCCGACGGTGAGGCCACTACCTGCCTGCACCATAGGGGCGATATCCTGGGCGGTCCGGTCATCAACTTCGAAGCAGGTCAAGAGCTGTCACAGTGTTTCGCGCTGGGGACTCAATGGGAAGCAGCCTACCCACTGACATGATCAAGGCCCCCTCGAGAGCGGGCTTGTCTGCACTGTCGGGCGTGTTCCCAGAAGAAATAGCCGTAACCCAGCCTACGGTCCAGAATTGGGCCCCTCGTTTCATGTTAAACCTGAGTGTTTCTTTTGAATGATATCTATTGTGAACCACGACATTTCGGTGTATTCAATTATGTGGTCTCCGAAGCCGTTTGATTGCGGGACTAGATTAACACCTTGTCGGCAAAAACCGTCCCCAGTTCCTGCAGGTGGTACCACAGCGTCTGCCGTTGCCTCGTTGGCGCGTATGCGATCTTAGTGGGTTGCCTATTATTCGTCACTAGAGCTTTAGCGATAAGAAGCTGATTGGGCCGAAGGCAGTCGATATTGCTTGTGACGTATCACAATGCGAAGATTGGATGCGTTGGGGTTTCCTTTATATAGGGACACAAACCGGGCTACAAGAACGACCTCAAACTGTGATTGAGCTTGGTCTCAAGGTCGTCGCTTGTGCATCGGATATCGGCTATGTAGTCAGTACCTCCCTAGTTGTAAACTATTTCAGGAGTTTGGAAAGCAGCATCAAATTGCATCGCAATATCTGAACCAAGGACTAGTCATCATGATGTGGTCCACGAACATGACATTACAATGAGTCACACAAAGGGTGACTCAGTGTGAACATCGTCTGAGGTGGGCTGTATTACTGCTCTAGGTTGTCTGAGAGAAGACTTGGCTCAGATCGTCCAACTATTACTGTTTACACGACGATTAGAGTCTTCGGCGCCTATTACAGATCTGTGGATACCTAACTCGGGCTTTGTTGATGTTTGATATATGTAAGCCAGTGGTGGTTTAGGTATAAAGGGCGCGTTCGGCTCGTAGCATGGTTTATCAATCAAGAAACGGCGACGCCAATACGGGAGTTACAGTGAGAATAAAGCAAACTTGGGGTCATTCCAGCTCTTCATCTCTGCTGCATCTACATTGAACGATCACTTCTTCAGGCCAGGACTTAGTTGCCTATTTGTACCAATACAAAGTCCTTAGAAAAACACCCGCTGTTCATCGAAGAACAACTTCAGTACTAAACCGCAACGATCAATGGCTCTGCGAAAACGAAAGTACGCCAAATTCACGTGTGACTCGATTTACCGGTGAACTTTGCTGTACACTATCGATGCAAAAGATCTCGTCAAGCGTGTCAATTCCAAGCCATTCGATGGAATGTCGTCCCAACACTTACTAGAGTCGTCGTCAACATGTTGTCGACTGCAGTCATTTCAGACAGTACTGTAGTAACAATGGCGCATGACGACCTCCTTTACAGTAAAATCGTCACCCAATCAGATGGACCCTAAATCAGAGCCGACTCGGGTTCAACCCTTTCGTTTCAAACAGCTTGGGAACTCGATCCCACACGAGATCCTTCCTTCAAAGGCTCTCCGATCGACAGGCTAAACTTGTAGGTAGTCGCAAATCCAATCGCGTCAAGTAAGTGTCATACTTAGCGAAGTGATCAGCATCCACAAGCTGTTCGATGTCCTATTCCAAATACCCTATAGGGGTTTAGACGCGAGGTCTCTAATTTTGACCCAGTCCCTCGTGATAGGGGCCTCTTGGAAGATAGTCGCGACCGTTTCCTTGCTAGACTAAACCGTTGATTATGTCTGCACTCATATGTCTGCATTTTTCATCGAATTCTCAGAAGACTATCTGTATACTACGTTGTACTCTAACATATTCTCATATTTTATCTGTTTACTACGTTGTACTCTAACATAAAATAAAAAACAGAAGGAGTCGTGCATGGACTCGAACCCGGGACCTATGTGCTCAAAGGTCCTAATAGTACCTGTTGCTCCACTCGCCCCTTTTGGTTTCATGACAGTTTTAGCCATGTATATAATAAACATACTACAACTCTAACGATAACAAAGAAGGAGGACGTGAACACGGTCTCAAACACGGGACCCTCGTATTATAACGTCCTAATCCCACCTGTTGCTTTATTCGTCCACTTCGATTGCGTAATCAGCTTTATATATTTTCACAGTAGGCATACTCCAAAAAGGTGGACACGGCCTCGAACCCGGAACCTTCGTGTTCACACGTCCAAACCCCACCTGTTACTCAACTCCGTCATTTTGCCTACACGGTCAGTTTATTTTATTTTTTTATAGTGGGCGTACCAATATGCGACGTACACACACCTGCTGTGTTGATAGAAACTACCATAAATAGCACACAGGACTATTGAATTTCAACTGCTTATGCTCCTGTGTATTGCTCTTCATTGAGCAGCTGTCACAGCTGCTAGCAAAACAGAAAAGAAAAGTGCCAAAGGCTTTCTGCAACGCCAACGACGGGGATGGGGGGGGTGCTCCTCTAGACCTCCAGGGCCTCACGCAGTATTAGCAGATGCTCATCGCCGAAGCCTGCGCCATCATGCGCGTGTACCGCCTGAATGGATAGGTATAGCAGAGGGGGTTCTCGGGGCACGGCGTCAACTTTGTTTCTTGCTTTTTCTTTTTTTCTGACCAAAGCACACAAGATGACAACAGCTACTAATATCCTTCTGCGCGAGTTCCTAGCGACATCTGTACTATCTTATTTCGATTATTCCGCAGATCTAGCTATTAACCTTACCGTTGTTTGTGTACCTGGAGTTTTATTGCGTTTTATTCATCGAGGTTGTTAACCTGGCTCAAGAAAGTCGTCATCACGCGATCGCGCCGGTTGCTTTACACACAGCTTGACACGTGGTCCCCTGCGTAAAAACCGTCGAGCTACAGGTCCTGGCTATACTGCCCCCTGCTGTAGAAGCCATTGTACGAGTATCGAATGTGTTACGTGCACTGAGATTTCACGACAACTGCGCTTGCAAATACAATCCTTCTTAGAACGACAATGACAAAATTACCTTGTGGCGGTTCACCTATCAGCCTATATCCGAACCTTTATTACCGCATAGTATTCCTGCGCCAACTTCTCAGTACAATTTACCCGGAAAGTGGCACGCAGTTGGCATGCACGGTCCTATCAAATTAGTTCATAGACGTGTCATGTTCATTGACCTTGCACTCTCTCTCTCTCGAGTTTCACGCGTCAGCGAGTGAACGATGTACTATTAATTAGTGCAATGACAAGTCGCATATTTGACTACGGGTCGTATGAACGCTGGCAAATAAGCCAGCATGCCTCCCTCGTTGATAAGCATTCCGTCAGAACTCTGCACTTGGCCTACTTCCTGAGCGATGTATTCCTTCGCCGTGTACTCGTAAGGGACACCGACATCAAACATACGCCACCGTAATGGGCCTACCCGCACAGTGAAAACAGTTTTTCAGTCCCTACATAGGCCACGCTTTTACAATCGACGGCGTTAATTCCATTCGTGCTTTTTCCTTCTTGCGTTTCTGTCATAAATCAGCCCTCTGTTGCTGGAGCTGGGGCCACGGGGTATTAAGCTACTAGAATCTATCGTATAAAGCTCTCGTACAGGTGATAGCCGGTCCAATATGCGTGTCCCTGGGGCGGCGTTAGGCACGCTCCGCCAGCGATATGCCATTCAGCTGAGGCATTTATTGTTCGTTTGATGTATCACGTTGGAAAACACGGAGGCATCACATGCCTATAGCACGGGCACCGCGTTTTGTGGCTCGTTCGCCACGGCATGCCACACGCACGCCACTATTTGGGATCGACGGCACGTCTCGCGCTGTCACGAGGGCATGGTTCGAGTATCGATCGTGGGGTGGCCTGTAAGGTAACATCTTTACTGGAGCACCTGCCTGCAGCTCAAGACCCTGCAGGGATAAATACACACCTTCCGTCAAAACCCGGTACAGGTCCGTCGTCATCAAGTATTTAGTTCACTACAGTACAGTACGCGACCAAATTGAACCCTCTTCCGCACGGGTGACCGATTCGTCTGCCGATTATATCCTGAGCCCAGCATGTTCATATGTTGGTCATTCGCAACGCTCCTCTACCAGGTACCCGGTATCGATGATAGGCCGAATCTGGTACTTTCGACCAATGTAGGTACCAAATAATGTACTTTCGACCTCCGCAGGTACATAATAATGTACTTGTGTTCCAGTGAACTAGTCTGGGCTGTGTACAGCGAACGCCAGCCAACGCTCGACCGTCTTGACTGCGCTTTACCTCACACGATTGGGAATGTGGATGTGAAATGCTAATTAATGTACATGTACTACTGTAGGCATACTTTAATAATCGTGTTTTGTGTATACCCGTGGCGTCCGGAAAGTTGTATAACTGAAGTATACAGGAATGCCCGCAGTACGTCCTCACGCAAAATCTCGAGATCTTGTTAGCATCCGAGACTAGAGACTATGTGACCATTTCAAGCGGCATTGATGTAGCGACACCGGGCATACTGCTGTAATACCAATACATGCAGGATACCCTACTGCTTCGTATGGTTGCTCCAGTAACCGGGCGACATTGACATAGGATTTCCTCGTCGTATCGGCACCGTAGCAAACCAGAGTGCTACCCGCTTGCAGGTGGGGCGACCGCATACGGTTAAGATAGACAGCTTGGCGACAACCCTCGATCCGACCGTCACTATCAATGATAACGACGACGATTGTATCGCAATTGACACTATAGCGAGAAATACCAAACAATTGGCGTCGAAGATTGGATTCCTACTGCGGAGACCTGGATCTGAGGTAAGATTCAGAGGCATGTGCTGTATGACGTGAAATAAGCGATAACAGAGGAGAGGATGACATGTAGCTGCCAGCTTTACGAGGCCAACTCGCAACGATGTGAATGAAGCCGTGTACCCCCTACCAACGAAATCAGACGCAGACAACAACAGACGAACCAGTCGTAGTTGTGAGTGTCTTTGCTTCACCCAGAACAGTTGTCGCTCTAGGTGGTTCTGGGACTCGGTCAGGTTTAAGGCCCAGTCTTGGGTCATTCAGAGGCTATCCTCGAGTTTCGATTGCGGTTCAAGACAAGGTGATGCGGAACCAACAGAGGGAGTAAACAAACTGCCAATGTGCACCGTATGTACCGCGCTACTTTTGTACAAACTTACTTGGCCATGGCATTAGATAGTTATTTGAAAGAAGCACATAGCCCGACACCACCGGCGTTACATTATGCAGGTGGTACAGAGCTGTCAAAATATGTTCAGTCCGGGCTATGCACCCGTGGAGGCCATCGCCTGAATGGTTGTATGAACAGCCCAGCAATGCCGCCCAATGTGTGTCAAACAAAGGCTCGTACCCACTGAAAACATCGAGAAAACTCGACACAAACGTATCGAGGGGCGGACGTCACCACAGGAGTATTCGATTCTGACGGTCCCACGTGTTAACGCGAAAAAACAGATACAAAGGTGATCTCCCAAACTCCGGCGTTTCAAAACGGAGCATGGTATGACCATTGCCGAAACATGTCGACCCACGATCAAGATTTCAACTCGCCTCCTCCGGAGAGGATGGTATTAAGCCGGTGCCCACGCAATGACGTTGCTCGGCGCTCGGCGCTGGCTCGGCAACCGATAGTGGCTGAACTGGAGCCTTACGATAGGCTAGCAATCGGGTCACGCGTCTTTGTCGGTCAGTCGTACGCGAATTGGAAACAATGTTACCACTTATAATTCTGCACTTAATCAAAGGACACATGGTACGATAGAGATGCACCGAATTTGACCGCAGGTCTATCACTTGAGAATATATCTACCCTAACCAACTGTTCCGTAGCCCCAAGGGAGATTGGTTTCAAAATATTTTGTTGTTGCATCGGTTTCCCAGCAGTAGCGACAGACGAGGGCGCAGGCCAGAGCGCACGCAAGGGAGCAGGCGAGAGTGCTTCCATAAGCTCACAAGCCCACGTATATTGTAACCCTAACTACAACATAATATCACATGATATTACTGTAGCTCGAAACGACACAAAGCCCGACACGTAACTACCACGTGGGAGATTTTTAAACGAGCACAAACAGTTGATTTTATACAAAACAAAGCGCAACCTAAAAAACTAGATACCATGCATGGCCTAGGTATACGTCATAAATCACTAAACGAACGGCGTTCCGACAGTTTTCGTTTTAAGCGCCCCGCCGTTCAGAACGCATTTTAGCCAAACCAAAGTACAGTGCCTTTATCGCAGCACGCGCTAGTTGGTCTCCGGCTGTTGTACAAGAGCGCTATATGGCGCAATGACGGTCACCTAAGTGACCGCCCAAAATATTATAAGCGTCTGGGCGAGTCGACGGTGAACGATGACTAACATGGGGAGTCCCAGTGCTCAGGCAACGAGCATGTCGGAATGGCTGCTTGCCTCGTTCAGAAACAGTCTACAAACCAAACAGTGAATACTGTCAACATGCCATGGCAAATACTGCAGTAGCTCTTGCGACTGCCTCTGCACCGTTGTTAAAGTATGCTCGAAACACCCCCCCCCATACAGGTACCCGGGTAGTCGACCAACAACGCATAAGGATACACATTCACTGAAAATAACACACCTAGAGCGCGACTTTCGCACGTTGTTGATTACGTCACAGCCTTGTTCACACGTGATGAAACGGGAATTAGACAGTGAGGAATCACGTGCTCGTCCGAGATGGCAAGCATGTATATGGGTTGACCCCATGTAGCCCACAGCACTGCCCTCGGTCCAACGCCCGTGTGTAACCCGTAGGGATTTGGGGGGCGCGAAGCAGTCAGGCTTACGACCCGCCCAGGCGGAAAATATTAAATCCTCGACCGAGGACACACGTTTGCATTTTTGTTTATGTGTCATGCCATCTAACGCATCGGAAACCCTCTAGCTGGGTGCCTGCAGGAATGTCTACCTATAAGCGACTATCGGCAGCAGTTCTGTAGCTCAAAACAAAGTGATACGTTGTTTCAAACTGTTCCAGGTCTGTTGAAACGCCATGCACCAGTTTCTTCACTCTCGATACAAAATAAGTTAATGTTGTTCGTTACGTCGGATTTACACGTGCGCGCCGGTCGGAATGCCGCTCCGATGGTGTAAATAGAACGTTCAAGTGGACTAGATGGAGTATAACATTTTCATATAGTTAGGTACATGCCCGGGGTCAAAATACTACCTTGTTGCTAGATTTTTCGCCGCTGTATATGTTTCCATGTAATTACGGTATTTTATGAGGCTTCCTGCCCCGACGTACAGCGGGCCGGAACCCGATACATCACATCGTTGAATGTGCGGTCAACACGGGTATATAAGGACCTTGGATCAAATATAATATTGCTACATCTGAAGGGAGGGCGGGAGTCGTTTTTCTTTGACAGGCTACGATCACGCATTCACACAAAAGGTCCCGTGTTCAATGTCGTTCTTGAGGCGTCAAAAAAAATTAGGGTGGAGCCGACGTTCTCCAAATACTGCATTCACCTCGTTGAGTCAACATTATGCCGTTAAATCACCTTAAGCTCTTACCGATGCTTCCATTTGCTGTACTCAGTTAATCAAATCAGGCCTCCTGCTGCCGACAGGGTGGGGCAATCCCACGTTAGGGGTACACATTTTAGGCTCAATATTTTCTGACCGGTTGTGCTCCTCACGTGAGTAACCACCGGATACTATTATTGTTTTACTGGTATACTCGTTGTTTGACTACCGCATTCGAAGTTTTGGTCGGATTGCGCGAACGAATGTTTCCGAAGTCATGTTTCGCGTGAGATATTGAGTTCCTCATGTGGGGAGCTCAGAAGATTCAGCTGCGCCCCTACCGTGGGATGACTTGGTGGTGCGCTCAAAAGGTACGATACTCCTCACCCAATACATACCGTGGAAATTTCGCCTGACTAGCAGTCGTATGGCCGTATAGGGAGTATTATTCCGCAACATAAATGGTATACCTATACCCGGGCTTCGTGACTGTGTCCGTCGTCTGCCTGTTGGTAGTCGCCCCAACTACCGATAGATTATCTTAGTCGACCAGTATTTGCAGGGCGTCGGGATGTCGCGTACATGAGACTAGAGCAGCACTTGGTTACTTGCACGTATCGACTTTCCTTTCATGTTTCAGTATATATCTTCGGCACGCTACCAGAGGCGTTTTTACCCGCCTTGACACACAAATGGTACCAGATAAAGTACCAAATATATCACGGGTTCTTGCTGGCTTTACGTGTTTTTGCGTGTTTTTATACATGAAATCACGGGAAGCCGTCGACCCAACCCAACCCTACCCCTGTCCCTAACCTTATAACAGGCTAAGGCTCGACCCGTGCGCGGCTTCGCCGCGCGTTTTAGACAATCTGAAAACGATGTGCGGACCACAACACAAACCGAAATAATTTTGGTGCTTTATTTGGTACGATTTGTGGGTCAAGAGCGCTGGCAAAGGCTGACTCGCTACCACGTGCAACTCGTGGGTGCATGGCGGCACTCAAGAAACAAACTGTGTTCCTCCAATTACATACAGGTCCTCCAACGACATGCATCCATCGATAAATCGGCAGACATCTTGTGTACGTTGCCCTCGCCCCGCTAAATAATGCAACGGCTTGTCGCTATCATGGGCTGGACTGGCTCACCTCGTTATTATGTGGCTTTCGGACAGGTTTTCAGGGGATCATCTATCGTTCGATTATATTCCTCAACATGTTTTTGTAATAAAAACCATAATAACGTTTGTCTCGATCCAGGGTCCATCTGATAGCGTAACGGTTATTCCACAGGTGGTAGTGGTCTGATGTACGTGAAATTGATACTGCAACGAAGCATGGTTTTTGCAGCCGACACGGTTTCGACGATGGAACGTGATACGCGATGGGATGGCATTCCATCTGAAACCGAGCAGTTGACAAACGTCACGAGGCCTACGGTATCGGTAATGTGCCAGTCGTTTTATATAGGGATTGCGCGTAGATGGTTACTAGCAGACTCGTCAAGGATATATTCATGTAGCGATAATGAAGTTGCAGTTTTGTTGTTTTGTTTTTTGTCCTCCGGCGGATGGGTAAAAATAACGCGTGGTCCCTTCAAACTTCCAAGTTCCTGTTCGTCCAACAGCGAACATACCCAGGGATCAACCATATTTGGCGAGATCGTGTCATGCCATGGCATTGCCACGGGCTATCAAGGTGTCCCCATGCACTCACCATGGCCTTGCCATGGCGTGCAATGGCGATGTCATGGAATCTTATGGAATGCCATGAAATAATATGAATGATGGCGTACCAAGACGGCTCATATCACGAACATGGGATTGCCACCACAAACCATCATGGTAGCACGCCATGATATAGCTATACGAAGCCATGGTATTTGCTACGGCCTACATCTTGGTACCGGCATGATTGAGTAAAATATCCATATTGGTTGACCTATGAATGGCATTGCGAATGGCATTGCCATGGGACACCATGGGACGCCATGGCATCACCGTGGACCCCTTGGCCTTGCCATCGCATGTCATGGCATGTCATAGCAATGCCATGAACCTCCATGGGTTGGCATGGCATGGGCATGGGCCGTCATGGCATTGCCATGGTGTGTCTTTGCATTTGTTTGGCCACCCATGGCATTGCCATGGACTGTCTTGGCAATGCCATTGTAGTGCCGTATAATTGCAGCTGGTTACCGTGGCATTGTCGTGAACCATTCTGTGGCATATTGAGGTTGCTCTAAGCTTATTGCGTGGCGATACCGTGCGGCACTACAGTACCAACAATGCCATGGTGTATGGATGTACAGTTTTTTCTCTTTTCTATGGCGATTCATGGTATTCGCCACGGTGGGTCATGGCACGCAATGAAGTACCATGGTAATTCGTACTGTCTCACGAACTGCCCTTGGTGCTTCATGGCAATGCTGTGAGGATGCCATGGAATGGCCATGGCTTGCCATGGTGTGCCACGTCACGTGCGTTGGTGGTGTACCATGAAATACACCACTATATTGCCATCATAGTTTTGTCTGTAGACGGAGTAACGATTTCCGCAAACGAAGCCACGGCCAAAGTAGGGTTTGTTCGTAGAGTGAATGAGGCATGTAGGTAGCAGAAACTGGGATACAGCAAGTTTCGTGTTAGGATAGAGGGCCCCGCACGCAGTTCTTCGGGAAAAGGCATCATGTACAGATCAGCATCCTCACGTCCGCCACGAAAAAGCACGAGGTAATGTGACGAGAACGGGCAGACGTGAGGTGGTCGCTGGTTTGTACAGCCGAGCGAGCAGTTTGTGGCTTATTTTCTTCCTCCCCTTCCTCCTCCGGCCCGTCGGCTGGAGAGCAAGCTGAACGTGGGTGGCGAGCTGACGCGACATCGGCGAATCGGAGAGACCTGCTGAAAAGACTGGTACCAACGAGCTCCAGATACGAGGCGGCTCACCGACGATAAGGTGCTGTCTATCGATAGGCGAAGAAGCTGACGCTGAGAGTAATGTCGCACACGTCCCAGTGAACGGGACGCCGGCCGTATATGAGATAAGCACAAAAAACAAACTTTACGTGTTGGGTCGGGTGCATGCATGCGCACGTACGCGCGATAGCAGGAGTAGGGGCGTGGCAGTACTGCAAAGAGGCAGAGATACGCAGGCAGACTCGTACCGATGCCCGTCTCGAGGTACACACACGTAAAATAAGAGTTTATGACAAGGTCCGGCAGTGTACGACGGAAACAAATAAATATATTTTCTGAACATTCCACGTGTACATATAATACCAAACGGCTGATTCAGGCGGAGGGTCCAGGACGCCCGCGTTTTACTTTAAAATATTCGAAACTGCGTTCGCTGGGAGTAGGATCAATTGAATGATTTTTGTTACCCGTCGCGTTTGTATGCCTTGCCGCGTGTGGGCACTGGTGTATATGAAACCGAGACAAAGATATGCATACATATGAGTACGAGTATGTACGTCCGTACGATACACTTTCTGTTGCTTTTGAGGCACCCACCATCGTTGAACACGGAAAAACGAAGACGGCGACGCCAGCTTGGGGAGAAATGCATATACATACAGTATTTCTATAACCCTGTGCATAATACTCATGGAAAAATGCCAAATACTTGTCGCTATAGTAACATTCGAGCCGGCACGTTCAAGAGACAGTACCGGCTTTATCGAGACGGTAGTGTGCGATAAACACATATCGATGCACGACCGACATGGTGTTGCTTGCTGTGGAAACAGCAGAGGGAAGGCTCGCTGTTCAGAAAGCACGTGCATCGGCTCGGGGGAGGGGGGCGTCCCTCCCCTCCTTTGCGACCCAGGTGGAAACACACGATGAAAACGTGTCGGAACGACCACCTGCGCAAAGGAAGGAAGGAAGGGAAAAAACAACAATAGGGGGTGGGCTGCGGCCTTTGATTCCCCAAATTATAATTTCGTATTGTTTTCAAATGTCATATTCACGCACGAGACGCCCGATGTGGAGATAGTAGGGGGGGGTAACGCCCTCTGTAAAACACAGCGGGCGCTACCGCCCAAGGGAGTGAAACGAATTAAACCTCCCTCCGGCTTAAGGTGGGCGGGAATGCACGACGTAAACGCTTGATGCACGACCGCCCTAGAGTTGCTTGCTGTAGAGGTAGCGAGGATCGGGTTCACTGTGGAGAGAGCGAGCATGACTGCTCGAGAAGGGAGGGGCTATCCCCCCCCCCTGCGTCCCGACCCGCGTGGAAACGCACGATAAAAAAGTATCGATACGAGCACCCGCTTAAAGAGAAAGAGAACATGACAAAGAAAAGGAGAGGGCCTGGGGGGCCCACCTTTTTTTAATGTACACATGTATGAGTCATCCCACCGTAAGGGCGCAGCAGAATTTTCTGAGCTCTTCACATGAGGAGCTCAACATCTTACCCGAAACATGACTTCGGGAACATTCGTTCGCGCAATCCGACCAAACTTTCCAATGCGGTAGTCCAGAAACAAATACACCAGTAAAGTAATATTATTATTCGGTGGTTACTCATGTGAGAAGCACAACCGGTCATAAACTGTTGAGCCTAAAAGTGGTACCCCTACCGTGGGATTGCTCGTATACTTAAGGGGCCCCTTCGGTCATGATGAAACACGGGTCTTCCATCGTTGAAAAAATTATATTTTTCGTTTTTTTTACAGCAGGAATACTATTTCTGGTATAATAACACCATATAAGTACTCCCTACGGAACACGGCATAGCTCCAGTTCTAATGCTCAGGTTTTCGCCCATCGAGTATTTGCAAAGAGCCTAGACCATGGTCAACATTTGTGTCTCGGGAGGCATATCGATCAGACGCCTTGGTCGTCACGAAAAGTACCTCTAAAGAGGCACTTTTCCTTAAGGATTAGTGCCTCTTTAGAGACACTTTTTGTGACGACCAAGGCGTCTGATCGATATGCCTCCCGAGACACAAATGTTGACCATGGTCTAGGCTCTTTGCAAATTCTCTATGGGCAAAAACCTGAGCATTAGAACTGGAGCTATGCCGTTTTCCGTAAGGAGTACTGATATGGTGTTATTATACCAGAAATAGTATTGCTGCTGTAAAAAAAACGAAAACAAAATATTTTTCAACGATGGAAGACTCGTGTTTCATCATGACCGAAGGGGCCCCTTAAGTATCGGATTAATGTGTCTGCTATACACAACGAGCTTCATTGCTCGAGGGAGTTGTACCATCTGGCGAGGGTGGGAACGCACGACGAAAATATGTCAGACAATATCCCAGACGATCGGTAGCGACCCATTGTTTGATCGTGCATTATCTGCGTTACTGTGTTACGTGTGGTGAGTTTGTCGTAAATGTACCCCGCAACGAGAGCCCTGAAAATAAACACAACAAAACATAGGAAATTCAGTACCCAATGAGTATTCGGATGTCCTATTCGACGTGAAATCATTGGTTTTCGATACGATGAGGCATGCTACTGTAGAGGTGCTGCACCGTGTTTGTTTCTGAGGGTGGTCACTGGATGAGCTCTAGACCTCACCTGAAACATGTTTTATACTGCTCTGCTCTACTCTACTCTACTCTACTGTGCTCTACTCTACTCTACTCTACTCTACTCTACTCTACTCTACTCTACTGTACTGTACTGTCAAATAAAACATATACATACCGGATGCACAATGTCGTGGCCTTACTGTAAGCGTAACACGAAAAGTAGTGCGATACAAGAGTGAAATTCTGACGATTTTGGGGTAAGGAGCCCTGTCATTCAGAAACAGATTCAGCCAAAATGGCCTACAGTACCTCTATCCTAGTGTAGCACGCGTCCGCTGCTCAGGTTTCCCACCCCACAAATGAGATTTGGGACTCCGGTTATATTCGAACGTCAGGAGGGCAGCTTTTACAGAGAGCGCAAGACCAACGGATACCTTACGAGGGGGCCGTTGGGCGACTGTCTGGGGGGAAACTCCAACTCCAAATATGTATATTATCACACAGCGCACGTATGAAGGGGAGAACCGAGCGAACAACATAGACACTGACCGAGAAAGACATACTCATACCCGGCGCCTTGAAAGGTACCCGCCTTGCTGCCGTAGCCTGTCCCTGTTTCCAAAATCTGTGTTGGGCGACGGGATTATCTCTCGATACGGGATGCGCAACCCGCGCCGATCAGCGTGGGGTCGTGCGCCCCGTCCGACAAGAACGTTTGGGACAAGACGGCGCCCGATGTAGAGGCCATTATCTCCTCAGGGAAATGTAATTATGGGGGGTGAGATGGCACAACGCTGCTACAGCGGAGGGCGGGTTGGCCTCGAGGGCTGCGGGCACCCCTGCCTGGAGGAGGGGGCCTTCCTGTTCGATTCGGGTGTGAACGCCCGATACAACCATATCGGCGTTCGACCGAAAGTGCAGAGAAGAAGAAAATAACGATGCCCGGTAGTGGCCATCGTGATTTTGTTTTTTCTGATTTAATTATGATATTTGGTTACGTTTGGTGAACGTACTGATAATGCACCCTGTAATAACAGCCTCTCAGGCTGTTCATGTCTGCCGTTCCTTCAGGGTGTATGTTGCCCTAATCAGAGAGTTGTCGGTGACAAGTTTGAAGGCCGTAGGTGAATTTCGTCTGGAGTTTGCGCTTCTCGCGCGAAGCCTGGTTCAGGTAGGTCTCAACAGGATGCTTGACAGAACAAGAAGCCATTCCAAACAAGAAAGAGCTGATCCAGTCACGGGTCATGCTCTCGCGTACCAAGCAAGGCCTCTAGCCTACGACACCCACGAGCCTGGCCGTTTGAAGCGAGTGCGCCAAATGCAATTAAGCATATATTCTTGGAAGGTTTAGCGTGATCCATGCTCCGTGGGGCGACCACTCGTGGCGCAGCGCGGGCCGTAGAAGGCCAGCTGTGGTACGATACGAGACCAACCTGAGGTGCAGCAAGAACACGTCGTATATGGAGTACCAGGTGTGTACATACACGCAAGTGTTGACGAGTATCAACATGTGTTATTTCCTATTCAGCTGTACTATATATCTGCGTACACGTTACCTTGAGTTAATCAAATCGTCTTGACGAAAGTCCGAACGCAACCGGAGAAACACACGTTCCGCACTTAATTAAGCAGGGTTGAGCGGTCGCGGTTACTGTATTTATATTCATCCACGGGTTGTATCGCCGAATTTCTTGACTTGGAAATAAAGTAGTGACCCAACAACTCTACAAGAGAGAATTTAATAAAAATCAGTTTCCAACCGCATACCAGGACTTCTCGCCGAGCTTCCCAGGCGAACGCTCGACGTTTTTCACGCAGGGGACTATGCGCCAAGCCGTGTGGAAAGAAACCTCCACGACTGCATCGTGGCGACTTCCTTAACCCAGAGAAACTAACTTCATTAACACAAACGCAACACAAACTACCGTGAAGAAACGTGCCCAGTGAATGAATCTTGTGTGCGGAATAGCCGAAATATAATCTTCTACCCTACGAAGGGTATTTGGACTACTGTACCTGTAGATCATCGAACAGCTTGCGGACGCTGACAACTTCGTTATGTATGACCCTTGATTGTCGCCATTCGTTTTGCGACTCCCTGCAGTTTTCGCCTGGCGTTGGAGTAGTCGTTAAAGGAAATATCCCTGGTTTGATCGAGTTCCAAGCTATTCGAACGAAAATGACTCGAGGCAATTGTTTCTTATTTAGAGGCCGTCACGAGCTTACCACAGTGGAGGTCGATATTCGATCTTACTGTAGCTTACTAGAGTGCTGTCGAACTATGACTGCAGTCTAAACGGTGTTGATGGCGAACTCTAATACGGGTTGGGACGACATAATTTCCAATAGCTTGGAATGGACAAGTATTACGAGGTATTTTATATCGATACTCTGGAGCAAAGACAAACTGCAAGTCTCGTCATACGTGAATTTAGCATACGTTCTTACTCGCAGAGACGTTAACTTTAGATGTTTAGTGACGTGGTCGCTCGATAAACAGCGGACGTGCCGCTAAGGAAATTTCATTGGCCCAAGTAGACGGCGTAGCCCTTGGCCTGTAGAATTAATAGTTGACTCGAAAGGCAGAGAAAATTAGGTACTACTGTAGAATGATCTCCATGTTCGCCCTATTCCTAATTTAACTCCAGTACTGTCGTTGTCGTTGCTCTCAGTGATCAACCATACCACGGGCCCAGCGCGGCGCCTTACACCTCATCCACCACTACCTTACACAGATCGAACATCAATGGGGCCACGGCTGAATATCCACAACTCTGTAGAAGGCACCGAAGACGCCGATCATCATGATGACAGTAATGGTTCGACGGTCAGAGCCAAGTCTTCATCTCTCAGACAATCTACAGCACTAAGAAAAACCACCTCAAACAATCTGCAGACTGAAACACCATTCCTGCGACACATTTGAATGCCACAATCGTTCGTGGACCGCATCACGACGTCTTGTCGTCTGTTCAAATCATTCGATGTAGTCCGCTGCTACTTACCACAGTTCTGGGTTAAGGTTTCGACCAGTGAGCTATTGACTACGTCGCCGATGGCCGCTGAACAAACGACGACCTTGAGACAAAGCTCAATCGTGGACGGAGGTCGTTCTTGTAACACTATTCACATTACTTTACGATGGAAATCCCAACGCAGCCAACCTTAGCTTCATGCTAAGTCACATGTCATTTTGACTGCCTTCGGCCCAAACAGCTTTGTAACGATAAAGCGCCAGTGACTTATCATAGAAAAAGACAGCGAACACGCCAACGAGGTAACAGCAGACCCTACGAGACCACCTAAAGGAGCTAGGGAGGGTTGTTGTCGACAAAGTCTTTATCTTCCACAATCGAAGGCCCCCGGGAAGCACGGAATTGGAAACCCCGTTACATCGTGGTTCACTATACCTATCATTCAAAATATACACTCAGGTTTAACATGAAATGAGGGCCCAATTCTGGACCGAAGAATGGGTTACGGCTACTTCTCCCTCTGCGAGCACGCCCGACAGTGCAGACCAGCCCCACCTCGAAGGGGCCGTGATTCTGGCAGTGAGTAGGCTGCTTCCCATTGAGTCCCGAGCGCGAGAAACTGTGACAGCTCTCGACCTTGCACAATGCTTCAAAGTTGATGACCGGACCGCCCAAGATATCGCCCTTATGGTGCAGGCACGTAGTGGCCACACCATCGGTTAGGTCACCCCACCCAGGTCGCTTAGGGTAGGAGGTATGTGAGCATCGCTTGGTAAGGACGTTCACCATGCCGTTCTCAGCATGTTGCTTGCAGTACGCCGCCGTCTTGCTGCCCTCGACGTTAAAGCTCGGGTTCGTTCTGCAGGCAGCATGCAAGCAACGCTTGCTGCGGACATCAACCATGCCATCATCAGCATGTTGCTTGCAGTACGCCGCCGTCGTGCTGCCTTCGACATTGAAGCTCGGTCCCTTCGTACAGGAGTCGCGTAAGCAACGCTTGCTGCGGACATCGATCATCCCTTCTGCATCATGTTGCTTGCAGTATGCCGCCGCATTGCTGGCATCAGTGTTGAAGCTCGGTCTTCTCGTGCAGGAGTCATGTAAGCAACGCCGGGCGGGAACGATCACCATTCCTTCTTCAGCATGTTGCTTGCAGTACGTTGCCGTCTTCCTGCCCTCGATATTAAACACCGAGTTCGTCTTGCACACGGCATCTAAGCGATGCCTACTGCGAACGTTAACCATGCCATCTTCAGCATGTTGCTTGCAGTACGCCGCCGGCTTACGGCCCTCGAGGTTATAGTTCGGTCCCTTCGTGCAGGAGTTATGTAAGCAACGCCTGCTGCGGATATCAACCATGCCATCATCAGCATGTTGCTTGCAGTACGCCGCCGTCTTGCTGCCCTCGATATTGAAGCTCGGTTTGGTCGTACAGGAGTCGTGTCTGCAAAGCCTGCTGTGGATATCTACCATGCCATCCTCAGAATGTCGCTTGCAGTACACCCTCTTGCTTCCCACGACATTGAAAGTTGCCAATGTGAGGCAGCGTACAAATGAACAGCGCTTGTTGTGGACATTACCCATGCCATAACCACCATGTTGATTACCGTGCGCCCCCGTCTTGCTGCCCTGGACATTAAAGCTCGGGTTCGTGGTGCAGCCGGCATGTAAGCAATGCCTACTGCGGACAATAATTATGCCATTCTCAGCATGTTGCTTGCAGTACGCTGCCGTCTTGCTGCCCTCGACATTATAGCTCGATTTCGTCGTACACGAGTCGTGTAAGCAACGCGTTTTGTAGACATCAACTATGCCCTCCTCATCATATTGCTTACAGTACTCCGCCGTCTTGCTACCCTCGAGATTAGTGCTCGGTTTGGTCGTACAGGGGTCGCGTAAGCAACGTTTGGTCTGGACATCAACCATACCGTCCTCAGCATGTTGCTTACAATACACCGCCGTCTCGCTGCCCTTCTCGTTGAAGGCCGCCCTCTTTGAGCAGGCAGCATATGAGCAACGTCCCATTATTTCAAATTATTTCCACTGCGGTGAAATCCTGGGTCAGCCAAGGGAAGAACAATGGCGGCGCGAGAAAAAACGAATTTGGGTCAAGGTATCCACACCTCCCGATTCACGAAACTAACAGCGATCAACGGCAAATTTAGAGCCGCGCAAACGTGATCCTTCGCCAGTTTGATTGGGAACATGAACGACGTTGGCATGCATGTACAGCGGCCGCATTCCGAAAATTCAATTGAAACAATCCCAACCATTCACACTCCTGTGGTATCGTTTATCAGAAACGCCCCGTTTTAACATGAAATGAGAGAACCCTCATCGTAACGCAATGTGAATTACGGATACCCCTCCCGCTCCGAGCTCTTCCAACGGTGCAGACGAGTCGGGCCTTGCAGAGGCTGTGACCAACGCAGTGGATGAGCTTTATACGAACCAACCCCCAGCGCGACGCACTCTGACAGCGGTTGACCTTACATAGTACTCTGAAACTGATCGCCGGGCCGCCCTACTCATTTCCCTTACGCCGGAGGCATGCACTGTACTGTGGTAGTCCCACTCGCTGTCAGCACACCCCCACTCCGGTCGCTTGAAGTACGAGTTACGTCAGGTATGTTTGTTCAGAACAATGACCATGCAGGCAAGGGCATGTTTCTTTCTGTACGTACGTCGCCGCGTTGCTGCCCCCAGCGTCGAAGCTCCCTCCTGTTGCGCAGGAGTCAGGTAGGCGACGGTTCGGGGTAATACTACCCATACCTATTCGGCATCCTGCCTGCAGTTGGCCGCCATATGCGACTGAGCCTTCATGCAGGTGGCATGTAGGCAACCGCATTCGTGGACCTTAATCTTGCCATTCTCAGCACGTTGCTTGTAGTACGCGGCCGTCTCGCTCCCTCAACGTTGAAATTCGGATTCTTGGCGCAAGACTCACTGGAGCAACGCCTACGGTGTACAGTACCTATATGCAGTTCAACCAATACGGCTTGCAGTCCACCGTTGTTTTACTTCTCTCGGCGTTAACGATTGACCACTTCATTCAAAACGCATGAGAGCAACGCTCTATTCTCACGAAAACAATCGGCTGCGGTGAACTAACGGCGCCACGTCAGCAGAGTAGGTAGCTAAATCAACATGGCTTCGGTTGAGGTGCGTACACGCCCCGTTCGTGAAATTGGCTAAATACCTAATCCACTGACCGCTGTTGCGGTGGCACAGGCGTGTATTGTGGTATTTTCGAGCACGACAAAGACATTGGCCTGAATGTACATCAATAGCACATCTAAACGCTGGTGATGATAATGACCACCGCACAGACGTACATTGTATGTTTGTAGTGCCTAATACCGGCCTGTGAGCATTTGTGGCCGCCAGACGTGCATGGTGGGAAAGAAGTATAGTTTGATAATGCTAAATATCAGGGGCAGTGGAGTCGCTCTCCAGACCATGTCTTGTACGATCACGACTGGCCCAGCTGGTTAGTTCAGTGAAAATCGTTAGTTTCGGTAAACATTAGCTCCATCGCCTTGAAAATGCATTGCCCATACTCGTCTTCTCCAATACCACACGGCAGTCAGAATCCGACGAACGTTTTGACGGTGATCGATTATTTTTGTGCCATATCGTCGTAGAGACAGTGCCGTGGTTAGGAACTCGCTAGAGATGAGACAGCTTAGGTTACACTGGTAGATGCATATAGGTTAGAGACCGTTTGAGATACAACTCGTATTAATCTGCTTCCGGGGGTCGCAACGATCGATCGCTTAATGCACTCAACGAAAGCGATTGACAACGATCGGCTATTAGGGCCAACTACCGGGTGCCTGTTGTATCACGGGAGCGTGTTGCAATTATATGTGATAAACAGGCACAACTTATCCAACGGTTGGTTATTTCAAACTGCCGGAATGCGGTCGAACTCACTCGTGGCACCCTAAAAGAAGCCGTATACACGCAAAATGTTACTTAGACACGTATCGCGCGCACGTCCGTCGTGGTGTTGACCCCACGGGACAAGTCATATGTTTACCAATAACGTTTTACCAAATATAGGTGTCATATAGTTATTGTTATAATATATAGCAGTAGATTGAAACCGCAACTCAAGTGACCGTGCTCGGTGTAGGGTACACATGCACTTCATATTAAATTCGGAGGTATATTGTTGTAAAGACTTGTAAAGACTTTCGACAGTCTTCCGTGAGATGGAGTTGAGAGGCGAACGAGATTCGGTTGAAAAGGTATTGGCTGCATGCCGCTTGGAAAGTTGAAACTAATTAAAACTCTGGACGCGAAATGCCTGGCTCTGGTGGCATCAACATACCTGACAGTCGGTAAGCGAGCCGATCAAGTCGAAAACACTATGAAGAGCGTGCCTTACATTCATTCATTAAATTAATTCGTGGTCGACGTTTGAAGACCATCGGTCAGTAAAGCCCTTTCCACCTACGTAATTCGGGATCGATACAAATAGTATACTTCGCGTGTAAATACGGATATCGTGCGGATTCCAACTGGTGTAGTTCGAACGTGATCTGTCGTTTGTCTGCCGTGATTATGATTGTCTAAATATTCTTCGTAGGCCCAACCAAATGTACGATTGCGTAGAAAATATGTGTTTGAGCCCAGACGTGGAAGACTAATCCATCGCGGCATTGTCATCTCCCTTGCAACATCATGTTGTCAATATTCTTGCGAACAAGGTGCGTTAAGATGACCAGTAGTTCAGTAGGTTCAATTCAACGTAGTAAAGGTGAGATGGGTATACGTTTTGTGTTACACGCATCGAATATCAATCGCATTTTAGACTTAGGTTGTTGAGAAGCTACTTCAGGTACAGGTATCCTATGTATTGTTGAGCGTAACGCTCGAGTAGTGGGGGCTGGGTTTTGACTACATACCCACAGACCACGGAAACACAGGAGGAACACACCCCCTCTCTGTTTACATCACATACTCATAGGTGTGGAACTTCAGGGAGCGGGTGTAACGTTTCGTTTTGCAGGGCTTGCTGGAGGGGTAGACAATAGAGCAGAGCGTTTACGGACCGCAGTTGGTGTCCGCATGCACAAACCTCACCCACGGGTCTAGGACGTAAGCTGGCCGACATTCAGGTCATATTATTGTTCAAGTCTGTTCGAGCTAATTCGAGAAATCGCTGGAGCGGTGCGCACGCGCATTCGTTTGGGAGGCTGCGTGCTGATATGTTCGTCGTGTTGCACTCCCTGCCGCTCTGAAGCCACTACTCGGTTGAGGCTGGTGGTGTGTGCTTCGCTATCGAAGCACGAAACATTGTCGCGACGGTGCTGCTGTACGCGGATAACGGAATTTGAGAGTCGAGTGCCAAGGGGGTACCCTGTCGATTCCGTTTCTGCGGTCACGATTTCACTTCAAAACATAATGTCATAGAAAATGTTTTCATATGTTGGTAGTTTAAGGCTGTCTTGACGACTGGAAAATACAGGGGGTAAGGGAGGATGAAATATATAAAACAAAACCAGATGCACTACGTAGTGTAGATGTATTACTTTTGACAAAGGAGAACCACAACAGCCGTAGGGGTACGTAGGGGGTGGATGAAACAACATACTTGATTACTCGATCCAGAGAAGATTAGTCGTATTGGACGAAGAGTGAAACCACACATAGGGTACATAGTGGGGGATGAGATTTAGAAAGTATTAGCTTGAGCTAAAATCGTGGTGTGGATTAAATATCTTTACCAAAAAAGGAACACGATCTTGAGTTGATGATTATTCTATGTATGGGGTGTCGGAAACATTATGTGCTGTGGGAAGAAAGTTTAAAGACCTCAAAGTATCCAGATTAATACGCAAAAGTTCCCTATATTAACGTGCCTATTGCCATATTGGTCAACGTGTCACGACACGGCTCTGTATCATACAACCGGCACACCAGGACAAGGTATAGCACATAACGTATGGCATACCTGGTACCTTCGAACGCACCCCATCGGTCGAATACACAAACAGGATATATCGACAACAAGTCAAGAACGCATGAGCCGAGCCACGCGTCCATCAAAATACCTCAAGATGATATTTTGAAGCCACCATTCGCAGTGCGTGTTGTCTTGTTTCTTAGAAATGTGCGCCCAGAAAATGCACGTCCCAGCGTTTGTGTTACCTGGAGTGAGTAAAAACACAAGCTATGATGTCATGAGCTGTGAGTCCGGCCAATATTACGGTGGTCTGCACACAAAGCTTAAACAATGAGAACATTCAGTCGGAGGACTCGACGCATTTGCTTACGATGTCGACGTCGCTAGTTGCTGATGGTGATGAGATCCAAGCTGCCGGACGTGGAAGGCGATAGCGACTCTTAATGTCAGTCGTTCGAAGGGAGGTAGGTGTCGAGCTGACGAATGTACTTGTTACTGCTGCTGGGGTAACAAGAGCTGTGCTGAGCCTTGGCCAGAGAGCGTTGCGATCAGGACAGGGAAGACACCAGACTGTGAAGAGCGGGGCGAAACAGACATCCAGTTTTCGTTTGTGTGACGAAAAACCACCAGAGCCTCGCTAACGACCAATTACTGTTGCAGTTGTGGACAGGTCACAACGCTCATGTATAAAGAAAATCTGGTCTATCATCGTTTTACAGTGTCGACAGAGACACTGAATATGTCAATGTCTAACGCTCGTTTAGTCAACAAAAAAGACCCCGTCGCTTTGTATGCGTCATCCAGACGGCAAACAAATCATCGCTTCGTATTCGTGACCCCAAGCAGCCAACAACCCTCCGCTGTATGCGGCGTACAAGAAACAGACTGTCCAATAAGTGACGCGGGGGGCATTCGTATCACAAGATAGTGCCATGACTTGTATAACCCTTTACCGTCTGTCAATGACGACACATCACAGCCGACTGTTTCGTAGTTTTAATCGTCTTTACGATTGCATACCAGGTGTCATCTAACCTTTCACAAACGTACTCCACATCAACACTGCTTCCTGTTGACATATCTATGTTATTAAAATATGCTATTCTGTCCGTCTGTCTGTACTTGAGCAGCGCTTTCCAGAGCAGCACAGCCCCACCTTGCCGCATGGGTAGGGAGGCGGGGTACCACAACCCGCGGAACACCGGGTCCCATGCCGCACCGAGTCGTGACCGTGGCGCAATCCCGACTCAGTTATGGCGGCCATCTAGCCAGCCTACATGCTGACTTACAAGTTTTGAATTAATATTCTGGCAGCTGATTGGTTGCCCAAATCCATGCCAGTGGCTGCTGGCTCTTTCTAGAACTTCGGTGCTAAAATGAGCCACCGACGTTCCGCCAAACCTAGGGAGGATAGGCTCCCATCCCCGGATCATAAATTCTTCCATATATCTACAACTTCGACCAACCGGGGACAAAACCGGCGATTTCCCGGGTCGACACTGTCCCGCACGGTATGGAAACCCCACCCCCATCAGTTGGTCACTGATTGACTGGGGCTCAGGGCCGCATCCGGGGATGATATGATCCCATCCCCGGGTCAGGAATCCTTCCACACATGAAGATTTCCGGCGACCTGGGGACGACAACAAACACCCCCCGGGTCGATACCGCCTCACCCGGCGTGAAAACCCCAATACCGCGGGCAAGTTTACACATTTACGGTTGCCTGGCCCACATAGAACCAGCGTGCCGCGAGCGTTGCCCCTCGAGGCAACGTCGAAGTCTCGCTCCACCCGGGGATGATAAGGTCTCATCCCCGGGTCATATATCCTTCCATACATCTCCAACTCCATCAACCCGGAGACGAAAATGAATATCTCCCGGGTCGATACCGCCCCGCAAGGTGTGGAAACCACACCACTACTGGCTGGTTGCTGATTTGACTGGGGTGTTGGGGTTCATAAAGCCAACACCCAGCGAGGGTGCCCCCTCGGGGCAACGGTGGGGTCTCTCCGCACCTGGGGACGATTTGGTCCCATCCCCGGGTCAGAAATCCTTCCATACATCTGCAACTCTAACGACCCGGGGACGAAAACGGAAACCCCCTGGGTCGATACCGCCCCACAGGGTGTGAAAACCCCAACCCCGCCAGCAAATTTACGGTTGCCTGGCCCTTGTGGAGCCAGCGTGCCGGGAGAGTTTCCCCTCGGGGCAACGTCGAAGTCGCGCCGCACACAGGGATTATATGACCCCATCGCCGGGTCAGAAATCCTTACATACATCCACAACTCCAACAACCCCGGAGACGAAAACGGACATCCCCCGTGTCGATACCGCCCCATAAGGTGTGGAAACCCCCCCACCAGTGGCTAATTTGCGATTTCCTGGCCCTCATTAAGCCAGCCTTTGGCGCGAGTTTCCCCTCGGGGCAACGGCGGGGTCCCGTCGCACCCGGAGAAGATATGATCCAATCGCCGGATCAGAAATCTTGGCGAACGACTACAACTCCAACAACCCTAGGGCGAAAACAGGCACCCCCCATGTCGATACCGCACTGCAAGGTGTGGAAATCCCAACCCCACGGGCTGAGTTACGTTTTAGTTGGGGCTCATGGTCGATGTTCCGCTGTGCACGGGGATGGTAAGGCCCCATCTCCGAATCATATATCCTTCGAAACAAAAACGGACTTCCCCCGGGTCGGTACCGCCCCGCATAGTGGTTCTAATAGTTTTGGTCCAGAGTGGTACATCACACACACTGTTAATGCGAGTACAATGTACCACACCAGTCACTTATTTACTACTGTGGACAACGCAACGCTAGCGCCGTGGGCGGAGCCGTGGCCGTAACGCTATTCCATTTAAAATCTGTGTTTACTATACGCAACCTATACCACGGCAATAAGCAAGGCTCCTAGAACGACCTACTGTAGTAGGGGCGCTAAGCACATGAGACATTTCCTCAGGAAACGAATTGTATCCCTTCGAACCCCTGCCCACGTTTGGCACATATAAACAAGTCTACGATACGACGGCCCTCAATCTGATAATTCACCGTCGACGACAGAGTGAGTTAGGGTACTCAAGGTTCGATTCCAAACTTCCGACAATTTCTCTTTTGTATACGCTTCAGACGTTTTGGATTAAGACTTGACCACGAGTGGGGAAGATGTACCCGGAACAAATGCGGGTGACGCATATTGTCATACATCAGATTTTCTCAGGCCGGTATATCCAATCATAGTTCGTCCGTCGAGAAATATTTTTCCGAGGTCCTGCTGATGAGATAATCGTAGGAGATATCACGCCACAGTTGTACAATAAGGGACGAAGATCTCGTGACCAACTACATTGGTCATACCTGCATGGGAGATAGTTTTGATGACCTCTGAGAACGTGCAGGTGGGACGAGACACGAAGAGGAGGCCACTGATGTACCTTCAGAGCATACTAAAGCTCCCCTTAAAAACAAAACGCTGAGTCACAAATTCACGATCAACCATTGATCAAGGTACGACATAAACTACGTTCCAAGATTGTTAGAGGGTCCCTTTGGTCATGTAAAACAAAGAGTACTTGAGTCACTTGAGTCTTGAAAACAATATATATTTCGTTTTTTTTACAGCAGCAATACTACTTCGGGTATAATAACACAATCTCAGTACTCCCTACGGAAAACGGCTTAGCTCCAGTTACATTGCTCAGATCGGCGACCGACCAACGTATAGCTTGTTTGGTATAGTCTCTAAAACATATTGGGGCACTTGGATCTGCACGGGAGGGCAATCATTGCTGTGTTTGCGTCACGAAACGTAAGTGCTCCGCAGCAATATTTTGATCGTTTCGGAACTCCTGTTTGAAATCTAAACTCTGCTCTGGCCACGTAGTACGCTACGAACGGTCGAACTAGAGGCTCAGGTAGGTTCACCTACTAGGGCTCGGTGTCCTCGTCGAAACTCTGAGTTACAGCACTTTCAGCAGCCGGAGAAACTGTCATTTTTCAAATCAATCTTAGGTACCAGGGGTATGACGAGTCGTTTTCGAGTCAGAAGAACGTTTCGTGATGAACAAGGCGTCCGATCGCTACGCCATCCGAGACACAAATGTTTACCATGACCGAGGCTCTCTACAACCACTCATCGGTTGCAACTATGAGCATTAAGGGTAATGAAAATGTCAAAATTGTAACAGAAGTACTGTACTGTAGTAATGCAGCTGGAAACAAAACAAAAGGTTTCGTATTTGATGTTACATGTTTTGCCCCAAGGGGCCCGTTCATAAACGTACCAGGCCAACATCCCGAGATTTGTTTTTCGTTGTCGTACTACGTTATTAATAGTATAACAGTACAGTGTGACGAAAACACAAACACAAACCGAGAAACAAATTCAAGACAACAAAATACCCCAACAACAAAGAGATAAATAAAGTTCGGAAACAAAAACAATACAAACTTGGTACAAAACATAAATCTATCGTAAAACCAATCAAACCATGAAAAACCTGTACTGAGTCGGGGAACACAACAACAACCTCCGCAATTAGGTGGCCAATAGTGTGATACTGTTTCTGCTTAAGTATCAGTTCTAGCCTCAATTGGCATTTGGGACGGCATCAACACGACAAAACTAACGAAACAATGTTCTTTACACGAAAACTTCCGAAAACATATGTCAAAGTTAGCATATAAAAGCTCGGCACATGCCGCTTCCGGGGTAGATGAAACGTCTGGTACTGTTTTTTGTATTGTTTGAGTGCTTTCCATAGTGTATTCCTGCAAATTAGAACGATAAGTACGAAATAATTAAATATATAGGCTGATCATAAATTGAGATCGACACACATTCGTTATATTTCACGACGAACGTGATTCAAATAAAATGCAAGCTGTACATCCCCGTGAATACTTCACATGAAACTCTAATCGCACGTTGCAAGAGAGTTCCGTTTTACGTCGCGATTTGTTATAAACGTTAATCGCAACGTACTCGAAAGCACCTCGCTTATGAATCACCTTGTCGTGCACGTTGCCGAACATGTGCAGTTATTGACAGGTTGGTTTGCACTATTTCAACTATTGATTTGTGTTCAGATGAAATGAGCAAGCTGCGTATGTTTTTAATGTACGTAAAGTACGTGTTGGAGAATTAATAGTGATCAAACATTGCAAGAACATCCATCTACAAATAGCCTTCATTGAACAGCGAGAACATGGGATGGTCCATCGTGTAGCACTTGCACTTTCCTCTGTTACACCAAAATCAGTTTGTGGGCGAGGTATGGCCCTCCTCATGTGACCATTCTCAGAAACAAAACATGGTGCACCTCTACCGTTGCGTGCGTCGTGCGTTCACTTTGTCGGACGCATAGGGCACTGGCGACCCCGGGTAAAACAAACTGGACGCCCGCCGTAATGTTCCGAGTTTAGTTTTTTTTATGAATGTGTGCTTCAATATACTCAATGTGTCCCAGTAATATGTGCACTCTTTTGGAAGCCTGCCGTTTGTATTTCCGAAACACTTTGTTGGTGAAGTTTAGGATCTTTGAGCAGTCTCGAAGCGGGGCTAATTCGAGACAGTTTGTTGGTGAAGTTTCCTAAGGACCCTGTGCCCTGAAACGTACGGTCAATGCTTGACAATCGCTGTGACAGATGCCGGTGGATAACATCATGGAATGTTGCTGCTGTCAAAACAGGCGTATCAGGCAAAACCCTAGTAAAACACCACACACACTTACTGGCGTCTTATGCTCCTATTTGCTGGTACCGCGTACCACTTATTTCCATGAACGTACCAGTGTTTTGCAAACAAACATGATAATGTTATACCAGGTTCAGTAATACGATGATTTCGACCACCCAAATATGAAAAATATTTGTTGTTTGTAGCAAACGTTCTGATACATTTTCGTTTTTTGATATAATCGAAAAAACAATCTTCACAGCCCAGAATGGAAATAAGTACATCGGTATATACTCCAAAGACACTGTACCCCACCGATCGATTTGATTAAAGAAGGGGAACGGTAACACAAGGACGTGGCCCCCCGCTTAGTGCAATCCTGGCGTCATTTGAGCCCTTGTGATCTGCGCAATGTCCTCCGATCGGCCGCCAACGCTGATCTCTCCGAACTGACTAACAACAGTGCAAGTCGATTGTCCAGTTGCGTGCATCAGGAAATAAAATTGGGCCAGGTGCGGGATGAAACCGCCCATATACAAGAGCTGCAGACCATCGCATAACGTATAGCATCACCAAAACGTTGACACCGGTTCGTTTGAAAGCTTGCAGGCTGCGGTGTATGCGGTCATCTACAGGCTCGTTAGAGCCGTAAGACTACACGCTGCTGCTGCTCAGTTCGAGTTATTCTGTAAATATACGCCGACCGGTCCGTTTTTACACTCACTCATCAATGGCTGTAACGAGCCAAACTTACCGCATGCACCGCACGTTGCAGGCGATGTAAAAAACAAAAGGCAACCTAACGGAGTGGTCTACGTTTTGGGATGGTCCGCAGTCCTTCTTTAGGGGTGGTTTCAGCCTGTCTCTGGCCCTACTCATTTCCCGTGTGCACCAACAGCCGGACAACCGACGTCAAGTGTTTTATGCAGTTTGAAGCGACTCGACTTGCAGGCAGATGGGAGGACAGTGCGCCAGCCACAAGGGGTTAAATTACTCCGGCAGTAGATTAAGGGGAGCGCCATGTCTTTGCGCTAGCGTACCGGCCGTCTCGTTTGTCAAATCGATGGCGGGAGCAAGGTGCCTTGTTTTTTATATACGTATCATCAATCTGGGCTGTTCAGTATATTTGTGATTCCACCCAAACAACTAAGTATCAGCAATGTTCCACTAAAAAGCAGGTTTCTGAAATATGACGATGCCAGTAGTATAATTGATACTACGTGTTGACAGAAGGGGGAGACGGGATCATCCAATACATATGCTTAGGGGTAAGGGTGGGTGATATGAAGTAAGTACTGATTTGACTCATTTTCAATGCATATTGTTGACAAAAGAGGGGCACGATATGCAACGTGTGCATCGACTATGCCAATAAATTTACAAGGATTTATGTCGTCATGGCTTGTAGACGAAGCTGCTACTGCTCTTGTAGGGTGATAATATACTCGTATAATATTGCTGACGAACCTCTTGTGTTGCGCTCTCTGTGGGTTATCGTTTCTACACACGAGGAATTGTAGTAATCGGCAAAGGCATGATGCCCAAGCAAAACGAACATCAAACACCGACCATAGGTGTCCTCACAGTTTCTGGAAACAGGGCGAACAATACCCCAAAGAAGCGTATCACGGTTGTGGTGGTTCATAATAGTTGTAGCTCTTTCCACCAACGGCTGGATACAGAACAAGAAGTGAAACTCCGACGACGTGGTTGCCGCCACTGGACGAATACTTCTACGATATAATATTAAAACCAGTATTCTTCTGTAAGCGCGTCATACTGACCGGTGCTTTTTACTAGACGAGCTTAACCGGTCAGAAAATATTCACCGAAAAAGGCGTGAAAACCCTATCGGTGTGTCAATTAGAAGTAAAGGTTGCTTCAGTACGTGACCGTGAAGAGGATGGACTGCTAACATCTTACAAAAAACTAATCACGATTTACTTTCAACTTACGACAGCGAGCAATAATATAGGCGTGGTGTGTTAGTTGTACAAACGACTTAATCGGGTGTGGAATATAATATGTTAATGGCGTACTTCTTCTTCTCGTTCTGTTTATCCAGAGTTCCACGTGTCTTGCTTGATACTCGAAGAAACTTAAGCATACTTCCCGTGTAAACGGCATCCTATGTCTCCCGCTGGCCTACGCACACCTTTGGAGAACGTGCTGCGCGTCAGCCACAGGAAGCGCCCCCGCAATCACGATGGAATTCTGAAGAAGCCTCAGTGCCACGGTAGGGTTGGTTTCACTCGCATTCGCTCGGCCACTCACCTGAGGAGGTCGTGATGTCACTGGTCGTGCTAAACACGACAAACATGTTTGTGCGCCACTCCCAAAGCTCAACACATTCGTGAGATCGTGAGTATTAACCGACACTTTCTCGCTTGAGAGCCTCGACTGGTCAAAGAAACATTGCTTTAGAAGGCAAAAAGTTGAACCACTACGCTGAGATTAGTGGGAACCGATGCATCCAATTAGTTCGTCTACTGACGCATATTCGATAAGGCTGGTTTCTTTTAGTCTGAGCACGCATGCTACGGTATAAGTGCGCTATGATTATCCTGAAGTTCATCACTTCACGAGCTCTGCCCTATAAGTTAGCTGAAGTACACGGAATTTAAAAAGGAAATTCAAGTGCTACCCGATTGAACAATCCCCTGCCTCGAGTATATAATGAAAAAAGTTGACACACGAGAATGAAATATCAACTGTTTTCGGTGAAAACACCGGATCGTCCGGAAACCGTTTGAGCTCAAACGTGATAACTCTATGATAGCATGCCTCTGAGCTCGTTACCCCAGGAGTTCGATATTTCATCGGAACGATGAGTTTGAAGAAGCTCGCTCGCGCCACCCGACCATCGTTCCCCGACTAGTGAATTGTATATAGTCCCCTGTACTGAGTCACGTCAGTATCGGAATCGTCCAGAAAACATGGAACCACAACCCCTACCAAGGGATTTATCGAATTACAGGCCGCGGACAATATATCGGCCAATTTTGTTGACAGAGTGTGTGTTGGTGGACGAATACTCGGCTCACGCATTTAAGAGGCTATCAGCTGAACGCCCCCCTTAATTTATCTAAGAGGACGTTCGTCATTTGTTAACGACTAGCTTACCCCATATCAAGCGAATCAGTTCACTACGAATGCATGCTGACGTACGAGCTTGATCCACACACAACACGAGAATGAGAACGAAACAAAGGTGTTTGGCTAGGCTTGAACCCACGACCACCAATTTAGACTCGCACTCCTGCTCTGTGGCCTTCGCACTATATTGTATCTGCCAAACGGTCAGACATGTTGTGTATAGTTCAGGATGCCACGAGAGTGTGAACTATATTCGGTCGTTGATTGAGTGGTGGGGTAAGCGACGAGCATACCCGCCTGTATATGTCTTCGATGTCGAGCCCAACAACATAGGTGGGCTTCTGAGCGTCGATTTGTATGACTAAATATGCAGCACTCGAATCTTCCGTTGTTTCCAGCATTACTCGATGTTAGGACAGGAAATATACACTTTGACGTCGAGGCGATTGCAATCGCCAGCGAAGAAGCATGCGCCCAACATTTTAGTAAGGCCTTCATCCGCCAAAGGGTACTTGCTCCATGCTCGTCGAGATTGTATTACAGTTGTTCACGGATCAGTATTCGCCCCATCTTGTTGTGAGAGTAGTCGTCCATGATCGACTGCGCGTCGGACGGTTCAGAGTGTATTCGTCGGTGGGCGCAGGGAGTGGCTCCCTGAACTGAACTCCACGCCAACCAGTACCAATACTTACATGTGCGTGTTCATGCGGGGCTGGCTGAAGGGTCTTCCTAGAGAGTGTATTTTTCGGTAGGCTGAAGTGGATGACGAAAACACATATGGCGTACTGAAGCCAATCTATGTTTGTTAGGGTTAACCACTCGATATCGAATGCAGTACCTCAACATCATGGAGGCTTAACTTCCTGAACGAACGTACGTGTATTTAGTGTGTGGTCAGGTGCAAAACCTGATACGATGGGCATACCTGAGAAAACGGTGAAACCTCCCACGGTGAACATGATACGTCTCTTCATCACCGCGTACTCGTTTCAACTACTTTGGTTCGCGCGACTTTCAGGTTGCGCGAGCACGGTGAGTGATTGAGACTTCGAAAATTGGCCAACTGCACCCGTCACCTCGGGCGAAAAAATCATCTCACGGTAGGGGCGGCACGAGTTGGTCCGTGTTTTCATGGTCGGTTACGGTCAGCAGGTCTGCACATATCGCCTAGTACAAACCATATTTGTACTCTAAATTTTGTGGTAGGACCAGCGCATAGAAACCTTTGAAGGAGTTTCGACGGGAAAAATTAATTTGGTGTCTCGTTTCGGTCGAGGCCTTGAGGTCCATAGGTGAGGATGTAACATAATGAAAGCACCACCCATACATTGGCGTTGCTCAAATATCGTCTGACCTATAAACATTGTCAAAAAGAAACACTTGGACGAGTTATGATGAAGACACGTCCGCATGCACTAGACATATAGAGAGTTTATCAGATGATACGTTAATTAGAAAAAGACAAACAAGCATGTGTTACCGGCGAGGACAAAGGGAAAAGTTTGTGTTTGCGCTTCTAGGCGACAATTTCAGTTTATGACAGGTGTTAATGAAGACCACGGGCTTGCGACCAAGGTTTGGACGCACGACGGTAGGACTTCGTTGCACATGATATGTTGGTGGGTTAATGTGTGTTTCTGCAGGCTGCAGGAGCAGCAATGGGCGATGAAGGCTGTGTCTGGGCTGTCGAGTCCCACCTCCCAGAGACGAATCGCTCTTACGGCAATACTGTCCTCCACTACAATGCAGACCACACAGCGATTAGAACAAACAGTAGACTGCTTGCCCACAACCCAGCTGATGTGTACTCTCTGTAATTCTCTATCAATGCAGACGATTTTTGTTATACAGGTTGGTGTCTAAATATCGTGCATAGGTTAGACGACGTGAGCTGTGGCGCCGGTGCAGTTCGGCATTGACAATGTGCCACCCACTCGCCGGGAGCGCACACTTTGCCCAGCCGGTTCAAACAAGAAGCGTGATTGAGTACAGGTTGATCATAAATGCACACACCTGGTACGTATGTGAATCGCATTGACAGGTGTGTGTATTGTGTTTGGTGTTCTTACCTGTTGATGAGGAAATGCATTGAAATATAGACTGGGTTGCCAAATGAAACAGAGTGTCCATGTCACTGGCACTACAAACATCCACTGGTAGGGGTTAAGCTGTTCGGCCCAACCGGGTTTGACTGGTTGAGCTCCTCGCGTGAGAAATTGTCTTTGAGTTTGACAATTATTTTGTGTAGAGTATATTTGTTTTTAACACTTAAAGGTGGAAAGCTTGGTTGAGCTGCGCCAAGAATATCCATCCAAGTCATAGGTCAGGTGAGGTATTGAGCTCATCGTGTGAGGCGCTCATGATTGCCACGCATGCTACGGTACTGCTGAAAACGAGTACTTCTCCTCTCGACCGCAGGCCTTATAGAGCCACCTCGGGAACAAGCGCAGACACCGGCTGACACTCGTCTGCTACGCAGCTATGTACATGAAACCCCCCTCGTGAGGTGCAAACTGCATATATGCGTAGTTGAATGCTCCTACTGGTATGCGATGTCTAATGGTTACAACACGCTGGCATATGCGCGAAACCGTTTAACAGCATTGATGACTGCAACACCCCCCTCTGTAGATGCCTGCTTTCGTGCCGCTTCCTCATGAACATGAAGAACACAAAGTGCTGCCCAATAGCATATAGGCACGTACATACCAGAACGTTCACAGTGCGCTGTTAGCGGTGCATACTCGTACGCACGGGTTCACATCCACGCAGAGCATGCCCTATATTCGGTACGCCAGTGTCCCTAAAGCATCCATGCCCCGTCCCGTGTTCGTAATAGTAGACGTCGTTGATCGCGGTAACTATATTGAGGTATGAGGGGCCAGACGACGCGTGCTTAGATAGAGGTATCACTTTCTACCTGAAACGGTTTATGAATTACGGTGCTCCTCAACCCCAACCCCATATCGCCAGAATTTCTTACTTGCGTTGCAGTATTGCTCCTTTCATACTCAGGTCATTTGCATATTCGTCAGGTAGCACTCTGATTTCTGATTTCCCTCCAAAAGCAGTTTTCGCGTGAGTTTTCTGTGCTCCTCAAGTGACCACCCTCAGAACAAACCCGGTGTTTACACCTTTACACCTTTACACCTCTACCGTACCACGTGCAAGACATTTTTCCCGGGCCCTATTATTCAGCAGTCACTTTGTGTTGTTCACACGACTTAAGCCGTCCATCGGCTCGCAGTGAAATCATCGCCCTCTACCATGAAAAAGTCAGACCGAACGCCGTGGATGATCTTGCATTCATTGACAGCACCTGCACGTACAGCTGCACTGCTTTGTAAGATTAGGCCTTTCACGAGCGAATTAACATTCCCTAGGTAGACCCACAGGACGTGTTAGGTTCGTATATGAGTTATGCAGAACTTCAGTCGATATTGGCCAGAGACTTGCAGACTGTCAACCTGATACAGATGCAGTATGTCCCAATGATTCAGAAACAACTGAACAGTGAATATATTGACAGAAGTACCAAGGAACTCACAACATATTTCCGACTATCCGCAGCTTCGTCCAATCTGACGCCCAATAAGCCGCACCATGCACCATATTTCCGTATATTTTACACGACCAGAAGTCGTATATATGTACTAGAAGCAAGGTAGTATTCAAAGTACGTAGTACCGGAAATGAAGACGGCATCAAGTTCAAAGGGTATCGCGAGATAGCATACATGATGTGCAGGTGGTTACGACTGCTCGATGAGATGGGCGGAAGCCTTCATGCGAAACTCTTACGCCCCGATGAGGCCGATTTTATTACGATAATCGACACCGTGGCACTGGCGTGAGCCGTATGGCTACACAAACGCCACGGTACACGGATGGCTCTAGGGAATGGTTGCACGCGTAGGTGGTTGTTGCTTTTTGTCTACCAGGTACCGTCAGATACGATTTCACAATGCCAAGACATCAACGTCTTTATCATACGTGAAATAGCGTGGCTTCTCCTTTGCCCGACGCAATACTCCTTTCTTCCGTTATTTTTGTCCCATGAACAACAGGTGAGCACAGCTCAGGCCAAAGCGTGTTTTTTCTCGTCACTCACTAACCGAAGCCTACCGCGACTTTCCATTTCAGCGATGATCTTCGGGGAGAAAGGGGCATTGCTCACATGCTTATTGCAAGAAGCGTTGTTCCTTCAATATCACGGGCAGCCAAACGGGGCTGTATTGCAAGCAACATGCTTAGAGGAGCATGGTGAACGTCGTTGACAAGCGTTGCTCCCATGACTCCTGCTTTAAGCGGGTGAATTTTGATGTCGAGGGCAAGACAGCGGCTTACTGCAAACAACACGCTTATGACGGCATGGTTACCGCCAAAAGCAAGCGTTGCTCCCATGATTCCTGCTCGAGGAAACCAAACTTCAATATCGAAGTGAACAAGACGCCCGTCTACTGTAAGAAGCATGCTGGGAACGGTATGGCGAACGTCTGCCGCAGGCGTTGCATGAAGGACTCGTGCGCGAAGACATCGAGCTATAATATCGAGGCCAGCAAGACGGCAGCGCACTGCAAGAAACATACTGAGGACGGTATTATGGACGTTCGTAGTAAACGTTGTTTCATCACCCCTGCAGCAGGACATCGACTTTCAACATCACACGCAGCAAGACGGCGGCGTACTGCAAGCAGCATGCTAAGGAGGGAATGGTTGATGTCCGTAGCAGGCGTTGTTTGCCTGCCGCCTGCCTTAAGCGACCGAGCTACAGTACAACTTCGACGAATTTCAAACGTCGCGGTACTGTAAGACGCATGCTGCAAGCGGCGTAGAGAACGTCACCGCCAGGCGTTGGTCGCATATATCGTGCGTGAAGCGACCGGTGTATGGTTTGCCAACCGACAGTCGGCGCACTAAATACCGTCGCCATAAAAGCGATATCGTGGGTGGCCCAGTTGTCAACTTCATTGCAACGTGCAAGGTCGTGGGCTGTAACGGTGTAACACGCTGGGGCTTGGAAGGCAAGCAGCCTATACACTGTCGTGCTCACAGGCCCCTCGACGGTGATCTCACCTGCATTGCAAAAAAGGCTCGCACCCAGAAGATGTATCGAAGCCCACCGTACGGCGCCGTAAGGGGACCTTCATTTAAAGTTAAAACGCAATGTTGTTTTGATTGATACGAACTGTTAGCCATGGTTGGCGTTGCCGCGGTTCGCTTGTTTGCGGGCGCCCTTGATTGCCGGGACAGTTATACACCGTAGCAGTAAGCATTGTAGGCCTTGCGAGTGTCACGAGGGAGTGCGTGTATGCCGGCAGTTGACTATTTGTCGTTTTCATGCATGTTGCCCATGATAAGTGGCTGTGCTTGTTATTTTACAGAGCTGTTTCGGCTCTATAGCGGAACGAAACGTTGGCGTAGCCTGGGCGTAGAATCGAGCGTGTTTAGTGCGTGAACCCCATGCCTTTACTGGTGGTTTCCCCGCTTGGTATAAGGCCAATATTACAGGACCGGCCTCCAATCGCAGTTTTACACTACCCTAGAGTTGTGTCTTTCTGTATATCCACAATCAACGTAGTCCGCACGTCCTTCCCTTCCTAGCTAGTGAATGCAGTAATTAACTGCATCCAATGGGCCCCTTCCGAAAAAACTGGCCTCCATGATCTGTGCCAATAACTTGGTGCTCTGTGTTTTTGCGGCAACGGCGCCCACGGTCGTACGGGGGCAAAACATCGTACGATGGCAGTCTAACTGTCTGTATGTTTCGTGTATATTCTGAAGTTTTCTGCTGGGGGGTCTCGTAGAAGGTTAGTGTCTAATGACGAACGCCCTCGAACAGCTTCAGCGAGGAATAGGCAGGTCGGGCCTAGCCAATGATGGTGGTACAAAATCCAGCGATTGCTTAGTTGAAATTCGCGTTTTCGAGACAATAGTACTTGTGTGCGGTTAGAAATGACTGCCTTAGGGTCCTGCAAGCACTCTGGTTGCGCTTTCTCTAGTACCGACAGTGACAGCTCCCTCCCGCGTATTCAGACGGGTGTGCGCGAAGTATACCTTGTGCCAAAGAGTACTATTACGTTGGTTGATGCTGCCAATAGATAACCTCACGCTTTAGTCGGCTGGGGCTTACTATCCTCCTCCTCATGGGGGCATCGCCTACCCGGCATAGGCTTCCGTGGTAGGTGAGTGCTAACAACGGTGACCATCGGTGAGAATGTGATGGTGTAGCAGGAAAAGCAACACGTTTATATCTGCAGAGTTGGCGGGACTGCCCACATTGTTCGACAGACTACAATACGATATTAGACGAATGGTCTATTCTAGGACTCAATTCAGAAGATGTTGTACCCCAAACGGTCCGAACAATGTACGCCCCAGCCCATGGCCGACCTGATAATATCGCGGTTGTAGGGTACATATGATCGTAAGTATTACCGTGATGTTGCTACTGCCGTATGCCGACTGCAGCCAACATGGGCTTGACACTGGAAGTGGCAAGGCGTTGATACCACAGTCCAAACACTAGTTTAAGGTCGGCTATATTCACAACGGCTACAGTGGTATTGTTTGCATCGATGCTCTACAGCGGCGTTTATTTGCATCCGAAATAGTATGCGAATAACAGTATACGTATCTTCGTACACGCAGAGCAGCACAAGTTGTGGTTTGATGCACAGGTTGATTACTAAGTGTTTGCCCAACGAACAGTGCACATGTCGCTAAGGAAATAGCAATGACATGTCACCGTTTTACTCGACGGGTCATTCCACACTTGGTTTATGTTTAAAACGTCCTCCGTACTTCGGATTTTCTTACCTGCCTAAAAAACAAAATATACAGACCACATCTATAACCCGTATGCATTCACTGTTTAACAGCCATTAAGTTTGACGTTAGAGAAACCCATTTACCTGTTGGTACAGACCCCTCGATTTTCATTTTATTTCCTAACTGCTGCCATGCCGGGCGCTTCCAGCCAATCATTTACGTCCAGACGAAGATGTAAAACTTGGTGTTCCTGTCAAGCAAACCAATGGTAATTGATAAGATCCGATCATAAATGCCGATTCCGGTGCACGAAGTATCCGCTCAGTCACCGATTTAGTGGCCCGGGTTTTAAAAGGAGTTGGGTGATTATTGGTCCGCCAGTTAGCGTCTACAATGAGCTTGGCTTGGATCGTGGTATACTTGATGATGACCTCCGCGCTTTTGTCCACTCTCCTTACGAAGAGAAGAGAGAGCGCAGTGCGATCAGCTATAAATCGCAGTAGATACGTTTGCTCGAGAGGCGAAAAATACTTTCGTCGGCGCTGTTATCAGGTAAGTGTGGACTACCAGCCCGCCTCGCTGGTTCTCCCAAGTCTGGTAGGTTTGACGTCTGAAACATACTGAAGAACGCGCCAAAACGAACCTGGGGGGACGCGCGTATTTGTTCAGCCGTGGGCCAAGTACGGGGAAGTTCGGCAACCTTTTCATGTCGGCAAGCAGTTCGTTCCACACAAAGCGTTGAATGGTGGCGCTCTACTCGTATTAACATATTGTAATAACGCCCTAAGGCAACCATACAAGAGCATCGGACAAGGTCATCAATGTTGAGATACCAGTAAAGAATTCCGTGTTTAGGTAATGCTCTTCGTCAGAGGGAGAAGTGTTTGCAATATACGCTGCACCCCATGTTCGGGGCGCTCCCTGCTGTTGGCAGTCGGCACTCCTTTTAGTTGTCGTATTTAGCATTGTTTTGAATGCTTTCGAATTGCATCAACATTATCGTTTTCTGAGTCGTTCGAGGGAGAGGTCCCTACAGTACCCTCCTAGTGCAGCTGCAGCCCACCACTCTTACTATCTCTCCCACCGGATATCACCGCCTCTCTCTCCATTAAAATGGATCTTGTTTGTTCGTTTCTCCAGTAGCGGAGGCCGGTACATCGTCTACGTACGAAACTATCATCGTCGTGTTTTTGATGCGGACCACCTCACGAGGTATGACACTTGGTAGTCGCCATTGAATTTACGACGGCCTATACCTTTCGGCTGTCTTTCGCGTAGTATTTAAAGGGGGGGTCTCGTGTTCGATCGGATTCCCAAGCTGTTCGTAATAAACGAATTAGAGCGAAGTTTGTTCTGATCCAAGGTCCATCTGACTGGGTCAGGATTTTACTGCATTTCAGATCGTTGTCCGCCATTGCTACTACAGTACTGTCGAACTATGACTGCAGTCGACAAGTTGTTGACGACGGACTCCAATATATGTTGGAACGACATCCCATTCAATAGCTTGGGATTGACGAGCTTAATGACTTCTTTTGTATCGATCCTCTACAGCAAAGTCCACCCTTAGGTCAGGTCATACGTGAAAATGGCGTACGTTCTTATGACCAGATACAGTAGTTTTCGGGGTTTGGTACTGACGTTTCCGTTCGATGAACAGCTGTTGCCCTGCTAGGAAAACTGCATTGGCCCGAAACGACAGCTGAGTCAATCGGCTGGAGAAGTAATCGTCGACTGTCAAGGCAAAGGAAACGAAGTGCTGGAAGACCCCAAGTTTGCCCTATTCTTACTGTATTTTCCGTAGTGGAGTTGTTCGTTCTTCGAGCTATAAACCAAGCTACGAGCTGAACACGCCCCTTACACCTGATCCGCCTCTGGCTTACATATGTCCAACATCAGCGCAGCCGAGCTGATTATCCACAGCTCTGTAGTAGGAGCCGAAGACACTAATCGTCCTGATGACAGCAATAATGGGACGGTCTGAGCCAAGTATTCATCCCTTAGAAACCAACAGCCGGAAGATAGCCCACTTCAGTCAATCTTCACCCGGAAACACCCTTTCTGCCACACATTTGAATGCCACGATCGCGGACCGCGTTATGACGGCTAGTACCTGGTTCAGATAATTCGATGTTATTCGCTGCTGCTTTCCCAAGTCCTGGAACATGTTACAAACCAGGGGGGTGCTGACTATATAGCCGATACCCGCAGAAATATCGACGCCCTTGAGACAAAGCTCAATCGCAGTTGGAGGTCGTTCTTGTAGCACAGTATATATCCCTTTACAACGGAAACCCCAACGCACCCAATCTTAGTGTTATGCTACGTCACATGTGATTTCGACTGCCTTCGGCCCAAACAGCTTTGTAACGCCAAAGCTTGAGTGGCATATCATGGGCAACTCCGAAGACAAAGAACACGCCAACGAGGTTGCGGCAGATGCTACAGTACAGCCTAGAGGAACTGGGGAGGGTTGTTGTCACCGAAGTCTTAATCTACCCACGCAATCCAAGGACCCCGGGAAATACGAAGTTGGAAACCCCGAAACATCGTGGGTTACCATAGCTATCATTCAAAATAAACACTCAGGTTTCACATGAAACGAGGGGCTCATTTCTGGACTGTAGGATGAGTTACAACTACTTCTTGTTCTGCGTGTCTTTTCGATCGTGCAGACCAGCCCGCTCTCCAAGGGGCCGTGATCATGTCAGCGGGTAGGCTGCTTCCCATTGACTCCCCAGCGCGAAACACTCTTACAGCCTTTGATCTTGCACAACGCTCCGAAGTTGACCACCGGACCGCCGAAGATATCGCCCTTATGGTGCAGGCACGTAGTGGCCTCACCGTTGGTCAGCACACCCCACCCAGGTCGCTTAGGGCAGAAGGCATGTGAGCAAAGCTTGATAACGACGTTTAGCATGCCGTCCTCAGCATGCTGCTTGCAGTACGCCGGCGTCTTGCTTCCCTCAACATTATACGTCGATCCTTTCGTTCAGGATTGATGTAAGCAACGCCTGCTGCCCACATAAACCCCGTCTTCCTCCGCATGTTTCTTACAGTACGCCGGCCTCTTGCTGCCTTCAGCACTAAAGCACGGGCTCGTCGTGCAGCCGGCATATAATCACCTCCTACTGAAAACGTTCACCATGCCATGCTCAGCATGTTGTTTGCAATACGCCGCCCTCTTGTTGCCCTCGACATTGAAGCTTGGTTTAGTCGCACAGGAGTCGTGTAGGCAGCGCTTGCTGTAGACATTTACCATGCCATTTTCGGCATGTTGCGTGCAGTACGCCGGCGTCTTGCTGCCCATAAAATTGAAGCTCGGCCGTATGGTGCAACAGGCATGTGAACAACGCCGGTTTATGACGTTAACCATGCCGTCTTCAGCATGTTGCTTGCAGTACACCGGCATGTTGCTTTCCTTCATATTAAAGGTCGGGTTAGTCGTGCAGACGTCATGCAAGCAACGCCTATTGCGGACATCAACCATGCCATCATCAGCATGTTTCTTGCAGTACGCCGCCGTTTTGCTGCCCTCAACGTTAAAGCTCGGTTTGGTCATACAGGAGTCGTATAAGCAACATTTGCTGGCGACATTAACCATGCCATCCTCGGCATGTTTCTTGCAGTACGCCGGCGTCTTGCTGCCTTTAACATTGAATCTCGGGTTCATCGTGCAGGAGGCATGTATGCAAGACCTTCTGCGAACGTTCAGCATGCCATCTTCAGCATGTTGCCTGCAGTAGGCTGCCCTCTTGATCTCGAAATTGTAGCTCGATCTCTTGGTGCAGGATGCATTCAAGCAGAGCCAGCCTACGACCTTAACCATGCCGTTCATGGCATGTTGCTCACAGTAAATCGCCGTCTTGCTGACCCCAGCGCGGAAGATTGCCCTCTTTGAGCAGGCGGCATGTGAGCAACGTCCCATTCCGACGAAATGTTTCGATTGCGGTGGAATTCCTGGGCCAGCCAAGCAGAAAAGGTGGCGCGACAAAAACGGGTTGAGGTCAAGATATGTAAAAACATTCGAATCATGAAACTATCAAAAAGCGACGACGAGTTTAGGGACGCGCAAACGTGACCCTTCGCCAGTTTGATTGAGTACCTCAAAGATGTCGGCATGCATGTACAGCAGCCGTACACCGAAAATCAAATTGAAATAGTGCCGATCTTACACACCTATAGACACGACGACACTCGAGTGTTGCGTTGTTCATGCCGAACGCCCAGCTGCAATACTTCGCTGCAGGCAGATGTGGAAAAGGGGGAAAGCCATACACGTACCTTTGTGTAGAATTGAATGGTTGGAACTCAGTCGTAAAATAATGTAAAGTGTACCGTTGACTGCCTCTGCTGGGTATTTCTCAGCCATCCATTGCTTCGGTACAAGGAGCACCAGCGTCGTGCACTCTCGTGGCCAGGCCTCTAGAATGAAATACCGCACGGCAGCAATGACGTAAAGGAAACCAACGCCGGTACGGTGATCGTACACCCCAGAAGCACATCGTCATGCGGTCAGTGCCACGGTCATGCTCTCTCTAGGGATGAAATGCATATCGTCATCCTGATTGGCGACCGCACCCGTGATGGCGTTCAAGACACATACCCGTGGAAAGCTATGTTTTGACGCAGCAACATCGCTTGATGAAGCCACCCAACGGCGTCGTACGGCACTCATCTAAACTTCTGGCCAACACAATGGCGAGTCTGAGTTATAGCCACGCCATGCAACGATGCACGCTACATGGACACACCACTACGTACATCTGCAAAATGCAACTTGCTAGACAGCTGGTTCCGCTCACTGGTGATACACTGGCCAAATACCGGACACAAAACAAATAGTCGCATAGAGACGCACCACCACCGAGGGCTTCGCGTGTTGAATATAGCGGACAAAGGACGGCATCCGTTTGTTGCCACATAGTTGTTGCCAGATATGAAGGATCTAATTTCCGGTGAAATATGTATTGGTACATATTTAACAGTGTCCGCCAAACACCGAGGGCACTGAAACTCGTGCTCAGTGTAGGGTAGCTATACACCTGGTGTCTAGCAAGCGATTCATTGTTGAATGACCGTCAGCAGCTTCCAACATAAATCGACTGTGCAGGCGGTAGAAAGCCCTTGCGTCAGATCATTTTGATGGTGGAGCGCAGCCTACGCGCGAAATGATCAATGCCATACATTGTTGGACTCCAACCTCTTGGGCTTAGTGGCATCAGCATAGTCCGCCAGGGAGCCAATCGAGCCGCAAACACTATGGATTGCATGCTTAACGCGACACTACACTATCATGTTGGTTGGCTTTCGGCTGAAGATCATCGGTCGTTGTATAGAACCAATCTACTGTCCTCATCTTGGTACCAAGTTTAACCGCAAAATTGACTTCGAAGTGTAGAAATTATTAAATTTCATGGCGTACAGGATTCGTATTTATCTACTTAGCTCCAAGGCTTCGACCAAGGATATCTCATGCTACTATTGCAACGGTACGAGAGCCAAAAACCTTTATCATGAGCATGGACGTGCACTATATGTTGCTACTGATGCAACGGTACAAGCACTCCGAAAATATTGTTATGAGCATGAAGGTTGAGAAGCCAACCATCGTAGTACTGCTAATGCATTGACATGTTGCACCAGGAATAAGATATTCTTGCAAACAAACAGCGCTACACTGACTGGTTGTTCTAAGCTCCATCGAGTTTGGGATAGCGACAGTTTGTGTAGTCCGCATGACGCATCTCTGTCTCGTTCGACGAAGTTTGCTTGCACAGACATCTTTGGCACATCGCATTATTACACGGTCTGTCGAAGAGCTAAACCATACCAGCAGGTCGCAGTGCAACCACCTAGCCGGACAAGCAATCGACGCCGTCACTTGGAGCAAGAACCTTGTAGCCCTTTCCGACATCTGCCATCCCTATCTCACAAATACACGGCCGGTAATGTTGGCATTCACCCATGCGATGTATACGGTGTCGACATTTTGAAGATCGCCTGGCGGTACCATGCGTAAGTAGAAAACGTGCGTTTGCTCAGCATTGACAGACACAATGTACCAGCAAAGTCCTCGGAGGAAGTTTTGGTTAGGGCCAACCGCGGTAAGCTCGTACTGATCATATCGACCAGTGGCCGGCATATACTGAATGCACTAACGAGGGCCAACCACTAATTGAACGACCTGGTGGATGATGCGTGCTACGATAGAGGTGCTATAGCACTTTTAGGCTGAAACGTTCTCCAGATGATCGGGCTACTTAGCCAAAAATCGTCAGAATTTCATTCTTGTGTTGTGATATTTTTAATACTTGACTCAGGTCACGGAATAGTTCATCGTGTATATAGCACTTTTATTTTCCTCCAAAGCCTATTACTCGGCGACGTATGGATCTCCTCGAGTTAGGAGCTCAGAAAAAACAAGGTGCACCTTTATCGTGGCATGCGTCCAATGTATATATGCGTATATGTACAATTCGGATTAGGCACATCTGCGATAATGTTTCTTACGGCCGTGGGTTATTTCTCGCGCTCTGGATGGCGCAGCACGAAGAGGGCTCACGCGCACACAACAACACAAGCTTGGGCCCCGGGCAGGCTCTGTGAAGCGTGCTGTGGGCGTTAGCAGTAGCGCCAACCACAGCCACGAGCGAAGATAGTAAAGAACAGGGGGAATGAACGGGATAGGAAAGCCGACGGGGGGGAGCGGGGGGGGGGGGGTGTAATTCATTTTCATGCGTGGCCTTAGTCGTATAACCATAGCCCCTCGCATCCCTATGTTGACGGGATGGAGCATGTCGGGTTTTTACCGACATGGCAGACATTGCTAGTACCAAGCGCGGAGCGCCGTGAGGTGTTAGGCGAGTCGCATGAAAGGTGAGCTGCATCTTACTAAGAACCGCTTGTGAGGCGGACTTGAATATGGATGACATCTTCAATGATATGATTTAATTTATGTTGTGACCACTTTTTGAGACAGCAGTCAGAGCACTATGTGACGGCCTCGTGGGTGCCTTACCATATACACACTACGTTATACGACCATCCCCCTTGTGCGGAGTAAACGTCCTTCACCCCGCACAAATGATCTATAACTCGACCAACCAGCCTTGGTGACCGTCAAAATGAAAACAAAGACGGCACCCTGGCTGTCTAGTTCACGCAGTGAGAGGGGTTTTTTACAGCGTCGTCGTCAACCGACGTCAATCCAACCTATGAATAAAAAATATAATTAGAGGAGGAGAGGTGGAGGAAAAGGCCAATACGTTGTGGGGAATAGTGTACGCTGCTGATGTGTGCATTGTATCGCGATCACCAGGAGAGTCGGAGAGGATGATGACGATGACCGTGACCGTCTAGGCTTACGATCTCGGAGGTCTAGACGGAGACAATGCGCCTGCAAAATAAAGATGGGGGCCACGTGTTATTCCACGGTCCAACTTGGGTGGGGCTATCAGCACGAGCAAGGGTCTCAGTGCTGAGGAAACGAGTCGACTTCAGAGGGTATGGGCGTGCTTCAGGCGTTATAAGATGGAAGCCTATGACCGCCCGGGCTCTCGTGGTTGACCCAGTCCTTTACAGCAGCAGTTAGGGCTGCAAGTATACCCAGCACTTTCTCTTCTGTGAATTTAGTGTGGGTAATCGCGAAGACGGAGTTACAATATGTGCAAATACCGGCAAGGAAAAACCGGGGTTTGATTGGTACATAAAATGAGGCATACCTATGGGCTCTGCCCTAGAGCCGAAGGATTGAACCAAGGCCGACCAGTGGTTTTGACGATTTCTAGGCTCGAAGAACAACACTCGAACGCGACAGAGTCCAGGGCCATCGGTGGGTACGCCCACAGAGAAAACAGCAGCCGTTTTGTTAGTAAACCAAAACAGATATTAGGGCGTTTTCCTCGCGACACGAGGACCCCAAGTGGCTGGTGTTTTAGCCGGTACTTGCGCTACCTGTGGCCGACTTGCGCGATACACTGCCAGTCAGTGTGTAGCTTGTGTTCGCCGTGTATGGCTGTGTGCGTGGCGATGTATTAATGTGGGGCTTACGTGGCGATGGTGTGCATGCCTGGCCCTAGCAGCTAACAGCTATTCTACATCAGTAGATGGAAACTGGACTGTTTCCCCGTCTGTATCCGTTGCAAACATGTACCAGGAGGTTTTTAGATATATCACCAGCACCCGTGGCCCAGTGCCCGTGTCTTCAGGTACGCATACCCGGGTAGTGGGGGTATCCGGCCAACATACAGAGCTGCTTCCGGGCACCAAAGCGGACATGCACGCAAATGAAAGCGAGGAGAACAGTAACCAACATATACATTTCGGATCTTGTGGCGATGACGAGACGGCTTTCATTGTTTTTGTGTTTGCTCTCTCATATCCTGTTGGAAATCGTTGTTTTTCACGGTTTCCCGTAATTAAATCCAGTACGCGCGAGTGGTAAATAATCTGCATTTTGGCTACGAGCTGGTCTGGCCAAGAGCCTACCGCAACAGTTAGATGGGTTTTAGCAGCTCAGTTTTTCGAATGTTTGTCTGACATTTTGCATGGGGCCCGGTATGCGTATTTCCCATCGAGCCAAAGCGGCTCCAGAAAGAAAAAAAACGAGGAGCTAAAACTATGACCGTTTGGGTCAAAATCGAAGATATAAATCGACTGAAATTCAGGTGAAGACACATTTTTTTTTTTTCTTCCTGGAGCCGCTTTGAAGGTCTAGACAAATGCGCTGCGAATCACGTGTCAAAATTCCAGGTCAAAAATCGTAAAACTGAGCTGTGAAAAATGATTTTAGTGTCTCTCCTCGTAATATCTTGAATTTGTATCGATATATTATGCGCGCCGTATCTCTTGATAGATAACGAATTAGACGAAGATGAGGATATCGATCGATTCCTTGTGCCCCAAGGAATGTTCACACCGAAAATCAGCGTCATCCGCTTTCCATGTTTTTCTCGGTTTCGTATAGACTTTAGTATCCAGAAATGTCTGTACGTGACGCAAGTTTTTCAAAATGGCTTTGCTCGACGAAATCACGTCGGATTCCAACACTTGAAATGTCTGCAAATGCGCTACACACTCAGCAACACGGTGGCAAAATTTGGGGTCAGAACATTTCCAAGTGATTGCAAAAACTCGGATCTAATCAAAATCTGTTTTATGGCCGGACCAGCTCGTAAGGCTCACGGCTTGTTGCGATATCATTGTTGAGTATAGGCCCTTAAAAGGTATGTATTGTAAGGCATTCAAAGGGGCGTTCATCGCTGAGCACAAATTATTCATATCTGCAAATTATTTAACCTAAACGTAACTCAACCTGAAACTCTTAACTCCAAAACCTTTAGCACGTGTCGCGTACTGTACATAATGCTTCTTGGATGTATGATACGACATGTACGACGCCTGGTACTTGACCCATTCAGAAATGAAAGAAAACCCAACACTAATTCCAAGTACTTGTCCCCAAATACGTGGGACCGGTTCTTAAGGGGTGAATATCAATACTTCGAGTACGTCATACCAAATCTACTAGTAGAACCTGCTACGCGCCGGGTACTTAAACCCGACGACTCACAAATGAACACAGAAGACAAACATAAGCATTGCATCACCCCGGCGTTATGAAGAGGGCCGAGCCGTACGCCGATGCACATGAACGATAGGGTCTATCTTATCCATTACTCGTACGTTCGTCTGTCATGCATCATGGGAACACCTTGTGAGCGGGGCCAGGTAAGCGGTAGTTGCCTTTTCAGAGTGTATCCCTTGTATTTCACGTTGGCCGCGTTAACCCGTTGTCAGTATGAGGGTGGTTTTTACCTGGTGTCGGTACGAGGCCAGCTGCCCGCCTGTCTTCTAGCTTTTGCCGCACGTCTTGCCTGCACTTGTATATACCGCACGTACATGGTATACGGGAGGTCTTCGAGCTACGTACAGGTACGAGTATTCCAAAACTGACACTTCGTATGTACGTACACAAGGTAACGAGGTGACACATGATGACACACACACAGTGGAATAAAACAAGACAGATAATGCACGCGTCTGTGAAACACTACTGTTGTACCTCGTATGATATCATCTTTCCGAATGCCCCTCAGTGGCAGCACTACTCATACTGCTGTGAATACGTCAATTGCTTCTTCGGGAGAAAAAAGGTACAGAAAATAGGACCAGGTATGGCGCAAAGCACAAACATTTCTCAGGGTACCGGTATCGTCGAACTAGACCACTTGGACGGAGGCTGCAACGTGCGTGTTGCATAGGAATTCGTAATTTCTCCCTGTGTCTAGGGTTACGCACTCCGAACGTGACGATAGCTGAAGCGCAACCCAGGTGCGCTTGTGGAAGGCATCACACCACAAAACAGATTTCAGAAGTACGTACATACTCCAGACTCGTAAAACATCGTCGGAAAACCACCTTGCACTGACCTCAAATTGCACTCTCGATTTGCACGCACAAATGCTTTCTCTCAGACGTCAACAAGGGAGCCCTTGGTTCCCCTTTGTTGCGGCTGTTGATCAACACGACTTACTACGTGCGGGAGATATAATATGGCGTCCCCTTGTTTGAAGAAAACGCCTTGCCAAATAATATAAACCCGGCCCCATATGCTGCTGTCTTACGGCAGATGTACGCGTATCTCCTTCCGGCACAAACCACAACATCTTGCACAGGAGTGTAGGCGCCTAGACGAGCAACCAATAACGAGGACGCTACAGTATAAGTCGTGTTGAACAGCAGCCGCAACAAAGGGGAATCAAGGGCTCCCTGGTTGGCGTCTGGCGTCTGAGAGGCAGCATTTGTGCATACAAATCGAGAGTGCAATTTGAGGTGAGGTCGTATATAGTGCAAGGTGGGTTTCCGACGTTTGAGCGTACTTCTGAAACCAGGTTTGTGATGCCTTTCACAAGACTAGCGGCTGGGTTGCCCATCATTCATCGTCACGTTCGTAGTGCGTAGCCCTAGACACATAGAGACATTACGGAATTCCTAGGCAACACGCACGTTGCAGTCCCCACCCAAGTGATTCAGTGCGACGATACCGGTACCCTGAAAAGTGTCTGTGCCTTGCGCCATATACACCTGGTCCTACTTGTACATTTTTTTTTTTCTTGCAAGGGTGGCATTTACAGCAGTAGTGCTGCCACCGAGGGGGCTTCGGGAGCATGGTATCATGCAACAATAGTTTCAAAGACCTCTGCGTCATCTATCTTATTTTTAGACGGTCTGTGCTGATAATTATTACCCCCACCCCCCCCTCTTTACCTTGTGTGCGAAGTGACAATTTTGGAATACTCGTCCACGGGTACGTAGCTCGAAGACCTTTCGTATTCCATGTACGTGCGGTATATACAAGTGCGGGCAAGACGTGCGGCCAAAGCTAGCAGACAGGCAAGCGACTGGCCTCGTTCTGCCACTATGTAGAAACTACGCTCATACTGGCAACGGGTTAGCACGGCCAGCGTGGAAAGTATTATGGCTGCACTGTGAAAAGGTGCCTGCCGCTTACGTCGCCCCGCTCAAGAATTAATTCCAATCTGCATTACGACGTACAGACAAACGTATTCGTAAAATATACAAGGGCTCCGCTTCGCGGGCGGCCGCTACATTTGCGCAAGGAAAGGGGTAGAGAAGCGGCCCATGATGTGGTGCAGGCACCGCGACTTGAAAATGCCAAGAGGTTCATGGTGTAGCAAAGAAACGGGGGACTTGACATGCATGCAAAACATGCTCGGGGTGCACAATAGCTCCATGCTCCAGGAAGACAAAGCTGTACGTTCGAAAGAGAAAGTACAGCAACACGGCTCACGGCACGGCGCTGCGCTGTCTGCTGTGGGGGTGTGAGATGTGTATTTTTCGTGAGTATGTGTGGTATACAACAACAGTATTACTGTAGTACTTCGTACTTTGTGTATACTCTATTGTATGAAAGAGAAAAAGCACAGCACCAGCACGGTCGCCAAGTTGTGAAGTATGAGCAAACAAACAAATCCACAACACTGAGAAAGACGTGCAAACGTACTCGTACTCGTACTCGTACTCGTACTCGACTCGTACTCGTACTCGTATTATACTCGTACTCGTACTCGTACTCAAACAAAACGGCAAGCTACAACATCAACAGCAGTACTTCGAACTTCGAATGACATATCGTGATTGCGCCGCTCAAAAAACAAACAAGTTAAAACGACTGTCACGTTCTGTCACCCTCGATGCTGTCCGCCCCCCCGCGATCACCTCGCCATCGATTCGGTGCGGTTCGAGCTCGACTGCCCCTCTGCCCCAGTGAGCCCCGTGGCACGCTTTGCGTGAAGCCCGGTGCTCACCGTGGCCCTCGTTCGCCCGCTCGAGCATTATGGTGTTCAAACCGCCTGGGTGTGTCTCTGTGCATAATATTTGGTTGAGAAGTAAGCATCGCTCAAATATTATTTTACGGAGAGAAACGATCCTTATACTTTTGGACGTACTGGATACGCACCACCAGCAGCAAGGCAGACAAAGCCCCTTCATGCGTCCCTCGTGTCTCGATGGACACACTACGCCTAGCCACGAAAAAGGCAACCGCGCTCCTTCAACCCCCCCCTCTACTGGCCAGAGCCCTCCCATACCCGCGATGGCGCCGGGCTCGCCCGCGCTGCCGCGCTCTCTGGGTACACGCACGAACCCAAAACCGAGAAAAAAAAAGGCTCTCGCGAACAAAACATTATGGGAAACAAAGACAGGGAGGAAAGGTCCGGCAACTAATCAAGTAAATGGAAAGAAGGCGGTGTCGAAGTGGGAGCTCTGAGAGTGCAGGGATGAGCAATCCCTCAGATAGACAAAAGTAATTAGGTCTATGATAGACCTTATCGTCCATGTGCAACGGTGTACGGCTGGGCCCTCTTCGTGATGTGGACTTCATGTTTTGCGTGTTTGTCTTCTGTGCTGCTTTGTGATCTTTGATGGTTTGTCGTGATTTCGACGCAACAAAAAAGTTGCCGGTTTTGTTGCAACCAAGCATAGTATATACCTCCCGCGACATGCCGATAGAGAGCAGAAAGCAGGAAGCACACCATGCAGGCAAACCAGGGTAGGCAGCCCCAAAGCGTAGTTCGAGTGGTTCCCATGTAATGTCCGCACAGCTGCGATGCTGGGTGCGTGTGTATGGGCGGGTGCTCTGCTGCCCGTTATGATGGCGTTTTTCTCGTAATTTTTCCTGAATCCTATAATGGTAACAATCTTTGGGAACGCTTCAGTGAGCTTCAAAGGGTCGTTATAAGGCCCACAAAATATACAGCGAAACATCAACCAAACAGTGACACGTGGTTAATGTTTGGGGCGCTCAGACCAACTATGGCTTTAGTTAGGGACGATCTATGCGCAGAGATCAGCCAAGCAAGTAGACATTAGAGTTTACAGGGCGATGACTATGTGAACATAATGTTTGGGGGTCGTTAGGCAGGCGAGAATGACAGCAGCATGAAAATAAGGTACCTTGTACCTGGTAGAATTTTACTCAGCGGTAGTGATCCTTCCATAGGGCCGGCTGCCCGCTATGGTGCCTGTTGTCATTTCAGAGCGAAAACTACTGTAGCTGCACATAATTTTTCCGTCGTCGTCGTCAAACAGGCAAGACATACAGCAGCAGCAGCAGTATGTATTGACAGTGCACAGTAGTAGTGGCCCGTTCGAAGTGCCGTCGTCGTATCATAGAGTGATTGTATCGGACATGATGTTCGGTGATCGTTAGACAAGCGACATATACAGCAGCAGAAGGAGCAGACATATGATATGTGTTGACAGTATACAGCAGTGATCCCTCTATAAGGCCGATTGAGTAGTGCCGGCTTCCCGCTTAAAGCGCATGTGGTACCACTTCGCACATATGGGACTCAACTGTGTGGTGGTATGCGGAGTTGTGCCGGTTGCCTATAGTTTAGAGGAGCCGTTACTGGAGTAGTATTGCTGCGTTTTTTACCTAGCGCCGTATCGAAAAATATAGGAGAACCCAAGAACCACGGACAAAATATTCGACAACTTGGTCAAATGCGCTACATATTATACATTGTACAAGCGAATATTTCAAGCTAAGCATGCAGACTGCGACGCACCGCCAGAATGCCAGTCTGACAGCAGCCCTCGTAAATTCTAAAAATGCGAAACATATATTCAAATCACGCTCTGTTTTGTTTTTCTCGCCACGAGCACGCCCGAGTTGAAAATAAAAAACAAAAGCGCTGTAGAATGTTGACGCGTGCTACTCGAGGCGTTTCCCTATTCGGCCACAACGTTTCTGGCTGACGAGTATGTCGGCTATGAAACTACCGAATAATTCAATTCCGGTTACGCTGCATGCCTAAGTCATTCTATCAACCATCGGGATATATTTGACTTTTTGTCGTCAAAATCGGTCTGTGGGCAAGACAGTACGAGCGTTTTTCGAAGGCTTTGCTGAGCTTGATCTACGTCGTGTTTTTGGAAGTTTTGGTGAAGTCTGCAGTGCAGCGTAGTACAGCCGGAGTAGCAGTAAACACCAGAACAGAAGAACAAGTATATCATCGGTATGCTGACTACCGTTGCCGAGCGTAATCGTTCTGGGATATTAGTAGCAGTAGTAGTATTTGCAGTAGTAGTGGATTAGGTTTTGCAATATCTCGCTTGACAGTTCAGATGTAAATGGTCGTCCAAATTTGACTAATACAGAAACGGCCTTTGTGACGAGGGGATGACACACGTCGGTTTCGGAGTTATGATATAAGGCAGCGTACGACACAGACGTAACATGATCCTACTCGTGCTGCTGGGAGCTCAAGCTGCTCGTGGACTCTCAGCAGCCCAAATATTATCATTGTGCTGTTCGCTTTATCGGGGTCCCAAATGAGTTAACAAGAGTGCTGGTAGTGGTTACAGAAATGAGAGTAGTAGCATGTGAAGTTGATGTATGTAATGTCAGTCAGTAGGGTGTCTGCGCATGAGAAATGTTCTCATCAATAATTTCTGTGAGAAACATTGTAATACCTGAAGACCTCCGGCAATGCACATACGCATAAACGAAGAAACGCCAACTACCGGATTACTTGGTCGCTGTTGAATATGCATTTGCAGCACAGCAGCACTTATAGGAGGCGTAGTCGTGGTGCAAGCACTAGGACAAACCTACAGCAGCAGCAGCAGAAGCATGCAGCACGATCGAGTGGAAAAAGAACTGAGCATCAACATGCACCAACAAGAAATGTGCGGTCTTTCTGTACTCCTCGACCATCGCTGCAATCAACGCTGCCACAACGACAAGGCGTTCCTGATATGATGCATTCTCTTCTGCATCGGACAAGCGGTCGAGGGGGCGAATATCAAGAGCGTGCCTAGGGTGTACGTACCTGCAGCAGCAGCAGCAGGATCAGCAGAGCTTGCTCGTGCTTGCCCCAGCGCTCGCAACAGTGCGCTTACAACAACAGCAATGCATCAGCATACTTTCTCCAGCAGCAGCAGCAGCATTACTTTCAGCAACCATACGTACGGTAGCAGCAGCCATGTGCAGGAACAGTTGACTGCAGCAGCAGATGGCTGCACCAGTAGCAGCTGGTGGTGAAGGTATTAGGTATTAGTATCAGCAGCAGCAGCGATTTCTCTCAAAACCTCACCGGCCACAAGCTGATATGGTCCGAGATCACTGTCGGGCAATCTTGACTGATGGAAAGCATCCGGAGACTTTTCCGCGGACACAATGCAGCGGTCGAATCTTACCACAAACATATGGCTCTACCACAGTATGCTGTCAAGATAGGCACAAGTAGTTCATATTCGTGCCTATTTGCTTATGTTTCCTCATTCACCGCCGGCAGCGGGGCAATATGTTTGCTCATTTCATATGAAACATTTACGTACGCACACACTCTAGTGCATGATGTAATATAACAAACAGAGTAGTGCCAGGTGGCAGCACGATTGCCTTAATAAATGGAGTAGTGGCTATCATTTAGGAATGGTACACGTAGTATTTTGAGTGAGAGTGTCATTTAAAGTGGGCATGCCCCGCGTGTAAACCCAAATACACTAATGTTACGCAAACATCGTTATGATAGGTTTACGAGCAGACGCTGTTACTGCTGCTGCTTGCGACCACCAACCACAGGCAATACGTTCACGCCTACACGGCACTTCAACACGCAACACAACAAGTTCGACTCAAGCAAACTTTGAGAGGTTTATGTAGTTCGTCCCAGCAGTGGTTTTTACGTTCGTTCTTGGAATTCGATACCCCAAGTGCTGTCAGAGACCAGTGTTATTCGCTGCTAACTGTTTGCCCTCCCACGGCTTGATCCGGGTTATGTCGTCCACCTCCGTGCCGCCGTGAATAGCGGGTCGCAGCGCATATCGTTCTAGTCTAACGAAACTCGATTAATACCGGCAATCGGATTTAAATATATGTGGCAAGCGGCAGTGATTTGCAGTCCATCGTTCCGTGATGTGCGGATGCCATACTGTCGAGAGTAAACAGGTCATCGGAACACCGTGCTGCATCTCTAACGGAAACCGGTGTATGAATACCTCGAGAGTCACTGCGTCATTCCGTAGCCTCTTCTTGCATGCGTTTATTTCCGACTTGTTTGTCGACATATACCTGTACTGGCGCTCATTGGAGGTTGTCACATATCGTGTAATCACACACAGCCGTACGCGGTACAGCGCATGGATCTCCTTGCTCATTTTAAGTCACTCGACTTCACCGCGTCATCAGTATAACTCGTCCGCGGAGAAGCAAATTTGTGCTGCTCGCATGAGGCTAGAGAATAACGCTCGCGTTGTGTTGTCTCTTTCTGGCCATTATTCCACAGACAGATCTCAATGGAGATCAGCATGGGACGCTTTGACGTTGACCCCACCTCGTACGCACGATACCAGTTTGTCACAAGGATACCCTGGAACATCAATTTTGAACTCATTAGTGCCCTGTTTGCGCAGCAGGTCCTGTACACACTAACTGGCTTCCGCTCACAGATATTGCCACGATAGTCGCAGTACGGCGTTCGGGGTTTCGTCTGAAGATGGCAGAACCGTACCGGGAGTTGTGAACAGAACGCGTATTTTTGTTCCCCTGACGTTTTTCCTTGCCGTTCAACGTGTCGGAGTGCTGCACACGCTGTTTCGGTACGCGGGCCTAGCGTCACCCGACGAGGAGGGGAAGCCATACGCCGCGCTCTATCTTTGCCGCTGATATTAAGCTTCACGGAAACGAACGATGGCTTACTTGTTTTTGGCAGTATCCCATAGTTGCGTCTTTGCATTCAGTGTGTACTGAGCTAACGTTGACACGATTGTTGGAACGTATTCAACTGGCGGTGTATCTATGAAGGACACGCACTACCACGCTACAGCCCATCTGTACAATATTGCCCACGCACTATTGACACAAAGTTCGTAAGCGGGGGCCGATGGTTACGTCAAGACACACGAGGGTGCCAAAGGCACACAAAACAACCGCCCTTACTGTGTCATGTTATTATATGTCGTACAAGGGACGTACCACACACTTTATGCTGCAAGAGCCGCGATACTTTCTAGAACAACACACGTGCACCCGAGCGGAGCTGCGGGGGCTGTTGCACGGTGACGTACCACAGCGAGTTGCTTGGACGGTGTATTGTGCGATATTGATACACACGTGATGCATACAAGCGAGTGCCCAACGTTTCCGTCGCGATGCCAGCCTATAGAAACAACTAGTAGTTTTTCTCCACTGTCCGCCAACTCAGCCCGTGTTTCCCCCGCTTGCATTGCTTGCAAAGGCAAGACCGCGAGCCGGCCGGCCGTGTAGCACCAGGCCTAGATGTATTCCATACGCGGGACAGTCGCAGTGCTTGGACGTGCAAATAGCAGGAGCAGAATAACTCAGAAGAAGTATAACGCGCGCACAGCAACCGATACAGCCGGCTTAGTGTAGGGTGACATGGTTGATGGTGCAGCACAAGCTCCGGCGCTACTACTGCAGTGGGTGTGCGTGGCGGCGCCCTTGCTGTCATGAGCGAGACACATACGTATCTGACACGGCATGACAAAAGAGCCGTGAGCTCCTCAGTGCTTTGCAAACACCGACATCTAAACAATGTTAATATGTTTGTCAAACCTGTCACATTGAATATTTGAGCGATTTCTATGAGCCAGTGCCAGATCCCCACCTACCCGAAAACCACCTAATCGTAGCGTAGCGGTCCACTGAGGGGTAGATACGCGGCTGGACGGTATTTTCATCGACTATACATTGTATACTGTATGAGAGGAATCCGCCAGTGCGTTCAGTCTTGTTTTCCTTTCCGATCTTTCCACGGTCGGTCCTGAGCTCTAATTCCGTCCTCAATGCTTTCTAGAACCATGTCGGTTTTGGCGAGCTAAATACTTCATACACACTAATCGTAACAGCAGACACCAGACGATTAAATATGTGTTGGCATGTCGTATATATTGCTCGTGTGAATGTCAAAGCTGCCGGCCTTGCGCTTGGAAAATCTGAATGCCTTCGGTCAAAAAGACCTGCCGGATCTTTTGGTAATAGGTTGTATGGCGATGATATAGAGCGTATAATATGTACTGGTGGCAGTGCTAGACCTGACGGCGAGTTTGTATCGGTGGCGCTTCCTATCGTACAAGCCCCCTACCAGTATTCTAGTTCCGTGTCCCCGTCTAAACCAATGTATACACGCTTTTTTGACTGACACCAGGTATCCCGTTGGTTGAATATACATTGTGTTCGGCTCGAGTTATGTTAAGCTCTTCGGCAGACAACCTAAAGAGTACAAGAAGAGGCTGATCAAGATACTACACATAAAGCGTGATGGACATTGTGCGGACTGCGCGAACTCTGTAGCCATCCTTCTCTACTGCATTGCATGGGTCCCAGCGCGACGGGTCATTTTGGCATCGTTTGTTCAAAAGCCAAAGGTCGTGTAGGTGCCGCATGTCCGGGGAAATTCAATACTGCGAGAGTTGCATGTTGCACTGATGTGGTGATGATATTTGATTAGGGGCAGTTTTACAGCTGGTACATAACGTTGAAAGTACAGGACCAGACTGTCGTGGTCGCACGCACTGCACTATATGGGCACACAAAACGATGGCAGCCCAACAGAGAGTCACGGTCGAAACATGCCAGCTAGGAAGAAATGTCTGCAGTGTTTCGTTAAGTGTATGGTTTTGATCAATACCGAGGTAAGTAACCGCTTGATTGTGTTCGAGCACCGTACTAGCTATGGGCCCAGTGTTTCAGCTTAAAGTACGCGTTCCAGAGTCGTCTGCATCCACTCATTGACTGACTTGTCAGCTGCGAGTAGAAGGAGGCATATACTTACTCCTAAGTTTAAGCTACCTGCCAACTTACCGGTACGTCGTGTTCGCATTAGGGATCTATCTACCTAAGTATTCATGTTTGCAAACGTACTTGATTTTAAGCAGCATTTGAGATAGAGCTTATCCCACAACGAATTGCTCCCCGAAGAACAGGTACGCATAATTTGCCTACATCAAGCACGGGGTTTATTGCCTAGTCATTTGTGGTTTCGGTAGGGTAATTATACATATATTACACCCATCAATGATGGCATACCTGTATTCGCCTATTAATATAAAATGACGCCATCTCTCGATTCCCGGTGTGAACATGAGACTTGCCAGCGATACGCATTCCTTCCACCGTTTACGTGTGACTGGTGTTGGTCCAGTGAGCCACCAGTCACTGCATTATGCCATCCGGTGTAGTTAGAACTCAACGCTTGAATGTAAAGTCGTGTGTATGCATCATTCATCTTTGCATCGTTACCCGGTGATGCGCGGTAATTCAGACGTATGTTAGCCTCAAGAGACTATGGCTGGCACGTCGTTTATGTCGTTTCATCCTTCTATAAAATTGCTGTCTTTTTTTTAAATATTCAATGACGGCAATACGTGTGCGCGGGATTGCTACTCCCTCTGCGAAACCAATGAAATACATGGAAATTCCCAGTGGGGGCAGACTAAGTCACACTGATTATGCCTCACGCTTGACTCCATCAACGATTTCATATTTTTCTCAAAGGTACGGGTATGGCCTTCTGCCTTGGAAGTTGCGCATACAGCAAACAAAAACAGGCACACGCTATATACGTGCAGTGCGACAGAATACGTTATGTTTATGTTCGCATGTACGTTCGTAGTTCGCGTCAACTGGAGTTTCGGTACAATACATGTCTGCCAACGTCCGCGTGGTACCCAACCTGCCAAAGGTGTTTATTTCCGTAACCTTAGATTCCCTAATCCTCTGTCTGTTGCCCTCCCGGATGTTAGGAGCGCAAGGTCCAGGCCCACGATTAGGTGTTCTCGCGGCTTCTTCTGCAGAACTACTGAGGAGACATTACGGTTGCCGTAATCTTCGGTCATAATGAAATGGTGCTCAAAGGCCACCTGCAAAAAGTACCCGAGCTTTAATTTTCAGGGCAGCAAGACTGCAGCGTACTGCAAGCAACATGCTGAGGACGGCATGATTAGTATTAGATTCGCCCGCTGCTCAGATTCGTCTTGCACGAAGACTGCTATTTTCAACACCGATGGCAGCAAGACGGCATCGTACTGCAGGTCACATGCTGAGGACGGGATGGTCAATGTCATAACCAAGCTTTGCCTCCAGGACTCTTGCACGACGAACCCGAGCTTCAACAACATAGGGAGCAAGACAGCCGCGTACTGTAAGCAACATGCTACTGACGGTATGGTTGACGTCGTTACCAAGCGCTGTGTACATGCCTTCTGCACCAAAGTGCCGAGTTTCGATGTTAGGGGCAGCAAGAAGGCGGTGTACTGCAGGCAACACGCAAAGGGCGGCATGGTAAATGTAGTAACCAAGCGTTGCTCAATCGACTCCTGCACCGAAGTCGCAGGCTTCAATGTCGAGGGTAGCAAGACGCCAACGTACTGCATGCAACATGCTGAGGACGGCATGGTTAATGTCCGCGACAGGTGTTGCAAACATAGCTCTTGCACGAAGCTTCCGAGCTTCAACGACAAGGGCAGCCATACACCGGCGTATTGCAAGTTACATGCTGCGGACGGCATGGTAAATGTCAAGACTAAGCGGTGCTTAGATAGTTTGTGCACAAAGCCTGCAACCTTCAACACGGATGGCTGCAAGCCGGCGGTGTACTGCAAGCAACATGCTGTTGACGGCATGGTCAAGGTCGTTGACAGGCGCTGTTCGATTGTCTCCTGCACGAAGCCACCGAAGTTCAACCATGTTGGAAGCAAGTGGGCCGCGTACTGCAAAGAGCATGCTTCTGACAGAATGGTCAACGTCGTGCCCAAGCGCTGTTCTAATGACTCCTGCACGAAGCTGCCGACCTTCAATAGCGTGGGGAGTGGGACGGGCGCGTACTGCAAGCAGCATGCTGCTGACGGTATGGTGAACGTCGTTAGAAGGCGTTGCTTGCATGACTTTTGCACCATGGTGCCGATTTTTAAAGTTGAAGGCAGCAAGGTGGCGGCGTACTGCAGGAAACATGCAACCAAAGGCATGGTAAACGTGAAACGTGATCGCTGCTTAGTTGACTCCTGCACTAAAAGGCCAACCTTCGGCGTTGAAGGCAGCAAGACGGTGGAGTACTGCAAGCAACATGCTGAGGACGGCATGATTGACATCCGCAGGAAACGTTGCAAACATCCCTCTTGCACAACGGGACCGGCCTTCAACGTTGAAGGAAACCTTACGGCGGTGTACTGCAAGCAGCATGCTAAGGATGGCATGGTTAATGTGTTTGCCAAGCGCTGCCCTTATGCGTCCTGCATGAAGATAGCAACGTTCAACGCCGATGGCAGTAAGACCGGGGTGTACTGCAAGCAGCATGCTAAAAATGGCATGGTCAATGTCAAAGCCAAGCACTGCTCAGATGCTTTTTGCACGAAGATAGCAACGTTCAACGCGGATGGCTGTAAGACCGGGGTGTACTGCAAGGAGCATGCTAAGCACGGCATGATTAACGTCAAAGCCAAGCACTGCTCTGAGGATTACTGCACAAAGACGGCAACGTTCAACACCGATGGTATCAAGACGGCAGCGTACTGCAAGGAACATGCTGAGGACAGCATGATCAATGTCGTAGCCAAGCGTTGCTTACAAGACTCCTGCATGAAGGCACCGAGCCTCAATATCATAGGGAGCAAGACGGCCACGTACTGCAAGCAGCATGCTAGTGACGGCATGGTAGATGTCGTTACCAGGCGTTGCTTGCATGACGTCTGCACTAAGGTGCCAATGTTTAATGTTGAGGGCAGCAAGACTGGGGTGTACTGCAAGCAACATGCCGAGGACGGCATGGTTAACGTTAAATCCAAGCGCTGCCTAAATGCTTTCTGCACGAAGGCGGCAACGTTCAACACCGATGGCAGCAGAACGGCAGCGTACTGCAAGAATCATGCCGAGGACGGCATGGTTAACGTCAAAGCCAAGCGCTGCTCAGATGCCTGCTGCACACAGACAGCAACCTTCAATACCGATGGCAGCACAACGGCAGCGTACTGCAAGCAACATGCAGCTGGTGGTATGGTTGTGGTCAAACGCAAGAGCTGCTCTCAAGGATCTTGCACCAAGCAACCGACATTCAACATCATAGGAAGGACAAGGGCGATGTACTGCAAGGACCATGCTGCTGACGACATGGTGCTTGTCGTTAAGGAGTATTGCTCACATGTCCTCTGCACTAAGCGGGCGTATTATGACATTGAGAAGAGCAGCACGCCGACGTACTGCCGGCAACATGCCGAAGACGGCATGGTGAATGTCAAACGCAAGCGCTGCTCTGAAAATTCCAGCGTAGTCAGGCCATCCTCCAGTGCTGAAAGCAGGAATTTGGCGATATGCATCAAATATGATCCTGATGATGCCATGGTTGACGTCCCGAGCAGCCGTTGCTTTCATGAGCCCTGCACGAAGTCTCCGGAATCCAACGCCGAGGGCACTATGACACCAGCGTACTGCAAGCAACATGCTGAAGACGTCAAGGTTGACGTCCGTGTCCGCCGTTGCTGACATCACTCTTCTCTTAAGCGTTACTCCGCCGTAAGGGCAACACCTTGGGCGACCCGGTAATCGATTTCAAACGAATGTGCAGGGTTTCTGGATACAATCGGGATTCGTGCCGCGGGTATGACGGGCAGCAGCTTACCCACTGCCGTTATCCCGGGCCTGCCTAGGACGGGCTGGTCTGCATTGTCGAAAAGCCTTGCAGCCTACGGAGTACAGTATTAATAGTATTGCATTTTACTGTGCGGAAAGGGGCCCCTCATTTAATGTAAAACACTTAGAGGGAGTTTTGAACGGTGCCGACATTGAACCCCGACGTCTTGAAGATTTCGATTTGATCGTTACCGAAGTCATATGACTGCAAGGTGCGTACAATACCCGACACGCATGCCTTCCTAGTTGTTATACTTTGGCTTGGTGTTTGTCCTTGTCTCAGGAACATTTTCGCTGTCTGCTAGAGCTACCTGTATGTTATAGGATATGTTTTACTTACATGCCTGTTAGGGAGGGGTGTCACACGAATAACAGGGCCGTAGCCTAAGGCTAGCCTTTGGCGCCTTTATTACTAAAATGTTTGTCAGTACAAGTCTATATGTTCACCGCATAGTCTCGATGCTACAGGCACGACTCCTAACTGTGATTCGGTCGGGTCTTGAGAGTTGCCACGTGTCTAATGCGAGCGGCGATATTTAATCGGTAAGCCGAGGTTGATTACTGTACCAGGGCTTTGGGAAGCAGCAGTCAACAACATCGAACAATTTCAATCCTATGGACGTCGTAAGGGGTGCCACAACGGTGGTATTCGGCACGATTGACGACAAGGTCTCTTTTTATGCACATCCTATGAAAGTAGGTGTCCAACTGTGGATTATCTGATTGTTTATTTTGGTAAGATAGCTCGCTTGATGCCACCTTTTCCTAGGTCTGGGACTATGGCTGCACTCTGAAATGCTAGTTAGTGTCGTCAGGCGCTAGCACGGAGCGGTGGGAACACAACTAATTCGGGATGCCGCTTATCGTACCGACCAAAATATGTTAAACTTATGATGGCTTATACTTTACGTGAGGGGCTTTTTACGCTCAGCATATGGCGAATAACTAGAAATGACGGATATTTCAGGTACGGTATGGTTAAATATTAATTAAACGAGGGGTCTTAAGTTGATACATTTCCTCTGTCTCGGATGTCAACAGTGCCTTCACGTGACTGTTTTTCATCGTTCTTGCTTCCCCATAAGCTGTCTGTCTGTCTGTCCGATGATAATCAGTCTAGGGTCCCCCACGGACAAATTTCTTTCAAAACTGCTACACCCGTACCGCACGCAACAGGTCGATAGCCCTCGAGGAGGCGATCGTCATGGTCCAAACCATACCTGATGGGGTGCGTAGTGTGTGGAGTAGTCAGTGTTGGCTGCCAGCATCCGCGAGTCGAGCAACAGCAGTCGCGGAGTGGTGGGTCTAGCAGCAGCCTGAGGCCAGTGTCTAATTTCAAATGGAATCGGATTAATGAAATTCCCATTTGGGCAGCGTCACGCATTTATCTGTGCTGGGAGTGATCAAGTGGCGAAGACTTTTCCCTCCGTCCCAGTCTCGCTTTCTCGCTCCCTTCCTCCCTCCCTCCCTCCCTCCTTCCCACCGTCCCTCGCTCGCCCTCTCTCTCTCCCGCCTTCCGTCCCTCCCTCTCTCCGTCCCTCCCTCCGCCCCATCCCTATCACCCTTTCCTCCTCTCTGCCCCTCAGCTCCCTCCTCTCTCCCCCTCAGCTCCCTCTCCTATTCACCGTCCTCGAAAAAAATATGTCACGTTACAGCACCTTGAAGCATTTGACGGACAACCCCTGGACTGACACCATACTACTAGGTTTTAGCGTTAAACACTCGGCCCTATACCCTTGACAGCGTACGTTTGCCTTGCTTGACCTGACATTATTGTGGAATTGTCGAATGTTTTTGGCGAAGTTGTTCAATCATTCATCATAAAGGGCCTGTATTAACAGACGTATTTAATCCTGTGGATAGGTCTATATACGAGCTGGCTCAGGCATATCGCGGCAAATTTCGTCAGTCATGAATGCCGCATGCAATAGCAGTTCCAATGTCGCATATTTGGTATCATACTGACCACCATGAACAATGAAAGAGGGTGACGTCGCCAGGTTTTTGTTCAAGGACCTAGAACTGGCGCTACCGCCGAAACTGTGGCCCGACCAATCACAGGCCTTCAAAGTGGTCAACAATTTTTTTTTTTTTTTTTTGTTTTTGTTTTTTATCCTCCGGCGGATGGGTCAAAATAAAGCGGTCAACAATAGTCAGGCGTTTCCGTAGGAAAACATGTTCCCCCCCCACTTTATTTGTTTTTTCTGAACGAGCCGTTTTCAGGTGGTCCAAGGCATGTTTGTACGAAATTTCATGCAAATATTCGAAGACCTGACTGCGTATGCTCATATTACGTCATATTTAACGCCCGAAGTCGATTATATACTGAAACTAAGTAGTTACGAGTCAACGCTTATTTTAGCTCTTTTACCGCACAACAGTCCAAATATCCACGCCGTTTTTTGGAGATAGACCTGAAATTTGATACACGAGTTTTATGCGCCGTACTCGAGCCTTTTACGAATGGGTGTTTTTTTTTCTTAGCAGGAAAGTAAGTTTGGATCTCTTAAGACCCAAATTGACCCAAATTTCCCAACAAATTACAAAACAAACAGTATTTGACGAACAAAAAAATATAAAACCCATCCGTTAAAGTCTCGGGTAGGGCGCATAAAACACGTGTGCCAAATTTCACGGTCTATCTCCAAAAACCGTCGTGGACATTGGCCACTGAGTGAAATTTCCGCTTTATAGTTGAACCAGCCTGTATCTGGATCTGAACCGAACAAAGCCCTAACGAGTTTTAGACGTAAACAAAATAGGCCCTTTTTTTCACCTACCGACCACGGCAGACCACGGTGAAGACCGAATTTTCCAAAAATATGCACTTGGGCACTTTACGAGTACATTCCAGCAAACACCCAGCAGTCCAGCAGTTCAAGATCACGAGCGCACCAAACGACGCAACGCCGACACAAACACCACAGCACAGCAGAGCACATCACATATATAACGCCATCATTGCCATGCCCAACCCAGCTACAGCATGCCGCTTGGTGTAGTACGAACCCGAAGCAATCAACCTACGTGTGTAAACACCAGCAACGTTGGCGGGGGTGAGAATGATCCGGCTCGCGTAGTCGACCCTGAATTTATTCTGAGGGTCGAGAACACAACGAGCCAGCACCGAGCAAGCACACATAAAGAGCACACAGCCCAACGCAAAAACCATACACAACAGCACACAGATCACCAGCATCCAAACTGCCAACCAAACTCCAGTCAAACTAGCTTGTGGAATACGCTAGCGAGATAGCTACGAACCTGGCGCGCTCTGCGGTCAGAGAGCTCGTGCTCTCATATCGCTCGTCGCGCTCTCGCTCCTGCTCTGTCGCCTGAAGTCTCTAATTTTGCGATTTTTGTTTTTCGATTTTCCCTGGTAGCGCATGGCCCGTGAGGTATCATACAAACTGCCAGGCTGAGACACATATGATACGGGTGCAAACACTCGAAATTGTTTTGGCCGTTGGTTCATCTCATCATCGTGCGAGAGCAGCGTGGCCGGGATTCCTCGAAATTTCTGCCCACTCCTGAGATAAATCCTCTTCTTGCCACGTGTAGTGCAGAAATATCCTACTGTATTTCCAAGTAGTTCGGTACTTGCTCCATTTTCCTGTCTAAATAGACCACTATTTCGTGTTTTAAGCCTCGGGGCGATTTGCGCCCAAAAGAAAAAAAATCGAATGGCCAAGCTCTTCCATATGGGACTACAGTACATAACAACTATCCTCGAATATTTAATAGGTCTAACGAAATAAATGAATCGACTCAAACTTTCATCTGATTGATCGCCGGGAAGACATTTGTGCTTTGGGGCATGAACAAAAATACTTTTGACGGTGACACGAGGAAAAAAGTCGAATCTTGAAGATCCTTACGATATATTACGCTTCGGTGGTGGTGGTGATGATGATGATGGTATCGTTCGAGATCTTCACGACTATGCCGGCTTCGGTATGCCCCGCGAGAGACCGGCCCCACCGGGCGCCACCCGACCCCGATCGGCTCCGCACCCGTGCCCCTGCCGTCCGCAGCGGTAGCAACGGCCGTAGCGGCGGCGGCGTACACACGCTCGTGGAACAACTCGTTCCTTGGCCGTGCAAAAACAATTGCATCAATCACGGCAACATTAGCCCAAAGGCTAAAGAACCAACTGTTACTGAATAGAGCATCCAATACACGATCGTCCCTTACCGGGGCGCGATCAGCACCTCAAAGCTGTTTGCCGGGATCTTCGAGTCATATATGACGTTGGAGTACCTGTCGAACAACGACACGCTACTACAGTAGTGCGCCCAGATGCAAAGACATGCGTAAACCACAAATGAGTGTGTACACACGTACTGCTCCAGTTAAGTACGCCGCATCTGGGGTGCACCCTGGATGCACCTCTTCTGATTGGCTGATCCCATCTGTCAGCAGTTGGCGCGGTTGCGAAGGGGCCGACGACGGACTTCGACATGAAACCGCGGGCAGAGCCTGTCACGGGGAAGACGTAACAACGACTACGGGACAACTATCGATGAAACACTATCGCCTGGGTAAAAGACATGTTTTTATGTGTGCTGCGATGTAGTTACAAGGAGCCGCATCTGAGATTTCCTGAAAGCTATGAAAAGTACAAAAAAATATTAAACGTACAATCACAAATAAAAACGAACAGCCCAGAATGAAGATACGTATCAAAACCAAAGGAAGTTTACCCCACCGATTGACATGACAAAACATATGGCCTGCTCGGTAACACAAGGAGCTGGAGCTTCCTTCTACCCAATGCCGGCGTCATTTGAGCGCTTGTGGCCAGCACACTCCTCTCCGATCTGCCGGCAAGGCTTGTGTCTCCGAGCTGCTGCAAATCTGCAAATCGCTCGTACCGAGTACGCCCTCTAACAAAATTTATGGGGCTCGAGCCAGCATCTTAGCCCAACGCAACCAAGGTTAGCATGCACGCCACAACCCACAGGGTCATTGTAACGTCGGCCGTTTTCAAATTTGTTACTTGTATCGTTCGCGCGCTCAAGTTCCTCGCACTCGTTCGGTGCAGGTACTGCTGTAAGAAATGCGCAATTTACGAGTACTCGAACCAAAATATCTACAATAATATCGTTTCGCCGATCAAGGAAGCTTACGCAGATTCTGCTGCTTGTAGGTGCAACTCGTGCTCGACCTAGGGAAGAGGGGCGCAAGGGACATTTGGCGTGGCTGCTGTCCTCTACTGGAGGGTTCGAGGAGAGCAATCGGCGACGCAAATGGTCTCGCTCTTCAGAGGAAGGGCTGCCCTCCGTCCGTTTTCGCCAAGAGAGAGATGTACCCCGAACATCTCAACAGAGCAAATCAAGGACCAACTTCGAACAGCAGGTCGTTCTCCCTCGACAAGGTACCCCATCACCAGCTTCAGCCTCTCGAGTAGTCCCTCTGACCTCGGGAGACGGCGTCAAGTCGTCGCAGCCAAAAAGAAGCCTCCATCAGCGAGGTTTCAGCCTCTGATCTACAAGGATAATGTAGACGAAAACCGACGCGCCGCGACTCCACTCACTTCTGATACGAACGAGTACGAGCAGATTGACCTCGCGAGCGATGCACGCACCGAAATTTGAAACGGCCGACGTTATAATGACCCTATGGGTTGTGGCGTGCCTGCCGTCCCTGGCTTCGTTGGGCTAAGATGCTGGCTCGAGCCCCGTTAATTTTGTTAGAGGGCGTACTCGGGACGAGCGGTTTGCAGATTTACAGTAGCTCGGAGACACAAGCCTTGTCGGCAGATCGGAGAGCAGTGCGCCGGCCACAAGGGCTTAATTGACGCCGGCATTGGGTAGAAGGGAGCTGCAGTTCCTTGTGTTACCGAGCAGGCGTTCTGTTTCGTCATGTCAATCGGTGGGGAAAAATGAGTTGGTTTTTATACGTATCTTCATTCTGGGCTGTTCGTTTTTATTTGTGATTCTACGGTTTGTTTTTTTACTTGCCATAATTTTCGGGAAATCTCCGATGCGGCCCCCTGTAGTTCGAGACGCGTAGTACAGGCACACATTTAGTCCGAAACAGCTCTCACAGACGGAACCATTGACCCGAGGAACCAACCGATGTATAAGTATACCATTGGTATTGCACAACATTTAAGTTGAAGTCCCACGCTGCATCAGGAAACCGTTCATCGGATTTGGTAACCCTTTATTTTCGAACTGATGGTAGGGCGAATACGAGGTTGCTCAACGGTACATAAAGCGGGTGGCCAATAAACTATGAGTATAACGAAGTATGGGTGGGACCACTTGGGTCTGGTACACTAGTTGCTTTTTAGATAAAAGTGGGTGGAAGCTTCCATGGAATTCTCCACTTGGGTCTGGTACATTACTTGCCTTTTCGATGAACGCAGGTGGAAGCTTTTGTGAAAGCTTCCGTCACCCCCATTAAAGCGGGTCAACGGCGTCTTCATCTGATTGGTCACTATGTACCTGTCGGACAGGTTTAATTATGTCCGAGGCACTCATTCAAAGATGTCAGAGAAAATCGTTTTTTGACCAAGGCGGCCCCGCCGCATGAATATATCACTATCCATACGACGGTATCATGTGTACGACGCGGGAAAGTCGAGTTCCGCTAGCGCAAAAAAACAGTAGCCCATGTTTGTTCGATTCTGTTGACGCCGAGGTTGTGGAAATCGACAACGTTCTGCTCTCGCAATCAGTGATATAACACGTCAACAGACCGATATCCTGAACGTTTGGCATTTAGAGTAAACTTCGTTTCCATGGAAGCAGGCCAAAGCAAGTAGAAGCTTCCGTGGAAGTCGTGGAATTGTGTGGAAGCTTCCATGGAAGTATGTTATGGGAGGTTCCATGGAAGTGATGAAGGAAGCTTCCATGAAAGTAGCCGGAAGCTTCCATTGAAGTAGATCCACGGGGATGATGGCAGCCTCCGTGGAAGTACTCATGACTGTCCGTGCATACTTTCCTTGCTTGCGTGACAGCTTGCATGGAAGTAGCTTTCAAGGGAGGAATATCGACAATGCCATGGAAACGGTGGAAGCTTCTGCAGCTTCCGTGGAAGCTTCCATCCGCTTCCATGAACGCGGAAAAAGCTTCCGTGGAAGTGGTGGAACCTTCCGTGACAACAGTGGAAGCTTCCATGGAAGCTTCCACAAGCTTCCGTAATAAACATAATAACGTAAACGACCGGACCACTTTTAGTGGTAGGCGGCCTGATTGAATCCAATATATTGAATTAATGAAGTATCGGTGGTAACTCAAGCCTTCGAAACATGTGCAGATGAGCTACCGCCTATAACCCAAGCCGGGAAAACATGTGTAGCTCATGTAGCTCCTATAGTTCATCGCGGGGCCAATTGAACTAGCTCATGCAGCTCCTATAGTTCAACCTGGGCAAATATGGGCAGATAAGCAATCCTCTATAGCTCAAGCTTAAAAACAATGTGCAGGTGAACTATCGCCTATACTTCATAACGGGGACGGATGAGCTAGCGCATGTAGCTCACGGATGAGCTACCCTTGACAAGAGCTAGCTCGAGCTACGGTGAGCTGATCTGTCCTACCCGTGGACTGTGTCCATCGTCGGCACCGTATTTAATTCCCCCGCTACTAATACATTGCGTACATCAATCAGCGCCTGCGCTTGCGGGAGAGCGAAGGATACTGCGCACACAAACCTCAATCAATACGGGGTATACCACACACGTATACTGCAATTCATGGGTCATAAGGTTTCATCAGTACACTACCAGCTGCAATATGTGGGTTACTCCGCGTCCCAGGAACCATCCCCGGTCGACAGTTACTCCAACCGCAGGCGTTCCTCATTGGAGAGACGAACAGCGCGGGGGCGTTGACACCACCGTGATCAGTATGACACCTTTTGTCGCGACTGTGTTTCCGACTGTGTATCCTGGTCTCGTGGCTGTCAGGTAGGCGTTCATGGAACCATCTCGTGTTCGGAACAATTCCCAAGAGATTTCGACCAGAAAAGCTGAAACAACGTTTGTCTCGTTTCAGGATGTATCTGAGACGGTTACGATGTTACCGCAGATAGGTGTGGCTGTCGGTACGCGCAATCATTACTGCATTGAAGCATGATTGCAGTCGACAAGTGTTTGACGATGGGATGTGATACCTGTTGTCATGGCATTCCATTGAACTACGTTGAATTGGCGACTTTGGCGAGGCCTTCCGTATCGATATTGGACGAAACCGTATGGGTATCCGTCCTGTCCCCGTGTATATTGGGCATATTTTAAAACGAAAGATAAGTTTCAAGACAAGGAGCGATGTATATTTTGCAGTTACAGGCAGTTTTTCGGAAGACGGCGGATGTGACTATATAGATTTTCGACTAGCGAAGCAGATGGGCAGCTGATGGCGTTGCAGCGAGTTGTCGACTTTCACCTTAGCAACAGACACGAATTGGTGTATGTACGACCCAAACTTCGATCTAACATTTAATCGCCCACCTGCACTACATATCGTCACCTCGAATGATAAACACTTGCGTGTGCCGAAAGCGATTGCTGCACCTAAGCCATCACCGTCTCACATATCTCCAGCACCAGCTGCCTATCCAGATCGCTGTATTTGGTCCCGAGGGCGCTTGTCTTTCTGATGGCAGTCATCGTCAGACGATCAGAGTGTAGGTCGTACCAGGCAGTTATTTGACAGCTGGCAATGGCAAATCCATTGATCAATTGCTGACCCGCACGACACCCTTTCTGCGACCCTGATCAATGCCACCCGAATGGGCAAGATGCGGACAGCGATCTTCTTCAGAACATTCCATAGGGTTTCCTTGCACATTGTTCAACCGGGAAGTTCGGGAAACATCACCGATGCCCGCTCAACATGTGATACGTGTTTTACAAGCAATGCGTCGAATGCGAGCCGTTCTATTGGCGTCGACCCTGTTTTTCAAGAATGGAAACCCTCACAGTACTGTAGCACTCGGTGCGGAAACCAGACGCCCCAATTTGGTTTGCTTAACCTATCCCAGCGGGGGTTTGACATATATACTACCGTAGTACCACACCAAGAGGACTGTAAGATTCAACAACAATGGCCAAGTACTTGAGACCCGCAGACCTCAAGGATGCAACGGCAGACACCAATCCCTGCTTGCAAAATGTCGGAGGGTCTGCTTTCGGTGTCCTGATCCTCCCCCCCTATCCAAGGCCTGGAAGAACGACAAACATGGTAATATTGAACATTCGTGATTCACAATGCTGTACTGTAGCATTCTTCATCCGAAACGCTCCGTTTCAACATGAAAAGACGGAACCCTCATCGCAGCGCAAGATTAACTACGGCTACCCCTCGTGCTGCGAGCTCTTCCAACCGCGCAGAAGGGTAGGGCCTTGCGGGGGCGTGATCAACTTAGTGGGTGGGATTTTCAGGAACCAATCCCCAGCGCGACGCACTCTGACAGCGGTTGACCATGCATACAACAGTACTCTGAAATTGATCACCGGGCCACCCTAGCTATTTCCCTTAAGCCGGAGGCATGTACTGTTGTACTGTAGTGGTTCCACTGTCTGTCAACACACCCCATCCCGGTCGCTTCAAGTACGAGTCATGTTAGCTATGTTTGTTTAGGACATTGACCATGTAGGCAAGAGCATGTTTCTTGCAGTACGTCGCCATCTTGCTGCCCTCAACGGCGAAGCTGCGTCCTGTTGCGCAGGGAATAGACAGGCGACGGCTTTTGGTAATACTCACCATACCTTTTCGGGATGCTGCCTGCAGTTGGCCGCCATATTCGACCGATCCTTCAAGCAGGGGGCATGTAGGCAACCGCACTCGTGCACATAAATCATGTCATGATCATCGTGTTGCTTGCTTAGAGTACGCGGCCGTCTCGCTGCCCCCAAGGTTGAAGCTGGGCTTCTTGGCGGGAACCCCACTGGAGTAGCGCCTGCTGTAAACAATCACATTAGAGGTTACAAAATACTGCTTTCAGTTCACCGTTGTCTTACTGCCCTCGGGGTTGCATATTGATGTCTTCGTGCAAGACGCATGCGAGCAACGCGCCATTTTCACGAGGCAAATCGGCTGCGGTGAACTACCGGCGCGAGCAATATGGCTTCGGTTGAGCTGCGTACACGTCCCGTTCGTAAAACCGGCTAAATAGGTAAAGCACTGACCGCGTTTGGCGCGGCACAGGCGTGAATTGTGGCATTTTTGAGCACGCCAAAGGCATTGGTATGAATTTACAGCAGTACCACATTCAAACGGTAGAGACAATAATGACTACAGTACCACACATACCTACTGTTATGTTACCAATGCTCAATACCGACATGGGATAATTGGTGGTAGCGAGGACTGCATGGTGGGAAAGACATATATCTTAAGCATGCTAAATATACTGGGGCAATGGAGTCAGTCTCGAGACCATGTCTTGTGCGATAACGACTGGTCCTGCTTGTCAGTTTCGTGAAAATCGTTAGTTTCGGTAAAAATAAGCTACAGCGCCGTGAAAGTGCATGTCCCATACTCGTTGTCCCTAATACCTCACGGCAGTGAGAATGAGAGGAACGTTTGAACGATGATGGGATATTATTGAGCCTTATCGTCGTAGGGACAGTGCCGTGGTTAGGAAATCGCTACGAATGAGACAGCTTAGGTTATACTGGTAGACGACCACATATTTGACACCGTTCGAGACACAACGCGCCTGAATCTGCTTTTGGGGCCCCCAACGAACGATCGCTCAATGCGCTCAACGAAAGCGATTGACAACGATCTACCGTTTGGACCAACTAACGGGTGCATGTTGTATCACGGGAGCGTGATGCAATAGTTTGTGATAACATGCACAACGCATCCAACAAGTGATTGATTGAACCTGCCGCAATGCTCGTCCCACTCACTAGTGGCACCCTGGAAGACGCCTCTTACACGCAAAATATTACACAGATACGTATCGCGCACACGGCCGTCCTGTCCTAAACGCCTCGGACGAGGAATAAATGATAGTACTACCAACCACTTTCAGGTAGAGGACAGCAACCCCACGTCGGCCGCCAGCAAGAACGAGGTTCCTGCTGGAAGTGTGAGCGGACGTGGGTAATCGCTGGGTTGCCCGGAAATTGTGCCCGTTTTCTGTCACCCCACCCTCCATTTGTTTTTGTGGAAGGGGGGACGGGGGGTTCTCATGTCGTGCAAGGCCGTGGGGTAAAAGTAGCCGGGATCCCCTAATTTCTTTGGTGCGTTATTGTTGTTCACTTGGGCTAGATGGGAGGAGTCGAAGTTTACCGTACCATTCGGAGGCTTGGTCATCCGAGACAATTGTCTGCTATACACGATAGAAACCCGGCCGGTATTGTAGTGGGGAGAGAGAGATACGGTAAATTTAAGTGGTCGGGATACTGAGGGGGTTGCGCAGTAGGCTGCGATGTAGGTAGCTGGCCGAGGGGCGGAATGGCACTTTTCCACGACTCAGAAAACGAAAACGACAATACAATTCGAAAGATATATACTTTGTATAAAGCCCTTACAGTAGACCATACTGTTAGTTCTGAGTGGCTCCTTACTGTAAACAGTTGCTTGTGTCTGGTCCTCATACTCGAAGGAGGGGCAATGGACCTGAGCAAACCATGGTGTTGAGTGTGCAGCCAATGCGCCCACCACCTCCAGTACTGCTCTGAATCATCGAATATATCACACAATGTCTCTACTCCTCTAGAAGGAGGGTGATAAACTCTTCAGTGTCGGACATGATCCGAGAAGGGTCTAGAACAGTGGTCTCGCCTTAGATGCATTTGTTAAGACTTCAAGGCAAACATGCTGGACACGAGTTTCCCCCAATACTAGGTTCGTCTGTTTGAGTAGCGGTTACACCAGGTTGCCATAGTGTCTGCTGCCAACCACCATTCAATATACTGCAAGTGTTTGGTTGGAGCAGGCCTTTCGCCATGGCCGGCGGTAACGCCCGTACATCGTTGTAGTCTTCGGTTATTTGCCACCAGCTTGGTGCTGTGTGGTTTGGACGCGTGTTTGCCTAGCAGGGGCAGCACCTTAATGTGCTGATCCCCCTCACTTAAGTAGATCCACACCCCACCCATGACTGGTTCCCAAAACTGTCTTCAAAAATACACTGTAAGCTCCATTCAGCGGACGGACACGACTGTGATACGACCTCCGCAGATGCATAACGAATGTTGTTGTCTAACACGAACGGTATTCAGGGTGGTTAATGAATTGAGAATCTCCGCGTTGAATGTTTCGGTCGAACAATTTTCTACATCTAACCTAATAGGCATTGCTACTGCTTCCGAACTATACTGTACAGACACGGCAGGCGTATTGCGGTGTGCCCACATAACAATATGGCTTATATGCCGGCGCAAGCGATTTCGGTATCGTCGTCGGTGTCCTGTTGCCCCAGAAGGCTCCACCCGGTTTTTTTTACTGGGTCATAGATCATCTGCTTACGCATCACACCACTGTTTCTACCGACTCGTTGTCTCCCTCAACTAGTCCTTGCGCTCTCCGCAGGTCGTCGGCGTGCTGCTTACAGAGCTAGAGCAGTGCGTGAGCGAACACATACATCTACCTCATCACTACGCGCTCGCGTGCGCAGTGCTGGTTTATCTCGACGTTACCCGGAAACTGTTCCTGGCAGACGAGTACCGCAACGAAACTTACATCTCGTTAGGATCGTCTGGTGGTGTAATTCCAGCCTAGATCACACGACTCCTTCATATAAAACAAATGTACATATACAAAGTATGCAGTAGCCAGAACAGAATAAAACACTTTTTTCAACATTATACAACTATATTCGCTGCCATGAGGACAAGGGGAGTCGATGTTGAGTGCGGGAGAGCAAAACAGACATCAATACTAAATGAAAGTACTGTGCAGCATTGAGGACACAATGCAGCAGTTTCGACATCGTTTGTATTGCTGTAGTCGTGATCAATGAGCCCACAGTTATGAAGATAATACAATGACATTCATCGTCGTTAAACAAGAGCAATTTGTGTTGCGCACAAGAAAGAAAACTAGCACCCAGAGTAAATTCAAGTAGTTACGCTGCTGTACAGCACTGGCCCGTCATTCGTGTGTCACCGGGGTCGCATACAAGGCTCCAGATTATTTTACTGCGATCTCGAACCTGCCCGAGACTGACACAGCACATCATATCTACGTGCCTCGAGACAAAGAACTAATCCCCGCTACCGAGTTTTCTATACACAGACGACGAGTCGCCGCAGCACTCAGAGGGTGCATTGTACACTGAGCAGAGAGTTGTCGGTGGCACGTTTAAATCCCGTACCTCAGGTTGTACTTGTCTGGAGTTCACGCCTCGGGCGTGAAGCCTGGTCCATGTACATCCTAACGTTTTGCCATACAGAACAGGAGGCCATCTCACACGAGAAAAAGTAGATCCGGACACGGGCCATGCTTTCGCGTCCCAAGCGAGACCTCCAGACAAGGATATTTGGGATGGAAAACGTTGGCAGCGAGGGCGCTCAGCGCAATGGAGCATACATGCCTTGAAGGCTTTCCATGATCCATGCTCTGTGAGCCGATCACTCGTGCGGCAGCGCGGACCACATGATTCGATCTGTGATACGATACGACACCTGGTACAAGAATAGCACCTCGTATATACAGTACCAGGTATGTTCATAAACGTACAGTGTTTAAACGAGTATCAACATATGTTTTTTTTCTGCTCAGCTGCACCAGATATGTACGTACACGTTGCCTTGAGTTGACGGTCTTCTACATTTTTTGCTTTTATAATGGAAGTGGGTGGAAACTTCCATGTAAGCTTCCACCACTTCCATGGAAGCTTCCATCACTTCCATGGAAGCTTCCATAGAAGTGCTACTTCCATGGAAGTGATGGAAGCTTCCATAGAAGTGGTGGAAGCTTCCATGGAAGCTTCCACGGAAGTACTTGGAAATTTCCATGGAAGCTTCCGTGGAAGCTTCCACCGCTTCCATGGAAGCTTCCATCACTTCCATGGAAGCTGCTTCCATTCGAGCTTCCACGGAAGCAGTGGAAGCTTTCACGAAAATGTTTGAGTACTTCTACGGAAGCTGTCGCCATCCCCGTGGACGCTACTTCCATGGAAGCTTTCTTTATCACTTCCATGGAAAATTCCATAACCTAATTTCATGGAAGCTTCCACCACTTCATGGAAGCTTCCACCACATCATGGAAACTTCTAACCGGACAGGAATCCGCCTTGGTTGCGTATTTCGATTGCGAGAGCTTAACGTGGTCGTTTGCCACAACCTCGGCGACTACAGGATCGGCCGAGCTTGGGCTAACAAGTGTCGTCATGGTGCTGTCGACTGGTGAGTATTTGTAAATGCGAAAGGTGACGCGTGCTACGAACTCCACCTCACTCAGCGTCTCGTCGCATGGTCAGGGTGGTCTGACCGTCTGCCGTTGCGCGTATGTTGTTTTGTTGGCAGAAATCATGAACCAGAATCAACAGGCGCTGGCATGTCGTCGTATAGAACGGTCCTCCTGGTGTTCGATACAAGGTCTAGCGCATCTTAAAAAAACTATCCGGTCAATGTGCTAGCCGTTGTCGACACACTCTACAACTTATGCCTGTCAGCTAAATTTCATGAGTGCTTTAACACGCCAGTGCGCGAGGCATAGTCAGTGGAACGTCTACGTAGTCGAGACGAGTATCTTGAGGTACGACGAGGAGGTACGCACACGCGTGTCGTAGATCAGGGTTAATATCCACGATTTCCTGCATTTTTTTGTTCGTCGAAGATTTTAGTGTATACTATAGTCAATGGACAATAATAGGCTGCGAGTAGTTCGACCAAGTAACGGACCAAGTAACAAACATTGCCCCGGGCAGGCACGCGAAATTCAGTCTCGGGCGGACACGAACACCAATAGTGCAGCCCAGACGCGAGCGGCTGCTTCACAGATGAAGGCAACGGGCCATGTCAATGAGAATTTCGTTTTGGATGACGATCAACGTTCATGGGCCTCCGTATCATTGTCAAATTATATCTTGGCAACACCATGAGGCTCCATGATGCCGTGGTAGCCAAGAGCAATGCCCTGTCATGGCTACCCACTACACCGCATGTGTTGGTTCAGGCGTACCGTGACTTTCCTGTGTCCCCCTCCTAGGTTGAGGTAGTATCACCATGCCTCCTGGTGCCGACGATGCTGAAGCGACGGGCGCTGGAAGCGACGGAAAGACGCTGGGACATGTTACGCGCCCAGGCCACATGATACTTTTTTATTTTGTTTTCAGCCTTGGTGGGATCGATCTTCCACCCTCCATCGCCTCGAAGACGGGACCTCGCCGCCGGTCACGTATCGAGGACGCTGCCCTGCTCTCTTCCATATTGAACTTATGTCATGAAAAGGAACGCAATTACGCGTTCTGCGACCGACTTCATCGCGTATTCACCCGGTACCACTTGGATGCCACTAAACCAGGAGGTGAGATAAAATGCTACCAGGTATGTGTAATGCAAACATGTGTACTTCCTGGTAGCCTTGTACATGCGTTCTGCTTTTGTCTCGTAGTACATTAATGCTAAGATATTTTCGCCGTATCTGCCGTATAAATATATACATTAAAATATATACGATTTCGCGTATCTTTTGTTCCTGAATCGCCACATACATAGTGCTACACATTAATAACAAACATTAAAGCCGACGCAGGTGGAAATGTTTTTTATAATGGGTACGTTATACTAAAAGTAGACTGGTGCGGGGGGGGCTCAACATAGTCAATAGGACCACGGTATTCGTAGACAAAAACCTAAATATTTTCCAATTTTTACTATCGCAATACATGGTCCTATTTAATATAGAGATGCTCCCCCGCAAAATAATGACTTTGTAATTTGATATGTTCCTCCTGTAGATCCCGGCCTGCCATTTGAATTGGTCTTTTTCGTATGTGTTGCCTTTGTACTCGACATATCAGGGGTGTGCAATGCACGTGGCAACTACAAGCACCCATTTGGTCATTACATTATACTCGTCACGGGTGCGAGTAGCATTTTAGTACCCGAGAGTATTTCGGGACCGATTGTTGTATGATGTTTAGTGTGGGCCGTATTGCACATATAAGTGTACTTCTTATCACACTGTATCATAGTTATACTGACCCTCAGAATTGCCCAAGTGTAATGGGCACACGAAAACGGACGCTTTTCAATTTTCCGGCGATTATATCAGTAGTACCAAAAGCTATGCAAAAGGGCGGAATTCTCGCGTGTCCCGGTTATTTGTTTTTATGGATTTGCGCAGTATTCGGTTGTCGCAAAATCGTATTTATAACAGCCGATTTTCGTAAATGAGAATTGCCTTTCGGATGTGAATCATAATCGATTTTATACTTTGTTATTGTTCAACAGTTGTATTTCGCTCACGATCAAAATTTGACCTAGAAAATATGTTCCTCGATGGTAGGTATCGATCCACGAAAACTAATTGAAATCAACCTTGTCAGGCTCGTAAAATCGAGGATTTAAGGGAATTTGCATTTATGAGCGATGTACCTCGCCCATAAATCTAGATTTGCTGGGATCTTCAATATCTCGACACCCCCAATGCCGATTTCGTTTTTTTTTTTTTCGTCGTCGACGGGTGTCACAACTGGCAATAGTTTACAGTGGAACAAAATACTGTAAGGGAAGTACATCTCTTACAATTCAAAAACCAATACTTCCGGTCATTCTCATCGGAAAGGCAATTCTCAAATAGAAAAATCGGCTGTTATATGTTGTTTACCATTATGTAGTAACATGTGTACAGCCCTGGTTATGACATAAACACGGCCTCGCTGATGATTGTTATTAAGTTAGGAACTCGATCGTCACTTTGACGCATGCTACGATAGAGGTGCATCGTGTTTTTTCTGGGGGCGGCCACTTGAGGAGCTCTATATCCCGCCCAAAACCGGACTTTAGACGAAAACAAAAACGCTACCCGATGAGCAATACCATGGCTTAACTAACGATACAACGAAAAATGCTGCAACACAAATATGGAATTTCGACGATTTTGGGTTAAGAAGCTCCGTCGTTCACAAATTATTTGAGCCGCAAAGTGCTACCTCTATCGTAGCACACGTATCAACCATTGGATCATGCTTCTTGTCAATGGTTCGGTTGATTGTTGGCGTCCTGCGTATGATGCTTCCTCGAACTACATATGTGATTTACAGACTTGTATTTACGAGTATCACGATTTCATACACTGTCTTCGTAGATGTATGTAGTCCCGCCCCAATCTATTCCGTGCATGTGTTATTTTGCACATTTGTACAGAGGGGCAGCAGACGAAAGACGACGGGAGCTCATCCTCAACAGGAGAGGGCGCTGCCAGTGTTCTCCGGGACGATCCAGATCTAGCCGACACGGCGTCAGCGGCAGGTTTTTCTTCGCCGGAAGACGTAAGATTGTATACCTGTTCTTTGGGATTCGCGAGGCAGATATTGATAAAACAGTCTCACACGCGTGTGCCTTTGGGGGTGTGAGTCTTGTCGCGGTATCTAACCCATTGTGTTCTACGATTGTTTATCTGGTACAAATAGTATAGATCACGATAGCAACTTGCTCTGCAGGATAGTTGAAAGTGACCCGAACCTGCGAGAGTTGTTGAACGGCAGAAATAGGATGGCTATATTTTCACAATACAATGTTGCCCGGGACTGGAACGGGCGTTTACATATGGAAATATTAGTACTTGTTTTCTGTGGTTTGTTTTTGGTTTGGGTGGAGTGCTCTGTCTAAAAAGTAAAATGTACAATTTTGTGCATTGGTGTTGTCGTAGATATTATATTGGTGGGTATTGCTTTACATCGCAGGCGACGCGACCTAGAAGTTACTCTTTATTGCGTGGCGCCTTCGATATTCCAACCCCCCGATTGCTCGTGGGTGCAATGTTTACAGTCAGGCCGCACGCTTGGTCGTGATAGTTTTCCATCCTAAAACGATACGTACGTGGTCGGCTTGGTCAGTTGACATTTCTTTCCGCTACCTTCACGGCTGCTTTCTTGTGACGATTTGTTCGCGTTTGGTTAAATAGAGCTGATGGTGTGGTCGTTCAATGTTTGGGCGGTTACTATGTGTAACAAGTACTGGAGGGAAGGGCGGGGGGGTTCTTCTTTCAACTCCCCGACCTTCCACCCAGTGCCAGACCCCTGCTCGTCAACACCACGAGTAGAGCATCATTCTAGATGGTCTCCCTTCTTCCGGTCTCAAACCTTCCCAACCTCTGTCTCTCCAGTTCAACTAACTGCACCACCATGATACATACTTGATCAACCTTTCCTGGTCCCCTCTTTCAATAATGCCAACGATTCAATACCTCTAAAAAAAAAACAGATTTCCTTCGTTCAATCTTGCACTTTGTTTTGCTTGCGTTTTAATCTGGAATTATCATTTGTAATAAGTGCTGGATGTTATCCACACTTAAGGTCGTTCTTATCGAGCAACCTTTTTTCCAAATTTTCCACATAGCAGTTTCGAGCAATTTTCAGGAGTTTCATATTTTCCAAAAAATAAATTAAACTATTGAAATGCGAAGCCTTCCAGATATTTTGCCCTCTGATAAAGTTCCAAAGTTCCCACATAAATCCTGTTTTTCTTGCTTTTCCAGTTTTTTTAGGGGGGAAACATGATAAATTCTGTAAAACAGTTGATCGATAAGAACCACCCTTAAACTAGATTAGAAGAAAACACACCCGATACAGGCTACTAGTTTTTACTGTAAACCATAGATGGAGATAGTTGGAGAGTGTAGGCTCGTAACCAGGCTAGAGTGACATTAAGGGATTTAGCGGGAAGACACGGGTTAGTACCAGTAAAGTATGCGTTGCATTCGGGCAGGATTGGGGGAGCAACGAGACTTGCAGCAGCAGGGGTTTCGGTAATGGAAATCTAACGTCAGGGGAGGTGCAAGAGTGATGAATTCGTAGAATTCGCACTCACTGGTAGTTGTCCGTCAGCAGTATAGGTGAGACCTTGCCAAATGCTGCTGTCGCGTCCATCAGCTCCTCAAAAGTTATGCATATGGCCGATACGGTGTATCACTGATTAGTGTTGTGCGCTACGATTACTGCATGTGGCTTCAGCTCTCAAGCTTTGCTGTTGCTGAGACAATTTCGTCTAATATCTGCATCCAAGAAGATAACTCGCAAATGTTCTACATGATATAAACCGTGTGATCGCTCAGATGCTGCTTCTTAAAATACACGAGGTACGCGAATGCCTGGGCCGCGAATGTTTCGCGGTCTTCCGACTACGCGGCACCCGGAGGTTTCGTAGTTCGACGCGTTAAGGTTGAAAAAAACACATCGAGGTCGGCCCAAAGCCAACCTCAACACTAGTAACGTGATTTTATACAACGTTGATCGTTGAGCATTCCAGGATGATGTCTGAGCGAGGTGCCAACAGGAAGGCCGGCCAATGCAAAAACCTACGCCTGGAAGTATGTTGGTCTCATTCATGGATCAGGTGCTATAGGGTTGCCTTTGCTGCTCATTTATTCCATCTGCTGGTGTCAATGTTACTCTTCATTTCTACGTCGTGGTTCAGTCGTCGATATATGTGTTTGTGTACTTCGTTGAGACATGCTCACTACCTTCATGGTAAACAAGAACTACGCGGCAGTATCCATTGCCCACCCGCACGCGATGATTTATGTTTTGTTGTCATTCCTGTATTGCCCCTCTCGCTGCATCGTAATTCCTCATGATAGATGTATACCCGTGGTACTTCGAGGTCACTCGTCAAGACCGTGGTGACGCGGGCTCGGTGCAAAGAAGGCATCGCTGGAGACGGCATCCTGATGGAAGTGGCTAGCGGCTATACGTGAGCTATTTATGGCGTGGACCTACACGTTGCCTGGTGTCGGGGCTATGGTGGGGGTATAGATTGTTCGTAGGTAAACAAACGGCAGCCGTAGGCTTATCGTGCATTTTACCGCGACTGATTGGTGGCATGTAACATCCGCCGTCACAAACACATGGCTCCTTCCTATTCCTGCAACTCTCGGCTTGCTGTGGCGTAATTACGTTCCACCCTACGTTTGTCCGGACAAGGTAACCCCGCCCCCTGCCCTCATGCTCCGTGTTTGACGAGGTCGCTTTGGCTGAAATACTACTCTATCGTCTACATCGGCGTCTGCGTGATGGTGGTTGGGTAAAACGGTGGTCATAACGAGTGGGGCTAGGGGGATATGCCCATGTCGTGCACGTCCGTAGTCGTATGACCATGGACCCTCGCATCCCTATAATTCCGGGACGGAGCACATTGGGTTTTCACCAACCAGGCAGAGATTGCCCGCACCAAACGCGAAGCGCTGTAAAGTATTGGGCGAGTTGCGTGGAAGGTAGGTAGCGAGGTACGGTAGATTAAACTGTGGTTGCTTGCGAGTTGGTGGGGGGGGGGGGGGGTGTACTCATGTTGTGCACGGCCGTAGTCATATGACCATAGACCCTCGCATCCCTACAATGCCGGGACGGAGCGCGTTGGGTTTTCACCAACCAGGCAGACATTGCTTGCACCAAGCGCGAAACGCCGTGAGGTATTGGGCGAGTCGCATGGAGGGTGAGCTGCATCCTGCTAAGAACCGCCTCTGAGGCGGACTTGCATATGGACGACATCTTCAATGAGTTAATTTAATTTCTGGTGTGGCCACTTCCGGAGACAGCAATGGGTTTTACTATGTAACTGCCTCGCGGACGCCTTACCATATTAACACTACGTGATACGACCATTCCCCTTGTGCGGAACAAAGGTTCTCCACCCCGCACAAATGATCTACTCGACCGCCAGCTTTGGTGTCCGCCAAAAAACATAACAAAAAAAACGGCACCCTGGTTATCTAGCTCACGCAGCGAGTGGCGTGTTTTACAGCGTCGTTGCCAACCGACGCCAACCCAACCTATGGTGGGGGGGGGGGTATTGTGTGCCTGCCTCCAAAGCAAAAGGTGGATCCTGGGATGGGTTGATATGAATGTATCGATGCCGCTGCGCTGATTGGTTTTTGTTCGGTTGTTGTCGCAGAGGGATCATTCGTGTTTAGGTGAAATTCATTTCTGGACGCTGGGAGGGGGTTCGGTAGTTGTTTTATTGTCACTTCATTTCACCACGACGTAGGCGTTACTGGTCTTCTGGTTTCCCAATACAGTCGGCGCTTGTGGTGCTGTCGTTGAGTGGTGGTCGTTAAGGAATAGGGGGGGGGGGGGCTACGGGCGGCGATGCGCACCATGTTATATTCACAAATAACGACGTCATTTGAGCCATGAACGCATGCCTCGGTAGAGGTGCACCATTGTTTATCTGGGGGTGATCACGTGAGGAGCTCTATACTAATACTAAGTCAAAAAAAACATTTTAAATCGAAACCAGCTACGCGATGAACAATCCCATGGATGAACGAAAAATATTGCCGAACGAACATCAAACTCCGACGATGTTCGTGTCTCAACAAGGTGGCCTGGACTGTCCTTTCAATCTCCGGTCGCGGTTGGCGCTTGCGTAGTAGCGAATACGTAAGGAGTGGTCGTAGGGGGTGGAGGGGGGCAGAGGTACTGTCTTGATGCATTTCAGACATCACCTATACTTCATTGCAACTTTTTCTTATTGAGTGGAGATGGCGTAGTTTCGTCACACGTAGATGCCATATCTTGCACTCTTCAGTTGCCGTCGGTGGTTGAGTGTTGGCAGCAGAGGGGGGGGGGCGGAGGGTTAAGTGTGTACAACTTCACAACAAAATAAGGGATTTGCGTCGTTTGTGCGTCGTTAACTTGAGCTTTGGCCGCGGCTGGTGGGAAGTAGCTAGTGTAAAGGGGAGGGCGTATTCTGTGTTCGCACCAAAGGCGCATCTTTGCTTAGCTTTTTTATCTCTTTTGCTCTGTTGTGGTAGACGGCGCATGCATCGTGGCGAAACGGGGGGGTGGGGGGGGGGCGCTAGCAGTTGTGATGCCCCTAACTTCATCGTCACGGGTTGGTGCCTTGAAGCGTGCTTGCCGTTGTTTTGTTTAACGCGCCGGAGGACAGAAAGCGCCTATTATGAAGCGTTGGCGTGTTGCTTTAATTGATTACTACACGTCTAATCGTGGGACTGCGTTTTACGTGGTTGTTGCGGTCGGCGTTTTCGTGGAGTTGGTTACGTAAACGGTGGTCGTTTGGTGGCGGTGTAGCGTGGCAGATCTTGTTGTAAGTTGACCTTCATGCAGTTGGTTGAACTGATGGTATAATCTGTTGCTGCCGTGGGTTTCTCGTTGGATCGGGACACATTATTCGTGAAGGCTGAGACGACATGCGTTACACCGTACATTGGTGTGTTCTCGCGCTCCGGGGTGGGCTCTACTACGACAGGACGGTGCCAACATTGGTAAAGTCTATGCCGTTGACGGACTGCCGTGTTGTCCTCTTGTTGCTGTCCGCGCTTGTGTGGCGGCGGCGGAAGAGGTGTCCTTAGGCTGTGGGTGAACCCACTAGGATTAAGCGGCTTGAGCCACCTTGGGAGGTATCTGATTCCGCAGGGTTAAGCATAGAGGGCGCCTGGTAGACCGCAACACGGTTGGCGTTAACATCACGCTCTAGAAGAATTGGGTGATGTTCTTCTAGTGATGCGGGAGGGGGCGGACAGGGAAGGGGCTGTACGGTCCAGTGCGTTATACGTTAGCAACCTCAATTGATGTCCCTTTGTCTCCTACGGGCGAGTGTTGCCATACGCAAAGATTTGGAAGTGTACGTTTTGTGCTGTGACAATGACATGCAGGTGTATATTCATAGTATTGCAGGGCTAAGAAGGTTGTGCGGTAAGTCTATTTCTTCATTGCTTACTATCGCCCTCCAACATGTGTGTTATCTATCGATGCGTACTTCTACGAAACGCTAACAGCCATTTATAATTATTGTATGTGTCGATTTGGTATGTCGCATCCATATCTATTCGCTTGAGCAACACAGGACCACTTCGAGGCAATATCAACAACAATCAATGGCGTGACAATATTATGGTTAATGTAGAACCAATGTATCATACGTAGACTGTCTGCTGAACTTGAATCGCAAATTTAGTACAACTTGAACGTCGACTAAAAACGTTTAATGTGAAGCGTTTGATAAAAAAAAAAGACATTTTCCCATGAGTTATACATCGGCTTCTTTATGGAGAGTCTACCGTAGATATAGTGCTTACCAGCACAGCTCCCTTATTGCATTACTCGAAGAATACTTTCATGGAAGGTTGTCATCTACGGCTAACTAGGAAACCGGCTTCGGGGCCTTTAACATAAGCTAGTTGTATGCGTCTTTCTACGAGCTAGCTGCTTCGTCCTTTGGTCTGGTGTATGAACAAGTCCATGTACGTACAACGTTATTAATTGTAGCTTCTGAAAAGAAACGTACATGAACGCAGCAATGCAAGAAAAACTAGTTGGGGGATTCAAATAAACTCAGAAAAGGCTTGATTCGATGCTGCAACGGGAACCACCGCTTCTCACTCCTCCTTACGTAGAAACCTCTGGTTTGATTCATTCCATGGAAGATTAGAGATACCTCTTTCCGTGCAAGTTTCCATCTGTTTCCGTGGAAGGCAGGAAATTACGTATATGTATGGTGTACGTGGAATCGCATGGAAGCGAGTGGAAGGAATGCTACATGTGAAGCAGTTGAGGTACGCGGAAGTAGATGGAGCCCCATATAAGATGGTGGAAGCCCGCGGCAGTATCGTGGAAGCCCGCGGAAGTAAAACAATCTCCTTGCACGCTTCCATGGGATGCTTATGGAAGCGTCGACGGAAGTTTCCGCATGAAGCTTTCGTGGAAGCTTCCATTCCCACAAAAGCCGCCGTGGAAGCTTCCGTGGAAGCATCCGTGTACTTCCGCCGAAGCAGCTTCCATGGAAGCTTCCATATATGCAATGGAAGCAGTGGAAGCTTCCATGGAAAAAGTGGAAGCTTCCACAGACAGCCTCGAGGGCGTGGAAGTAAATTATAATAATTGCAGTTCAAGGAAGTCAATGGAAGTAAATACTGGTCCGCGGAAGCTTCCATGGAAGCTTCCACTTGGTGCGTCCACGGAAACTTCCACTAGTAACTTCCACGGAAACTTCCATCTTCCATGCAGGTGGAAATTTCCATGAAAGCTTCCACCACTTCCATGAAAGTCGTGGAAGCTTCCACCGCTTCCATGGAAGCATCATTGACTTCCATGGAAACTTCCATCAAGTTATGGAAGCTTCCATAGAATTGGTGGAAGCTTCCATGGAAGCGGTGGAAGCTTCCATGGAAGTCGTGGAAACTTCCATGGAAGTTTCCATCTACTTCCACGAAAAAAGCAAGTAATGTACATGACCCCACCCCGCGCTCCCAGTTTTCATTACGAAGGAGGTAGCTGGGGTCCCGGAGTACTTGATTTTGGTTGTTCTTTTTGACTTGAGTCAAATGGCAGCAGTCGAATGGTACCGTAGCATTCGGAGGCTTGATAACCCGAGACTACTGTAGGCCGTACTACAGGTTAGGAACCTGACCGATAATATAGTGGGGAGCGAGAGACGGTATAATTCGGTGGGAGGTACACTTAGTGAGTTGCAGCAGGCAGACAAATGAGGGTACTGTAGGAACCTCTCCTTCGAACAACTCAGAAAACGATACTGTTGATACAATTCGAAAGATTTGCAACAAAGCAAAAGACGACGGCTAACAGGAGTGCCGACTGCCAACAGCAGGAAGCACCCCGCACATGGGGTGGAGGGTGTATTGCAAACACTTGTCCCTCTTAGGAAAAGCAATACTTAAACACGAATGTTTTTATTGGTGTCTCAACATTGATGACGGTGCCCGATGTTCTGGTATTGTTGCCTTTGAGCATTGATACAATAGGTTAGTACGAGTAGAGCGGTACCACTGAACACTTTGTGTGGAACGAACTGCTAGCCGACATCAAAATATTGCCGGACTTCCCCGTACTTGACGCACGGCTGAACAATTACGCGCTGCCGCTCAGATTGCTGCTAGGCGCGTTATTTAGTATGTGGCATGACGTCAATTCTCCCAGACTTGGGAACACCAGCAAGGCGGGCTAGTATTTCAAACTTACCTGATAGCAGCGCCGACGAAGCTAAAGTTCACCTCCCGAGCAAAGCTACCCACAGTGATTCATAAAAAACCCCACTCCGCCTTCTCGTTGTAAGGAGACTGGGCAAAAGCGCGGATAGTCATCATTACACATACAACGATCCAGGCCAAGCTCACTGCAGACGCTCAATGACGGACCTACTGTCAACCATATCCGACCAAAGTCTGGGCCACCATATCGGTCTCGCGGCCAATATTTCGCACAGGAGAATACGCATGTCTGCTCTGGCCTCATCAATTAACATCTGTTTGTTTGACGGGAACAGCAAGGTTTGCATATTCTAATGGTCATAAACGATTGACTGGGAGCGCCCGGGGTGGCAGCAGTTGGGCAACTAAAAGAAAATTAAGGCATCTGTACCAACAGATGACTTATTAACTCTAACGTCACATTTTATGGTCGTTGAACTGTGAAGGCATGCATCGAATACATGTTGTGAGCATACGTGTATGTTGTATGCAGGTAAGTTTATCCGAAGTGCATCGAATGTTTTAAACATAAACCAGGTGTCGAATGACCCGTCGAGTAAAACGGTGTTATGTCATTGCAATTTCCTTAGCGACACGTCCGTTGTTCGTAAGGGCTATAACTTAGTAACCAACCTGTGCATCAAAGCACAACGTGTGTGGCTCGGCGTGTACGAAGATACGCATGCTGGTATTCACATACTTTTCCATATTCAACCACACTCCGCTGTGGAGCATCGATGCAAACAATACTGACAGGCGTTGTTAATATCGACAACTAAAAACTGTTATATGAACTGTGGTCTCAACATGTTCGCACCTCCAGTGTCAAGCCCATGTTGGCTGCAATTATAATACGGCAGTAGCAACATCACGGTAATACTTACGAAAATAGGTACCCTACAACCGCGATAGTGCCGGGTGGACCATGGGCTGCAGCATACATGGTTCGAACCGTCTTGGGTACAAGGTCTTCTGAATTATGTGCCAGAGATGACAATTCTTCTAGTGTCTGAAGGTAGCCTGTCGAACAATATGGACTGTTCCGCCAGCTCTGCACAACTAAACGTTTCGCCTTCCCTGCTACACCACCACATTGTCAGCGATGGTCGCTGATGTTAGCACTCATCGAGCGCGCAAGCCTATCCGGGTAGGCGATGCCCTTATCATGAGGACGGTAGTAAGCCCCAGCTGACTATATCGTTAGGTTATATATTAGCAGCATCAAACAAATTCATAGCACTGTTTGGCACCAGGTATACATCGGGCAGACTCTTCTGAATACGCGGGAGTGAGATGTCCCTGTCGCAAGTTGAGGAAAAGCAAAATAGATATTGCATGACCCCAACACAATCATGTTTTGACTCCCAAGCACGCAACTATTCAAAAACAAACTTTTGACCAGACAACGCGAGTTGAACCCAAGCGATCGCGGCCTTACGTATCACGATGTTTTGCTCAGCCCGACCTGCATATCCCTCGTCGAAATTGGTCAAGGGTACTCATCATGCTACAAAACAATCTACGAATGCCCCAACCAGACAAGTAAAATTATAGCAAACATTAAGGAGCTACCGTTACACAGTCATCGTACGATATTTGACCCGCGTGTGACGGTGCGCGTCGTTGCCGCGAAAAAAAGAACGCAACGTACTGTGCACTAGACACGAAGGCCAGTTCGGAAGATATTTATCGGATTCAGTTACCTGCCACATTCACTCGCTAAAAAGAACGTGCGGACTACATCGATTATGATCCCATTAGAAAGAGACAACTCTGGGGCCATGCCAAAATGCGGTTGGAGGCCGGTGCTATAACATCGGCCTTGTGGTTTATACACGGAGACAAGCAGTACAGGAATGAGGTTCACGAACTAATCACGTTCGATGGCCTGCCCCGGCTACGCTAACTGTTCATTCTACTATATTGCGCCGAAACAGCCCGGTAACACTACAATCACAGTCACTTGACATTGGAAACACGCGTAAAAACGATTACGAGTCAACTGCGAGCATAAACGCACTCCCTCGGGAAACTCGCAACGCCTACAGTGCTTACTCCTAAGGTGTATGACCGCCCTGGTAATCAAGGGGGTCTCCAAGCGACCGAACTGCGGCAAGGGTAATCATTCAAAAGAAACACTGCGTCTTAACTTTAAATGAAGCACCCTTTACCGCGCCGTACGATGGGCGACGACTATTCTGGGTGCGAGCCTTTTCGACGATGCAAGTAAGATCACCCTCGAGCGGCCCGTGGACACGGCAGTGTGTAGGCTGTTTCCCTTCCAAACCCCAGCGTGTTACACCGTTACAGCCCACGACCTTGCACATTGCCATGAAGTTAATCACCGGGCCACCCACGATATCGCTTTTATGGCGACAGCATGTAGTGCCCCGACTGTCGGTTAGCAAACCATACGCCGGTCGCGTTAAGCAAGGTATATGTGAGCAACGCCTGGCGGTAACGTTCACCATGTCGATTGCAGCATGCTTCTTACATTACCGCGCCGTTTTAAATTCGTTGAGGTTGTAGCTCGGTTGCTTAGTGCAGGAGTCATGCAAGCAACACCTGCTGACGATATCAACCATGCCGTCCTCAGCATGCTGCTTGCAGTACGCGGCCGTCTTGTTGCCTTCGATATTGAAGGTCGATATCCTGCTGCAGCGGTCATGAAAGCAGCGCTTGCTACGAAAGTCTATCATACCGTCAACAACATGTTGTCTGCAGTACGCCGTCGTCTTGCTGCCCTCGATATTATAGTTCGATGTCTTCTCGCACGAGTCCTTCATGCAACGCCTGCTGCGGACGTTCACCATACCGTCATCGGCATGCTTCTTACAGTAAAGAGGCGTAGTGCTTCCCTTGATGTTGAAGTTTGGTTCCCTCGAGCAGGAGTCATTGGAGCAACGCTTGCCTCTGACATTAACCATGCCGTCCTCAGCATGTTGTTTGCAGTACGCCGCCCTCTTGCCCTCGACATTGAAACTCGGCTGCTTAAAGCAGAAGTCATGTAAGCAATTCTTGACAAGAACGTTCACCATGCCGCTCTCGGCATGTTGTTTGCAGTACAACCCTGTTTCGCTGCCCATTACATTGAAGTGACTATGCTTCCAGCAGAGTTCATGTAAGCAACGCCCCATTGTCACCGAAGATTACAGCTGCGATGGAATGCCTCGAGAAGCTTCGCCAGGTATGTGACGAAAACAAAGACGCCTAGGCCTGAGCTGTGTTCACCTGTGGTTCATGAAACAAACATACAAGAAGAAAGGGGTATAGTGTTGCGCAACGGTGAGACGACTCAAGTTCACGAACTATTAAGACGTTGGTGTGTTCGCGTTTCGAAAACGTGACGGACTCCGATCCTTACTGTACATATGTATAGAAACAATGCGCCGTTCGGACTGGTTGCGCTCGATCCAAGGCGGTGTCTATACAGTCAATCGATTAAACATGCGGTTTGTGCCATCCGTCTGGCCCTTCTCGTACGTCCCACGATATAGTTTTTTTCCAATAAAGCGGGCACAGTACGGTGTACACGCATTGCCTTCACGCTTTAATACAACACAGCACCGGCCAAAATTATCCCGGAAAAGAATAGTCGTTGAGGAGAAACAGGTCGTTTCTTTGCCACATCGTCGTGAGATCAGTCCGTAGGGCAGGCAGCCCACGGTGGGGCTGGACTCTCTGGGATGACCACAAGTGGGTGCCAACGCGTTCGATTGCTTCCAGGACACTTACACGGTATGTGCTCTGTGCGCATGCACCAACAAAGGGCTCAATAAACGAGCCCGATCATAGCCAGTGCGCTTCATTGGCAATTCCGGCCAACAGCAGTCTGAATCCGCCGTATATGTTGCAAAATATTACGATAGACAGGTAAATAACTGCCTACATGTAGTCGGTCGCCCCGATGGTCTAGAGGTAACCTCGAACGCTTCTGAACGTTGATGTCTGGAGTTCGAATCTCACGTGGGTCGGACTTTTGAGTTTATTTGCAAAAATAAATAAAAAAACGGAATCAACTGCTGAGAGCGCCAATTAATAGTAGCGTGGGTAGGCACAATTCGATACGAGTCGACGAGGGAAGGAAAGGCTGAAGTCTTCTCGAGATAAAAATGCAAGGCAAGAACCGTAGTGGGGGAGGAGGGAGAGGAGCCTACTTTGTGACCCCGGATCTGAGTTACGACTAGGGAGGAGAGAGAAAGGAAGGGCGAAGATAATAAATGGGATGGACAAAACAAAACAAAAACAAAAAAAAAAAAAAAAATGTACCAATTGCAAACTGGCCAGGTACTTGTCAAAATTGCTGATGTTGATAGGAGGCGTGCACCAAAACTTAGACAACGACTACTAGCCATTAAACGCTACCCATGCTGATAAAGGGGGTATACCGATAACGATAATATTCTACAGCTCAGGCTTACAACCACAAATTCGTATCAGGCACTTCATGGGCGCATTTAGTATGTTTGCACTAAACAAAACGTGATATATGCCGGAAAACTCGATCTATAACTGTCGTCCATATTGCTGGAGCTTCACACTCTTCCCCTTGAGAGAAAAACGATTGAAAGCTGAAAACGTTGTTCACACAACATTTACCGGACATCACGGAAGGGCTCCACCTAGGCTGCAATAAGTATCATCACCCCCTTTCGAAGGTACTTCCATCGGCAGGTGGGCCAGTTAACACAAAAACGGCAAGGAACCCGTGCGTTCGAAAGGTCGATCAGTGGGGCGGTTCACCAACTTAGAGTGTACGTACCGGGGCAGCGACTTCGTACATGAAACATAAAAAATGGATATCGAAATACTACGCTAATGTCTATGGTATACAAGTATTGAGCGCAAAACGTAGTCGATGTGCATGACGACCAAGAACTTCAGCCAGAAACGACCAGGGTACCCGGACGCAACCTTTCTCGTGATGGTGCGTAGTGTGTTATACACACTTTCGTGAATATAAATTAACGCTAACCAAGAAGATCAGTTAAATCCGATTGCCATGGTATGTGATGAGTGTTTCAAAAATAACTTTAGACCACGGCATGCATAAAGCGAATCGATCACATCGTAGTCAACGGCTTCTTGAACAGACACCTTTCTGGCATGTACATGCACCCTTGACAGTCTCTGGGAAAGAGGCAAAACCAAATACAAACGAACAATAAACGGAAAACACAAACATATCTTATATTTTTCTGGTAAGATAACTGTTGACTTTTAGCGCGGGGACAAAAAGTACATCCGATACGTGTTTCATTTGTGCTCACACCGTCGCCACTAAAGGCAGCGAATGTCCGGTATGAGCATAGTGTGTTGGAGTTCAGGTACAACATGCGTACCGACGATGGATAGCGTCGTCAACTAACGATCCGGACAATCGGCAACCTCGTTTCAAGCAATATTCAAGGGCGCTGTGTGACCACCGCCTCCCTCGTTTCGTAAGAGCAAGGTCAACAGCTTCGGCTTCCAAAAATTACACGTATACGGTGTAGACAAGAACAAGATTGACTGACGTCCAAATGACCATCGGGTAGAAAGCAGCTATGCGCTCGCCTGCCCGGGCCAACTATTGACTCTCATCGTAACTGGAACTCTAACTCAGAGACAACCGTGGGCAGAGGTTCAGATCTATCGACCCTGTATATTACCAAACGCGATACTAGTGAATCAAAGCTCTTCCGGCCGCGTAGCTATTCCTTCGTCAACCACTTTATCCAGGGGTTAGAGGCATTACTTTCCCGTATCAATCGTTAGAGGTTCACCCTCTCGGGTAAGAGAAAATGCCAAAAGGTATAGCTTTTCGAAATTCACGGTCGGCAATAAACGGCTGTGTGTTCTATACTCGGCCGGCGCCATTGTGCCCTTACCTAAGTACGCCGCGACAGAGCCCATGCGAACAAACCAGTTCGAAATAAAGATAGAGTAGGTTTCCAATGGCACCGCCATATCGAACAAAGCAATAGCGGAAGTACCGATAGGTGCGCGCTAATAACCATGTACCTCGTGTTCCGGACACTTGCACTGGTCAGAGCACATAGCCCTGCCCGACGATGCCTGTCCGAGACTGCTACCGTCGTAGTAGAGGGTGATTTTGCAGCAGAGCAACAGCTACTGAATACGACTCAATACAAATTTCAGCATTTGATACGAAATCAGGCGATTGTATTCCGTTTTGTATTATGACCATAGACGGTTTGTCAATGTGTGGTTAGAATGGCGTTTTGGAATGTGAAAATGGTCACTACTGCAATTTTTCCTGGTGTACACTGCACACACATGCGACCACAAAACAAAGCACGTGGCTGCCACCGATGTCATGGCTTTGATCGCGGGTGTTTTTGTGCCGCCGTTGTTGACCTCTTATGGTATCATTGCTGCCGGTATAGTGTATACCGTGGCTGCGCTGTTTATTTCAAAATTCTGTAGAAGTTCGGGTTATATGAATTACATATACGTTTGCCAGCCCTCGAAGCATGCACTTTTATTCTGCCTGTTTTGACATTATGGTCTCAATCCTACGTTGAACGACCAAAGTAAACATGGCAAACACAAGAATAGACATAGAAGCATCGTCTGTGGCAGGTAAACAGGGGAGAGAGTGGTACGCGACGGCTGCTGTACTGTGGCTGCGCCATAAAGTAGAGATCGTTAAAGGTCGCGCAACGGTGTGGCAGAAATATAAGCGCCAAACACCAAACCTGTTGGGTCTATGTGGCCCTCACAGGCTTGGCGTCGGGGAACGCAACGCTATTAAATAACAACAAGTTCGTGCAACTTTGAAAGCTTCGACCACGCGCCAAAAATCCCTATTAATTCCAGAACGTCAAACGTAGTGTACAAACAGGCGCCTTGTGTGCCTCTTAGCCGATAGCTTAATGACATACTCGACGCTTGGATGGAAACGGTTTGCAGTGTTCAGAGTAGGTGGTTTATAAGCATATACATACATGGGCTCGTTTTTCGTAATGTGGGATACTATTCGCTTGGGAACTCCAGCTGGCATGCCGCAGTGGCACCATGTTGATCACACGGCGGCAAACGTAAGCCGTACAACACTCGTCAGCAAGAGTACAGTGGTAATTGGATGTAATTCGTACAGCAGCAACAAAATGACTGCCATCCTAGGTACGGAAAATAACATGCCGCAAAGCAGCAACAGCCACAACTGAAGTAGTTTCTGCCCTACACAAAACCCAAAACTCCTGCTAGAGTTTCTGCCGGGCATGTGTTCAAATCGGAGCAACACTGACAATGGTGCAACGATCGTTTTTTAGTTTAGTATATTATTTTACCTCTACCAGTTGTGATGACCAACAAGCTTGGAGAAGGCCGGGTGGGGCCACGGTTTAGAGGAGCGACACAGTAGTCGTTGAGGCTGACCCGATGGTGAATCGACAGAGCAAGACCAGATGACAAAACGCGCGATCCAAACCAAAGTTAACGGTGGAACACATTATACAGCAATGCGGTACGCTAGACACTGACAAAACTAAGAATCATGCATGCCGTAGTGCTTGATGTATACGTGGAAATTGGTATTGATTAGACACACTTCTGAGTGTTGTGTATACAACCACAAACGACAAACACACACGAGCGCCGTGGCTGTCACTGGTCGATGTACCCTGTTAAACATATGTTCCGGTTGCATTTACCTGTTATATTATTGTTTACACCTTACGTTGTTTCGAATAGGTGATCGTATTGCCCCGATCGTTTCAATATCTTGGAGAAAGCATACAAAAACAAACTTAACACTATTAACAGGACATTTATCACGTTAAACACGAATACACAATCGCCACTGGGACCGTCGCCGACTATGATGCATGTAATGACGCCTCTGGTTCTCTCTTTGCTACTAAACTTGGTCCGTCCGCATAGCCGCGTGCAAGGCGATACCGGCATCGGTCTCCTGCTTACTTCAGGTGTGAGAGTGTAGGGCTATGCATCATGCATCTCCTCGAGAAGACATCACAAGGCTATTGTACATCACGGCAACCCTGCTGCCCAGTACCAGCAGCAGCAGCAGGAGGGTACCATGCGCGTGAGGTGGCACACCCGCGGTGTGCCATGTCTACTTGTATGTACCGGAGCCTACTTTGAATCCCCGAGGACAGATAGGTGGACCCGAGCGCGGGTGTACGCATGTATATACCGACTTCGGAGAAGTCCCATCATGATGACCAACGGCCACTATAAATACCAAAATTACAGTAATTTTCTGTTGTTTACTTGCAGCAGCAGCAGCAGCAGCAGAGCAGTTTTCACAGCCCGGAAGGGCAGCATTACCTACGTGCCTACGGTTGACACCGTCTACTTGTACCACCGCGCACCGCTGTCTCGCTCTACTGTTCGGGCTTCGGTTTTGGCACTTTTTGTTATCATCGATGATCCAAGTTAGTGTGTGACTCGCTGCTGCTGCTGCAACAGGCAGCAGAAACTAGCAGCAGGCAGTGCGGTTTTCCGCACCCAGGAGAGAGGGCATTGATCGTGTTGCTCGTCAAGTACATTCCTGTTGTTATTGTCGTCGTTTGCGAACAGCAGTAATACCGTTTCCCTGTGTTTCTGGAACAAGTCTTACTGCGCAATTTAGCCATACGTACCATTATGGCCGTAAATATAGCACCCCTTGTTTCATGAAATGAACAACAAAATGGTACTGACATTTACGGACAGATTCGTACTGGTTGTTGTTGTTGTTGTCTTCACATTAGAAACCGTGCCGGTCTCTCTATCCAGTACCTCCATCTGTCCGAACTAATCCAACACTTGACACCGTCGATTCCCGTGGTCACAGGCTAACTTACACAAAAAAGGTATACTGAAATAAAAGTGGAACCCGAAGGGTCCGCAAAGCGATCAAAGCCAGTCAAAAACAGATAGTCTGGAGCCCTCCGCTCCCCTCTACACGCTATGTGAAGGTAAAAATAAAAATAAAAATAAAACTGGAAAGGTCAACATCACCAATCGGCGGTATACGCCCCCTGATTCTATCTTGGTGCCTGTACAAAGTATTAATGCTCGTAATCATTTCTTAGACAAGGGGGGGCACAAGCTGCGTCACAGCTGCAGGGCTTCCACTACCGCCAATGGAAAAGGACAACGAGAGTAGTGACAAAATATGTTCTGCAGTCGTGTTTTGCCTCTACAGCTACTCTACACCACACAAACTGGGGATAGCCTGCTGCGCGAAAGTTTCCCCTGTATTTTGCGTATCAAAATCGACCGAAACGCACCAAAACCTCGTCGTATTGACAAAAGTTTAAAACAGCCCCGGGAGGTGTTCCTCTATCATGCCTATGAACCATGCCACGCGAGAAAACCAATGCTATACACCTCCACAGGGCGTAATTAGGCCCATGAAAAGGAGCCAAAACCATGGATTTGTCAAATACCGAACTCGCATGACACACGTACAAGTACAGGGTCGATAGTTCTGAACCTGCTGTACTGCTGTACGTACGTACCTCGTGCTGGAAAACAAGCCCCAATACGACCCTCACCTGTTTCGCTCTACGAATATCCGTTAGAAGGAGCAAGCACAAAACTTTGCCTGCACTGCGGCTCGCCTTCTTTACATTCGCCAGCCAAAAGAGACAAAGACGGCACCACACGCTACCGAATGTGGAGTCACTCGCTGTACGTAGCCTGAAGGAGCGCGTCAGTCGTATTTAAGTTTTGTGCAAAACTCAGAGGCGTTGTATACAGGGGATGGGGGACAGACAAGAGTTCGGTGCTCTCCGAACAGGCCACAGAAACACGGAGGTCAAAAGCCGACCACAGGGGCAACAGTCGTCTGGTGCCTAATTTTCGGTTCCTCCCTTCTCAGGCGGTGAGTTCGAAGAAGACGACCCACAGCGCAACCAGTATTTCGATGTGTGAGTAGTGCTGTGTGGTCCGTAAAGCAACATGATTGATATTATTGTAGTTACAAGGGGCTTCGCCGGCGGCCTGGACGGCCGCCGGTCGCAGCCTTGCGTGATACCGGGAATGTTAGCAGCATTGTGGCTAAGGATAGGGGTCAGACGTAATGCCAAGAGTTACACACGTTAGCAGAGCAGCATTGTGTCGAAGGATGAAAATCAGAGTTTTTTTTTTTTTTATATCCTCCGGCGGATGGGTCAAAATAAAGCTTAGAAAATCAGACGTACTGCCAAGAGTTGTGAGAATGCTCTGCACACTGCCCACGGAGAGTGTCAACCGTATCACTCGTAAAAAATGTGATCCTGCTGCTGCTGTACTCATATGTGTGCGCGCGTATGTATCTTGGTCACACACCTGACACGTGCACATTGTATGCTGTACAGTTCTGCCTACTACCACTGCTGTGTGGGCCTGTGGGTCTACACATCTTCGAAACAGGCGAACAACGGCGACAACAGGAACAAAACAACAACTGATACGACGTGCGTGTATCTTTGATACTGGTCATGATACATATCCAACCTACGTACTGCTCACACAGCTCGTGATAGGTACTGCTGTTGTAGTACAGCAGTATTTCAGAGTACTGGTACACTCCACACACGCGTCTTCGATATATACCCGATGCACGTATACATCTACGCGCCCCCTCCGCCAAAGCAAGAAGACCAAAGAACAAAAAACAAAAACGTAAAAAAACGTAAAAAATTACGTGTTTCCCCATCCCCGTTTGTAAATACCATTTTTTTATTTTGAAACCCTCAACGTATATTGAGCACGATGAGGCGATTTTTTTTTTGGGGCGATGCTCTCGATAGCCTCGTATCCCCGATCGTCCTTCCTTCGCCGACACGTCTCCGATTAAATCGTACCGAGACTTTCCGTCCTCTCTGTCTCAGAGAGCCCCGTCGTCTCCGGGCGCGCTTGACGGGCACGCCATTTGAGCTCGTTCGACGAGTCACCGACACGGGGACTCATTTCGTATCTATGATTGGAGTTGGCACCACTCTGGGCGCAAATGTAGGGACCGTTTAGACATGATATGTATATTAAAACAGTTCTTATTTTTCCGTCCAGAGTGCTGCCAAAGTCATGCAAAATTGTAAATTTCAAGCTCTCGGCCTCTCTTCGCTTGACCGTGCTCCCTCTACGTGCACGTGACGGCGAGACGCGAAATCGTGCATATACCATTTGTAGCTCTGTGATGCTGCTGTGCATATACCATGTGTAGCTTCGTGATGCTGCAGGCTCGTCATAGCAGCTTGCTTCAGCTGCTGTACATTATGTACATACAGCATATACGTGCTGCTGTAGACTACCCGGGGTTCAAAAATATTGAGAGTTCGCAGTTCTCCACGAGGCCTGGGTGGCACGTGTTCTCGGGGATTACAAACTCTTCCCCAGATCCTAGCACAAACCTCGCTCAGTGGCCTTCACAATGGCGACGCCGGCCACGTAATCGACTCCCCCCACGGGTCGGAGGTCAGAGAACACGTACCGAAGAAAACACGCGAAGACATGAGCCTTGTATGCAGACTACGCACCAAACGTCTCACAGGGCACGATTTTTCGGAGATCTCGTCGTACATCTCCACGTCAAGGCCTCGTGCGGACGCTACCGCGCCGAGCGGGCGGATCGGCTAAGCCGGCGGTTGCAGGCGAGGCGGGGGCACGCAACAGTGAAGAAACCGCGCGGAGAGGCGGTCGGAGGCGGGAGACATCCGCAGACGTAAGGATGTGCATATGTGATCAGCGAACTAAGATATATAGATTTATGCGAGCAAACGGATGTCTTTCTCACAAGATGTCCGCGTGTCGCTAGACTGAGAGCCCATCAAATCACAACATGCGCAAGTGTCTAGCCTTACAGTTGTTCGTCATGGCTTCGGCTTTCGAGGATACGCTTGCTAGCAGAAGCACACCAGGTGTGTAGCATGGCGGGTTCGAGACCCGCTCTACCTGGTAGCCCTACACTAACGTGGTACGAGAAGCTGGGGGGAAACTGGTTTTAAAGCAGTAGTTACCAGGGCTGACCAGGGCGTAAACTAGGCGTGCGGCTCATGGTGCGCGCAGAGCACCGTGCGGTGGAGGCCGTGGTGCAGGCCCGCATCACAAGCGATATTTGCAAGGTGCGGCTCCCCGCAGGGGGCCCAGGAGGGCCCCTTGGGGCCGCCGCTGTGTTTTTTTTTTTACAATACGTACAGTACAGTACAGGACACCTACTGTAATAAGAAACAGGAAATATGGTCCAGGCTGGATTTCTTATTTGGGAGAGGGTGCTTTCTACACTAATTTCAACATAACGACTCAGTAACTTCTTATTTCCCTCGAAATCTCAGCCTGGCTTTCTTATTAGCGTGTTTCTTATTAGGTGTCCTGTACTGCTGTATACCGAAGTTCTCCGGTCCTTGGGACCGGAGACTCAGAAAGCAAAATTCCAAAAGTGTTCCCGATTTTCAAGATAATAGGCGTGACAAAAGTGGCCCCAGTTTTCAAGTCAATCAGCGTGACAAAAGTGGCCCCAGTTTTCAAGTCAATCAGCGTGACAAAAGTGGCCCCAGTTTTCAAGTCAACCAGCGTGACAGAAAAGTGACCCCCTCTCATTATACCACGGGTACCCCCTTGTCCCCTCGACCCTCAAAGCCCGTTCTTGGCTTACAGCAGCGGCGTCGCGACAGTTTTTGCACGCCTCGACAGCCAAGCACACACCATGGGCCTCGGCCGAGTATCAGCAACAGAGGTGGGGTGTGCGCGACACGCCGAGGACAACAGCGCGAACAGAGCAGATCAGCACGCAAACACGCCGAGCACTGAGTGACCTTGAGGAGTTCCACATCTGTGATGAATATTGTTTGCGCAGGGGGAAGGGGGGTTGTGATGATCTGGGAGCTGCGAAGGTCGCGCTGGCGCGGGTATGAGTACATGCAACGCCTCGCCACGTGTATGAGTACATATCACAGCAGCAGCAGCACAACAGCAGTAGTACAGTACAGGACACCTAATAAGAAGCAAGGAATATGGTCCAGGCTCGATTTGGTATTTGCGAGGGGGTGCTTTCTACACTGATTTCAAGATAACGACTCCCGAATTTATTATTTTCCTCTAAATCCTCATTAGCCTGTTTCTTATTAGGTGTCCTCCTGTACTGCTGTACGTCAACGCTCGGATGCTTCGTTGTGTCAAATTTCAAAATAATACCAAGACAGGTCGACTCGAGCGCACTCGGCGCGTCGCCGCCAGACCAGAGGCAGCCAGCGTGGCTTCCGACGCTTGGGTTATACCGGCTGTAGTTTGGCGCTGGCGTATAGCACACAGACACAGGCAGAGCATACCAATACCCGAGGCAGTTCAAACGCTGCTTATTTTATGCCAACAACAATGAGCAGTAGAGGCAGATAGAGGGCAGGTATCCAGACCGCTCGGTATCATAGCTGCTGCATTGCACATACAGCTCTGTCCCGTAATATAGGAACTTTTTAATGTAGTTACGTATTAATTTCAATACATTTCTTATATTTCGGGACGGAGTGGTACCAAGAAGAGCGTAGAGACAAGGAAGAATCAGACACCGCATCACCTCCAAATACAACGTGCATAGTAGTAGGAATGGCTGCGGTAATAACCACACCTCCCCCGATAAAAACACAAAAGCTTGACCCACGTCAAGAAGTCAGTCGCTGTGCTGAGTGTTCTCTCCTCCCGCGTGCATGTGACATCCACCCTCCGAGAGAGCCTATCTGACGAGCAAAGCTCATGCCTGGTGATGGCACCGCTACTTTATACGCACCTGGTATTTTATCGCACTGCATCTATCTGCGTACCGTATCTGCGTACAGCGTATCCGAGAGATTATTTTACGTTTTTGGCAGATTTTCCAGGTGCGTCTTGGGTGCGTACGTATGTTTGTTCATTGTGCGTGCGGATCACTTTGATTGCACGTATTATTTTTTTCGGATCATACGGTCCGGACCGCCCACCCAAAATGCAAGTGATTTCATTTCCCAACTATCATTTTCACACCCTCCCCAGCCGCTCATTGGTCGTGCGCTGTACGGCCTTCTCATGTTCGTGATGCCTCTTCAGTTTAACAGTTACATGACGATTCAGGATTTTATGTGTTGAGGATTATGTGGATCTTGACGACTGGGTGCATATATATGTGACGACGCACACTGTCACTTCCTGCTATTCGTACCCCTAATAAACGACTTGAATCATCAAACCATCGCTTGTCTCTGGGTGTGTTTTGACTATCTTGCTTGGAGCTGACGAACACCGCAAAGAGGAGGCGTCGTTTGCGGATGGTCATCTCAACGCTCACGCATTGTGCCTTCTTGAGAGCCTTGGCGGACGACATGATAAGATGGTCGATGCGTTGTCGGCGATGGAAACTAATGGTCCGTACGTATGAGGAAGTTGTGGTGTGCCGTTCGGAGCTCAGCAAAGTGCTCCTGGACAAGGGTCCACGTCACACACCTGTACAGCAGTGTCTCCATCACCTCGCGGCCTTTAGCATGCGCACATTTAGAGTAAACGGGACATCCTCCATATCATACAGCTCCCGCTTGAACCGCGATCAGCACCTCCAACACTCTGATTAACAACAATCTTCTCTTACGATAGATTGAGACTGGAGACAAGCAACGCGGATGATACTCAATCGATTGCGATACTACTGGTAACACATTGGACAACACTTACTACTTGGTCGATAATAATGCGGCCCTTTCTCAACACCTTTTTTTTAAGTTAAGGGGAAGACCGGAGACTAGCAACGCGAATGTTACTCATTCGATTGCGATACTAACACAATGTTCATCAGTATACCCCAAATGGGGTGGCGGTTTACGTACCTCATGGGGTGCGTGGAGTGCACGTACCTCACGGGGTGCGTGACGTACCTCCAGACTTAAGTTATACTTGGTAGGGTTTCAAACGCAGTTCACGGCGCGGCATGTGTTAGCGTGGCCCGCCACTTCACATGCACTCATATACACTCTCGTGCTAATGTTGTTGTTGGTATTGTTGTTGTTGTTGATTGTTGTTGTTGTTGTTGTTGTTGTTGTTGTTGTTGTTGTTGTTGTTGTTGTTGTTGTACCCCATACATATCGTGCTTGGTACGTGGTAGGTGCTATTACGCATGGTAGATCACTTCTTTTTTTTTGTACACATACTACAGTTCAGCAGTAGCGTACGAGTAAACACAAACAATAGAGACGTTGGGTATTAGCAAACCGCGAGTACCCGCGTAATTGCCAAACGAGACTTCTGAATGCATATATCCACACGCACAGAGGGTGCCAGGGTTATAGGCCTGATGCCTCCTGCTTATTAGAATCGACTTTACGCACACACAGAGGGTGCACGAGTTGTGAGGCCGTGACGCCGCCCGCTTATTTGTGGATCATGCACACAAAGTAAATGGGAGGTATTTGGAGCAGACGCAACCCACTTGATTTGATTTGGGACTTTTGCTTGACGGCACCACAGCACCGGCCCCATATCATAGCACCTGGCACCCATTATGTGTGCCTGTGTGCATAAACCAACTGCTGTAGCGGGCGGCGTCAGCCTCAAAACGCCTGCACACTCTCTGTGTGTCGGTAAAGTCATTAATAATAAGCGGGAGGCGTCCGCCCATTTAACCCTTGAACCCTCTGTGTTTGTGAATGCATTCAGTGGGCGATCCTACTTGCGGATTACGCGGGTCCCCCTACACTTGGCACAAGTTGCAGTGTCCTTGGTGTTTGGCGGACACTGTTAAATAATTACAAATACAGTTTTACCAGGAATTATATCCTACATATCTGGTAACAGCTATGTGGTAGCAAAACGATACCGCCCCTTGTCCGCTGTGTTCAACACCCGAAGGCCTTGGTTGTGGTATGTCTCTAATCTACTATTTGTTCGTGTCTGGTACTTGTTCATTGTATCACCAGTGAGCGGAACCAGCAGTTCGGCAGGTTGTGTTGTGCAGATGTACGTAGTGGTGTGTCCATGTAGCATGCATCGTTGCATGACATAGTAGAGGTAATCCAAACTTACCAGTATGTTGACCCGACGTTTTGAGGAGTGCCTCCAGATGCCGTTGATTGACTTTATCAAACGATGTTGCTGAGTCCAAACACACGTTTTCACGGGTAAGTGTCCCGAACTTTATCACGGGTTCATGCGTCCATCAGAATCACGACATATAATTCATCCCCAGAGAGAGCCTGACCGTGACAATGACACTATGACCATATGGTGCTCGGCTTTGTGATCACCGTAGCGGCGTTTGTGTCCAGTATCACATTGCTGCCGTACGGTACCTAATTCTAGAGTCATGGCAATAACAGTGCACGCGGCTGGTGCTCGTTGTGCAAAACCAATCGGTAACTTAGAACTACCCAGAAGCAGTCAATGGTACACATTACATGGTTTCACGACTGAGTTCCTACCTACCATTCTACTGTATGGCTTTCGCCCTTTTCATATTAGCTCGCAGCAAAGTTTATGAGCGGGGCGTTTAGCACGAATAACGCAACAATAAAATGTCGTCGTGTCTATAGGTGTGTATGATCGGGATCATGTTCATTGGATTTTCGGTGTGCGGCTGTTGTTCATGCATGATAACGTCTTTGTGGTAGTTTATCAAACAGGCAAAGCGTCAGGTTTGCGCGGCCCTAGCCTCGTCGTAGCTTGCTGTTAGTTTATGAAACGGGAGGTTTACATATCTTGACCTAAATTCGTTTTCTCGCGCCCCCTTCTGTCCTTGGCTGGCCCAGGAACTCCACCGCAGTCGAAATATTTGGTGAGAATGGGACGTTGTTCACATGACGCCTGCAAGAACAGGGCGGTCTTCTCCGCTGAGGACAGCAAGACGGCAGTGTGCTGTAAGCAACATGCTAAACACGGCATGGTGTACGTCATGCGCAGACGTTGTGCACATGCCTGTTGCACCATACAGCCGAGCTTCAATATTTAGGGCAGCAAGACGGCGACGTATTGCAAGCAACATGCTGAGCATCGCATGGTGAACGTTAGAAGTAGGCGTTGCTTACATGCATCATGCACGAAGAGACCGAACTTTAATGTTGAGGGAAGAAAGATGCCGGCGTACTGTAAGCAACATGCTGGTGATGACATGGTTGATGTCCGCAGTAGGCGTTGCTTACATGACACCTGCACGACGAACCCGATATTTAATATCGAGGGAAGGAAGACGCCGGCATACTGCAAGCAACATGCTGATGAGGGAATGGTCGATGTTCATAGCAAACGGTGCTTACACGACTCCTGTACAACCAAACCGAGCTTTGATGTCGAGGGCAGCAAGACGCCGGCGTACTGCAAGCAACATGCTGTTGATGGCATGGTTTATGTCCGCAACAGTCGTTGCCTGCATGCCGCTTGCACAAAGGGGGTGCGTTTACCCGCTGATGGCAGTAAGACGGCGGCGTACTGCAACCAACATGCAGAACACCGCAGAGTGAACGCCCTTATCAAGCGATGTTCGCATACCTCCTGCATGAAACGCCCCGGGTGGAGTGTCCTGACCGGCGGTGAGGCCACTACGTGCCTGCACCATAAGGACGATATCTTGGGCGATCCAGTCATCAACTTCGACGCACTGTGCAAGATCAAGAGCTGTCGGAGTGTTTCGCGCTGGGGGCTCAATGGGAAGCAGCCTACCCACTGCCACGATCACGGTCCCCTGGAGAGCGGGCTCGTCTGCACAGTCGGGCGTTCTCGCAAAAGGAGAAGCAGCCGTAACCCATCGTACGGTCCAGAATTGGGCCCCTTATTTCATGTTAAACCTGAGTGTTTCTTTGGAATGGTAGGTGTAGTGAACCACGACGTTTCGATATTTCCAATTCCGTGGTTTCCGGATTGGGAACAGATTAGGATATTATAAACAACAACCCTCCCCAGTTCCTGTAGGCGGTACCGTAGCGTCTGCTGTTCCCTCGTTGGCACGTTTGCCGTATTAAGGGTTGTCTAATATTTGTCACCGGAGCCTCAGCGATACGAAGCTGTTTGGGCCAAAGGCAGTCGAAATTACGTGTGACGTATCATAATGCGAATATTGAATGCGTTGGGGTTTCTTTTGTAATGGGACGCAAACAGTGCTAGCAGAACGACCTCCAACCGTGATTGAGCTTGGTCTCAAGGTCGTCGCTTGCTCAGCGTATATCGCCTCAGTAGTCACTACCACCCTACTGTAATCGAAAACTGTTTCTGGACTTTGGAAAGCAGCAGCAGACCACATCGAAGGATCTAAACCAAGGACTAGTCGTTATAATGCGGTCCACGACGTGGCATTAAAATGTGTCGCACAAGGAGTGGCTGAGTGTGAACATCGTCTGAGGTGGGCCGTCTTACTGCTGTAGGTTGTCTGAGAGATGAAGACTTGGCTCAGATCGTCCGACTATTACTGTGGTGAGAACGATTAGCGTTTTCGGGGCCTATTACAGAGCTGTGGATACCTAGTTTGGGCTTCATTGATGTTTGATGTATGTAAGCTAGTGGTGGTTTAGGTATAAGGGGCGCGTTCCGCTGGTAGCATGGTTTATCACTCGAAGGAACGACAACGCCAGTACCAGAGGTAGAGTAAGAATAAGGCGAACTTGAGGTCATTCCAGGTCATTATTTCCTCTGTATCTACAGTAAACGGTCAGTTCTCCAGGCCAAAGACTCAGCGGCCTACTTGTACCAATGATATTTCCTTAGCAGCACATTCGCTGTCCATCGAACAAATCAAATGAGTATCAAACCGAATTATTTCACGGCTCTGCGAGCAAGAAAGTACGCACATTCACGTATGACGCGAATTGTAGGTGGACTTTGATGTAGAGGGCCGATACAAAAGAACTTGTTATGCTTGTCAATTCCAAGCTAGTGGATGGTATCTCATCCCAACACTTATTATGATCCGTTATCCACATATTGTCGACTGCAGTTATTTCAGACATAACTGTAGTAACAATGGCGCATGACGGCCTCACCTGCAGTAAAATCATCATCCAGTCCGATGGATCCTGGACCAGAGAAAACTTGGGTTCAACCCTTTTTCTTTCAAGATTGTGAGAACTCGATCGCACACGAGATCCTTCCTTGAAAGGCTACCCGATAGACCGGCTAAACTTGTAGTTAGTCGCAAATCCAATCGCGTCAATCAATTTTCATACTTAGCGAGGTGATCAGCACCCACAAGCTGTTCGATGACCTATTCGTCCAGTTGGTTGCACCATACAGCCTAGTTTCAATATCGAAGGCAGCAAGACGGCAGGGTTGTAGGGTTCAAGACGCGAGTTCTCTAATTTTGACCCTCTTGCAAGATAGCTCCGACCGCTTTCTTCTTTGATTAAACAGTTGGTTATGTCTGCACTTATATGTCTGCACTTTTCATCAAATTATCATAATTTGATCTGTACCCTACGTTGTGCTCTACCCTATTCTCATAAATATATCTGTTTACTACGTTGTACTCTAATCATAAAAAGAAGAAGCAGCATGATTCGTGCATGGCCTCGAACCCGCGACCTATGTGTTCAAACGTCTTAATACCATTTGTTGCTCTACTCGCCCATTTTGATTGCATGATAGCTTTAGTCCTTTCTGTAGTCTTCAGACGTACTAAAACTCCAACGAAAACAAAGAAGAAGAAAGACGTGAACACGGTCTCGAATACGAGACCCTCGTATTCTATCATCCTAATCCCACCTGTTGTTTTACTCGTCCACTTTGATTGGGTAATCAGCTATATATATTTCTACAGCAGACATACTCCAACTCTAACGAAACAATAGAGGTGAACACGGCCTTGAACCGGGACGATCGTGTCCACACGTACAAATCCCACATGCTACTCTACTCCGTCATTTTGCCTAGATGGCAGTTTATTTATATAGTTATTGTAGGCGCACCAATATGCAACGTATGCACACCTGGTGTGTAGCTAGAAACAACCATACTAGCACACAGGGATAAGAACTTTCACCTACTCATGCTCTTGTGAATTGCTTTTCAACGACCAGCTGTTTACACTGCCATCGAAACAGAAAGGTGTTAAAGGCTTTCTTCAACGCCAATATCGTAGACACGAGGAGTGTTCATCTAGAACTCCAAGGCCTCACTCAAGTGGAGCAGATGCCCATAGCCAAAGCCCGCGCCATCATGCGCGTGTACCGCCTGAAGGGAAGGCAGAGGTGGTTCTTTGGCCACAGCGTCAACTTTGTTTCTTTCTTTTTTCACACAAGTTGACGACAGTCACTGATATCCTGCTGTGCGAGTTCCTAGCAATATCTATGCTATATTAGTTCGGTTATTCCGCTGACCTGATTAGTCACATCACCGTTGTTTATCTACCGTGACTTTTTCTGCGTTTTGTTTATCGAGGTTGTTAATCTGTCTCAAGAAAGTCGCCATCACGCGATCGCGCCGGTTTCTTGACACACAGTTACACACGTGGTCCTCTGGGTGAAAACCGTCGAGCTACAGGTCATGACGAAACCCCCCTCTGCTGTAGAAGCCACTGCACGAGTATTAAATGTGTCAAGTACACTTGCATTGCACGACAACTGCGCTTGTAAATTCAATTACTGTTAGAACGACAATGACAAGTGTATATTATCGCGGTTCACCTATCAGCGCAAATCCGAACCTTTGATACCGCATGGTATTTCTGGGCCAACTGATCAGTTCCATTTACCCGGAAAGTGGCACGCAGTTGTGATGCACGTTCCAAATCAAATACGTTCATAGACATGCCATGTTCATTGGGCCTGCACTCTCTCTCATCGAGTTTCACGCGTGAGCGAGTGAACTATGTACCAGTGTAAGGACATAGTCTTGCATATTAGACTGCAGGTCGTATGAGCGCCATCAAATAATCCAGCATGTCTCCCTTGTTGAAAATCATTCGGTCATAACTATACACTTGGCCTACTTCCTGGGCGGTGTATTCCTCGCCGTGTACTTGTAGGGTACACCGCCAACAAAAATACGCCGCCACAATAGCCCCACACGCACAGTGAAACGGGCTTTTCAGTGCCTAACTTGGCCATGTTGTTTAGGTCGACGGCGTTATTTCCATTCGTGTTTATCCTTCTTTCGTTTCTGTCATAAATCAGCCCTCTGCTGCTGGAGCTGGGGGCACTGGGTAATAAACTACTAAAGTATCGTATCAAGCTCTCGTTCAGGCGATAGCCCATCCGATACACGGGTCTCTGGGCTGGCCTCAGGCACGCTCCACTAGCGATATGTGATTACGCTGAGGCATTCATTTTTTGTTTGATGTATCAAGTTGGAAGACACGGACGCATGACATGCATATAGCATGGGTACAGTGGTTTGGGGACGGCATGCAACAAGCACGCCACTATTTGGCCTCATACGGCACCTCTCGCGCTGTCACGAGGGCACGGTTCGAGTGTCGATCGTGGGGTGGCATGTAAGGTGACATATGCACTGTAGTATCTGCCAGCAGCTCAGGACCCTGCAGGATAAAAATATACGTATTTCGTCAGAACCCGGCACAGGTCCGTCGTAATCAAGTATTGGGTTCAGTAAAGTGGAGTGCATGGCCAAACTGAACCCTCTTCCGCACCGGTGACCGGTTCATCTCCCGAGCATATCATGGTCCCAGCGTTTTGATGTGGTGGCCATTCTCAACGTTCATCTATCAGGTACCCGGTATTTGCTTAGCCGAATGCGGTACTTTCGACGAACGTAGGTACTACGTAATGTACATGTACCAGGCATACTTCAATAATCGTGTTTTGTGTATAGCGGTGTCGTCGGGAAAGTTGATTACTGCAGTATACTGGAATGCCCGCAGTACGTCTTCACGCAAAGTCTCAATATTTCGTTAGCATCCGAGATTATAAACTATGTGACCATTTCAAGCGGTATTGATGTATCAAACCCAGACATACGGCTGTATTACCAATACATGCAGGATACCCTACAGCTTCCTTTGGTTTTCTCAGTAAACGGGCGACATTGACAAAGTTTGTCTTCGTCATGTCCGTACAGTAGCAAACCGGGATACCACCCGCTTGCAGCGGGGTAGCTGCAGACAGTTAAGATGGACAGCTAAGCGAAGACCCGCGAGTCAACCGTAACTATCAATGATGACGACGACGATATTTTCGCAATGAACACTACAGCGAGATATGCGAAATTATATGCGTCGGAGAAAGGAGTCCTACTGCGGAGACCTGGATCCGAGGTACGATGCGAATCGGAGGCATGTGCTGTATGACGCGAAATATACACTAAGCGATAACACAGGAGAGGATGCACTGTAGCTGCCGAATGTACGGGGTCAACTGTCAACAATGTCAATGAATCCGTCCACCCCCCTGTGGGCGAAAACAGACGCAGACAACAACATAATTACCTGCTGTAGTTGTGAGTGTCCTTGCTTCTCCTAGAGTAGTTGTGGCTCTAGGTGGCTATGAGACTCGGTCAGGTTTAAGGCCAAAGCTTGGATTCTTTAGAGCTTATCCTCGCGTTTCGACAGCTACTTACTGTTTGAGATACGGCGGGGAACAAGAAACATAGGCAACAGAAAAACTGCTAATCTGCACCGTATGTAGCTTGCTACTACGGTACAAACTTACTGGCCATGGCATTGGACAATGGTTTGAACGAAGCACAAAGCCCGACACCGCTGGCGTTACATTACGCAGGTGCTACTGTACACAGCTGTCACAATATGTTCAGTCCCGGGTATGCACCGGCAGACACGATCGCCTGAGTGGTTGTATGGGAAGCCCAGCAATGCCGTCCAATGCGTGTCGACCAGAGGCTCGTATGCGCTGAACACATCGTGAACAATTGTCACAAACGTGTCGCGGGTCGAACGTCACCACAGGAGTACTCCATTCTCACATTGGTCGTGATAGCGCGCAAACTCTGATACAACCTTGATCCCCCAACCTCCGACGTTTCCCAACGGGGAAATATGGCCACCGCCAGAAAACGTCGGCCTAAGATTGCAACTCCCCTCCACCGAAGTGGATGGTATTTGACCGGTGCCCAGTCAAGGACGTTGCTCGACGCTCAGCGCTGGCTCAGCAACCAATAGTGCCTAAACCGAAGTCTTACGACGGGCTAGCAATCAGCGTCAAGGGTCTGTGTCGGTTAGTCGTACGCGAATTATCAACTATTTCAGCGCTCACCGTTCTTCACTTCGCCAGAGAACACATGCTACCGTACGTACAGGTGCACCGATTTTGACCGGAGGTCTATCCCCTGAGAAGATCTCTACCCCACTCAACTGTTCCTTAGCTCCAAGGGAGATTGGTGTAAACGTATCGCGTTAGTGTATCGGTCCCCCAGCAGTAGCCGCGGTCGAGAGCGCGGGCAAGAGCCAGGCAAGAGAGAAAGCGAGAGGGCCTCTACAAGGCCCAAAGCCCATGAAAACACAAACCCTAAATAACACATAATGTCTTACGCTAACAAACCTGAACCGAGGCAAAGCCGGACACGGTATTTTCATGCGGAATGTTTCAAACCGAAGACCAACAACTGATTTGAAAAAACACAAAGTAGAACCCGCCAAAGCAATCCCATGCATGGCCTAGGTAGACAGTCAAAACGCACCAAACGAACGGCATTCCGACGATTTTGAGTTAAAGAGCCCCGTCGTTCAGAAAATGGTTGAGCAAAAACAAGTACAGTGCCTCTATCGTAGCACGCGCCAGTTTTTCACCGGCTGTTGTACAAGAGCTTTGTATGGCGCATTTATGATCGCCCTAGTGAACGTCTTGAGAAGACCAAGTGTCCGGGCGAGTCGTCGTTAAATCCTGGATAGTGTCGGTAGTCCCCGGTGCGCAGTCAACCAGCATGTGTGAATGGCCCTGTGACTCGTTGAAAAACAGGCTACAAACTACGCGGTAAATTATTAACTTCCTGCTAAGGAAACTACTGGAGGATATCATGGGACTCCCTGTACACCGTTGTAAACCGAGGCTCAAAGCTTTACCCCCCTGCAGGTGCTCGGGTTGTCGACAACCAATACATGAAAATTCACATACGACAAGCTTCCGACTCCGTAACGCTGTTGGCTACGTTACAGCCTCCTTTAGGCCGTATGGAACGAGAATGAAGCCGTGATGAATCACGTTTGTGTCCGGGATAGCAAGGGTGTATATATCGGTTACACCCATGTAAGCCACACCGACACCCTCGGTTCCACGCCTTTGTGCAGTCCAAAGGGAGTAGAGGGGTGCGGAGTGGTCGGGTTTGCGATCCGCCCGGATGCAAAATGCTGCCCCATCGAGTAAGCGAACCCTTTTTTTTGTCGTTCATATTCCATGCCGTCTAAAAACATTGAGAACGTTCAGCTGGGTGGCTGCAGGAATGCCTGCCTAATGGCGAAGTTTGGCAGAAGTTCTGTATCTCAAACGCCAGTGATACGTTGTTTTCCATCGGTCAAGGCGTGTTGTCACGGCATATTCACGAATGTCTTAACTCTCTCGATACAAAATATGTAAATGCTATCAGATACGTCGAATGCACAAGTGCATGCAGCTATGAATGCTGATTGGACGGTGTTGCTATTGAGTTCAAGTGGAATCGATAGAGTAGAACGTTTTTACAAAGGGTATTTGACAAAATGGGGGACGCCCGCCATATATCATGACAAATAGGTGGACATTGGTTTTCGCCGCTTGGTACGCCCATGTTCTCTGTGAAATCGACTCGAAATCAAAACCTGATGCGTTTGTCAAACTCCCATGCTATCTCCGTACCATCCACATCGTATTTTTGTATATATATACATATGTCTAGCGGAATGAACGAGAGCAATCGAAGAGACGGGGGTGAGTATATCCCCTTTTTCGGCGTGCCTACGCGAGGGCACCCCCCGTTCCATCTACTAAGTTTGGAAAGTCCCCCTTTCTGCGCTAACGATCCAGTTTTTGGCAGGGCGTGGAGAGATGTCCCCGTTACTGAGTCAACTAGACCATCGGTAAGGTACCACTCCATGTTTTTGTTGTGGCGGCACGCCCAACAGACGACGTCTAGCGTCTAAAAGACCGACGGCCCATACCCAGGTGAACGTGGTGCGCATATCAGCGTACGTTATGTGCGTATCACACCCGATGATTCCGTGAGCACTGCCTGCATACCATATACGAGAGAAGGTCCTGTGACACGCACAACTGGTTCATAATCATTGTTTCAAGGTCTGGCCCCGCAAACCAATACATCACAATAATTGGCAGCCTGAGCCCCAGTGTCTGTGTGTTGTCTTCACATTAAACTCGTTTGTTTTACTCAACCACATCAGTACACCCAGTGCCTGTCCTGATTCCTAATCCTAGAGAGATACTTATTCTGTGGTCGCAGACTGCTGTGAAACAGAGAAAAAACAAAACAAAATAAACGCAAATGAATGGGTAAATCAAGTGAGATGCTAACGTACCGGGTACGAGAACACAACGACACGAGCCGAACCAAAAACAAAGCACCAAAAGACAATAAAAAACGAATTCTGAAATGAAACAGAATACAAAAGACGCGGGGAGACAGAATCGCCCATAGAAGAAAAGCACACGTGCCCAAGAGGAACAGGTATCTGCTGCACGGGCGAGGCAACACGAAAAAGAGGGAGACACCAGCAGAGGGTGAAAACAAAGGGAAAAACAAGGCAAAAAAGCAAGAAAGAAGACACGAGAGAGGAAAAGAGAAAAAACGTTCTCAAGGCAAGCTCAAGGCGATGGTGATAACAAGCTCCCGCCTCTGCTATAAAAACCGATACAGGGACCATGTCACACGTTCTGCCATCTCCTTCCCGCTCTAAAAGAAAAATCTTGTCAAGAGCCGGTACTACCTCTGCCTCGCCCCCCCCAGTGAACAATGCAACAAGAAACAAACAAAAACAAAATAAAACAATAAATAGAATTCAAGGGCTAGTCGAGTCGATACCTTGCCGCACGATCTACCATTTCGTTTCTGCATTCATCGACAGCTGTATCAGTACGGCCGCCCCTGCCCCCCCCCCCTCCCCCTTCCTTGTCGCCTCTCTTGGTGTTCTCAGCTGCTTGCCGTAGCCAGCTCCTCTCCGCTTCATCCCTCTGCCACCTCGCCATGAAATGGTCTGCCGCCTCGCCGACCCCCCGATACCACACCCCACTCTTCTTAGATGCCAGTGATCCCCACAAATCACAAACATAGGAGTATACGTAAACATGTACCAATAGTACTGCTATGGTAATGTTTTCTGTTGTACGTATATGTAGTAGTACCGGTACCGCCGTATACTTATTACGCGTATACCCGGTACGTACCATGGCGTAGAGGAAATCACAGTCTTAGTGTACCAGGCAGTGAGGTGTTGAGCTCTTCGGTCATTGTGATGGGATAAATATGACTATGAGTATACAGTGTATAATATGGGCCGTTGGATTGTTGTTGACGACCACCTTTGTAACGAGAGCCTCGCCGCCGGTGGTTGGTAGTGTTCCTCCTTTATTCACGATATATGGGGGGTATCATCCTTTGTTTCAAATGCCAGTAGATGCTTGCTCGGGGTCGAAAAATGGCGTTGTTGCTTTAATTCGCACTTCCGCATATGTTTCAATATTGTTTGTGTATTGGTTGAGGCATCCTGCCCCGAAGTACAAGAGGCTCGACCTCGATACACCACCGCGTTGAGTGTGCGCCCAACGCGGTGATCACCACCGAGAATAAAAGAGCCTCAAACACAACAAAATATTGCTACATCTGAAAGGAGGGCACGTGTTGCTTTCTTCGGCTGGCTACGATCAAGCATTTACAAAATATGTTCAGTCCCCGATGCCACTCTTGACGTGTGTAATAAACGAACCTGGCACCGACTTTATTTCATCATTGCGTTCACCTGGCTGGGTGACCAGTATACTGATGAATTAGTCTACGATTTTATCGATGCGTCAATGTACTGTAGTTTGTTTTTCCAAATGAGGCCTCCTGCTGCCGGCGGTGGTCCTGCCCGTGCAGGTCGATGTATTGTATTGTCCGGGTCTTGAACGACGGCATGGTGCCATCGTGGCCGAAGCGCGTAAAACGACAAGGTGCGGGGCGCAAAGGCTACTATCTTCCCCACCCAAACCCACATTTTACTACAGTACACATACGGTACAATATTTATCTGACGAGCAGTCGTATGTCCTTATATAGACAGAACGTAAATAGCCTACTTGTCCTCAGGTTTCATAACCGGGTCCGTCACACGTTAGTTCTTAACACTCCCAACTACAGGTGCATTGTCCAATTCGACCAGCATTTCTACGTTCTGCAGGGCGATGGGGTGTTGCGTACATACCAGGTATATCTAAAGCAGTATTTTGTACCTATAATATATTCAATTTCAGTTCATGCGTCAGTGCGTATCATCAGCGCGCTTCCAGGTGCAAATGGCGGGTCCATGTCGGCATTACAGAACAACTTATATTCCTCAAATGACCTGCAGGTCCTTCAACGACACGAATGTCTAGAGTAAACGGCGGACAGCTTGCCTAGATAGAGCAATTTCTTGTCGCTATTGTGGGCTCGACTGCCTTCCCTGGTTAGGTGGCGTTCGAGTTGGGCTTGGGAAGATCATCTCTTGTTCGATCCTATTCCTCAACATATTCTTGTCCGGAAGACCAGAATAGCTTTTATCTCGATCCAGGACCCATCTGATAGCGTGACGGTTATTCTGCAGGCAGGTGTGGTCCTCTGTACGTGAAATGGCTAGTACGCTGAAGCATCGTAATTGGAGCCGACGAGGTTTTGACGATGGAGCGTGATACGCGCTGCGGTGGAATTCCATCTGAAACAGAACAATTGACAAACTTGACGAGGCCTACGGTCTCGATATTGTGCCAGTCGCTTCGTTTATTGATTACGCGTATATTTTGACGAGCAGACACGTTGAGGATGTATACATGTAACGATAATGGAGTTGTTGTTGGTCCGACAACGCATATAGTCAGGGGTCTAAATCATTTTACTCTTCCATATAATGCCATGGCATTGCCATGGGCCACCATGGTGTTGCCATGGCGTGGTATAGCAATGCCATGGATAACAGCGTACCATGACTGCCCATATCAATGAAATTTCATGACCATGGCATTGCCATCGCAAAACGTCAAAACACGCCATTATGAAGCTAGATGGCGAAGCCATGGGGCGTGCCACGGCATACACGGAGGCTCGCGCATGGTCATCTACAATACCTACATTGTTTGACTTTTTATGGGTTGTGCCATGGCATCGCTATGGTTGACTGTGATATCGCCGTGGACCCGATGACCTTGCCATGCTGTCGTTTGGCATCCAAAGGCATTGCCCTCGACCTCCAAGAGTTAGCATGACATTGTCATGACCCGCTCTGGCATATTCATGGTGTGTGGTCGCAATTCTATGGCCACCCATGTCAGTTCCTGAGACTGCAGTGGCAAGTCCATGCGCATGCCGTACAATTGAAGTGGATCACCTTGGACCGTTACGTCCCATATTGGAGTTGTAATGAGGCTATTCCGTGGCAATACTACAGAGCAGAGTCATAGAAACTAAATGGTGTATTTCATGTCATAGCACCACAGTAAAACACGTGACTTCGAAATACCATGGCTCGCAATGACCACGCGATATCACCCCAACGGTATTGCCATGAAGCACCATGAAAGGTCGGACGACGGTATGAAGCGCCATGGCACACAATGGCTGCTATTAAGTACCGTGGGGAACACCATGACCGGCCATGAAATCGTCAAATAATGTCCACCTCGTGACGGGATTGTGCCTTAAACACATCGTAGGCTATCACCGTCTCACGAATGGTCAGCGCAGCCCGACTTGATTATCATCAGCTCTGTTGTAGTAGGCACCAAGGACGCTATATCATTTATATATGAGGCGGTCAACGTCAGACGAACATAATAAAAACATTACCAGGTAACTCGACGAGGGTGACCAAAAGACAGTATTTGCACACTACGACACGCTTTTTGCGAGCGAGCCGAGTGCGACGTTTATCACGCATCCCCACGGCCAGAAGGTGTTTAGACTACTCAGGAGACTGCAGTTGTCTTGGCACACAATTCAAGCTTGAACTGCAGACTACACTGCCGGTGCCAACTCAAGAAAATATTACTTCTAGTCCAGGTGAGATCACGACTGGGGGAAGTTTTTTCGATTTCACCTTGACCCTTCAATAGGGAAACTCTCGCTCCTCGCAGGAGGTTCAAACTGAAAAACTGACAAATGTCAGCCCATGGTCACGCCACCTGTGTTTTCGCTTGCTATCCACCCAAATAGGACGGTAAGGGAAAAACATCAGTAACTTACCATAAGCAAGCCCTGCGAACCGCAAAACGTTCAATGAAGTAATGACAGACGCCCGAGCACCACCTTACAGGAACTGGGGGGGCTTTAGCTCGCGGTCTTATTTTATCAACCCGTCCGAAGCCTGCGGGGACGATGGAAATACCTCAAAAAGTCATGATTCGCTGAAATGTGAACGAAAAGAAACACTGCGCTGAAGCATGAAATTACGGGGCCAATACCGCACCATATGGTGGGTTATCATTGCGTAGTTCGTTGCGAGTCCCTCCACCACAGCACACGAGTGCCCTCTCGAGGGGTCCGCCGTAACGGCAGAGAGTTGGCTGCTTCCCATCGAATTCCCAGGGCGATATAATCCTACATCCTTCGACCGCACATATTACTCCGACGTTGGTCACTGAGCCGCCCAATATGTCGCTCTCATGCCTGAGGCATGCAGTGGCCTCACGGCTGGTAAGGTAAAGCTTGCCGTGGACATCAACCATACCACCTCCAGCACGTTGCTTGCAGTCCGCCGCCGCCTTGCTACCCTTAGTGTTAAAGCTCGGTTGTTTCGTACAAGAGTCACGCAGGCAAAGCCTGCGGTGGACATTAAAACATGCCATCTTTAGCATGTCGCTTAGAGCACACCACTGTTGAGCTTCTTTCTGCGTTCAAGCTCGATCGTTTCGTCCACGAATGGTTCAACCAACGCCAGCGGCTGACACTAGCCATGCTTACTTCAGCATGTCATTTCCTGCTCTCGATACTGAAGTTCCGTCCGTTCGAGAAGGAGTCGTGTGAGTAACGCCTGCTGTGGATGTTAACAATGCGATCTTCATTATCCTTCTTCCAGTACACCGCTGTCTTGCTGCCCTCGAAAATACTACAGTACTCCTTCGCCAATTGCAAAAATCGTGCGATCACCGCCTGGTGCGGACATCAACCATGTCGGCATCAGCGCGTGGCTTGCAGCACGCCGCTTTCCTTCCATCGACGTTGAATGTCCTTTGCCGCCGGCATGAGTCATGAGAACTAATCGGTATACCCACTGACGACTTGTGCAGCGGTCAGACTTATCGAGGAAGGCCAACCGGGTGGAGGGCTGGAGTAGTAGGGCTTCATGGTTAGATATGCACACCTGACATTGATTAAAGAAGAAAACAAAACTAAATTAGTATTCAAGGGTCACGCAAACCATGAACACTTGTCGGTATGTCGCACGTCAGCTCGAGTAACTACACATGTATGTGTGCGGTCCTCCTGACGCTTTTATGTCCAACGTTCAATAGTGAAAAAATGCTTGGCACGGAAAATCGGTACACTGGAAATCTATCGCGTGCTGCAGTGTGCGGCTATTGTCGTGTAGGGGAAGCAGTCGCAAAATAATGTTCGGTGTTTGAGTGAATATTATGATAGGGGGCGTCACGTATTTCGTTGCATCCTATGAAAATGACATATATATGTCGAACAACCATACAATCACCGAATGACAAACCTCGTCAATCAAAGACAATAGCACTTCCTGTCAGAAAGACATCAAGGGAAAACGTGGCAATAGTGACCTATAGTGCTGGCAGTAGCAGATCGGGTGGCCAGTTAATCAGAAGGTCTCGTTCGTTAACGGAAGGACCGAGGCAGTTACACTGGTGGGTAGTACGTTGTTGGCAGCTTTTGTACCACCTACAACCCCATATATATTATGCAGACAGCCGTAAAGCTCGGTCAATATAGGCACTAAAATACACCCTAACCTTGCCGTCGGTACTCCGGCACAGTTTTATATTGTTCAGTTTGGCCAGCGATCGACCTTGTACGCGAGTGACGCTCGACCATACAGGCTACCAGGTAGATTCTACCTTATGTGCATCTGATTCGCTAATTCCCCATGACCAAGACAACGAAAACACATAGATAAATACATAACCAGGATATTTATCACGGCGAACGTTTCACGTGTTAGACAATGAAGACAATTGCTGATGTTGATTTTGCGTCAAGCACAGGCACGACGTCGTATTCAGGGCGTGGATAGAGACGTCAAAGACGTTGGCAGTAATATAAGGGCTGACTGGCGAAATACAGGCGAAAACAAATTACCTGTTTAAAGGGCACCTTCGGACCCAAAATGTAAGAGCAAATTTACACCAAGTCATTTGTTTCAGTTTCTATACTATTTCTGGTACAAATTATACCTTTTCATGACTCCCTACAAGTACGGAAACCAATGTTTCTCCTCTTGTAAAGCTCAGACCTCTACCTGCTGAGTAGCGTTAGAGAGCCTCAGTCATGGTCGACATGTTTGTGTATCAGGAGGGTTTCGTTCAGACGCCTTTCTCATCACGAAAAATGCATCTTGCTCGAAAACGACTCGCCATGCCTTTGGTATCCAAATACGACTTTGAAAAATGATAGTTCGTCCGGCTGCTGGTGCTCGTTGCATTTAGATTTTCGACGAGAACGCGAAGCGCTTTTGATAGTATGTGAATCTACCTCCAGGAGTCTATAGTTCGACCGTCCATAGCGTTCTACGTGGCCACAGCGGGGTATAGGTGTCAAGGAGGAGCTCCGACATTATTGCTGCGGAGTACTTTCGTTTCGTGATGCGAACACAGCAATGGCGCAGCGCGGACCAGATGATCCCATCTGGAATACAATACGACACCTACATTAGTGCATGAACAGCACCTCCTATATACGGCACCAGCTATGTTCGTAAACGCAGAGTGTTTGAACGAGCATCCACATATTTATTTTGTTTGCTCAGCCGTACCAGATATCTACCTACACGCTCCCTTGAGTTGATTCAATCTTCTCAACAAAAGTCCCCAAGATACCAAATAACCCGTCGTGTGGTCCTTGATTATACACTGATTAAGCGGTCGTTTTACTTGCATTTGGTCTATCCTACTCGTTTAATGATCGATCACATTGACTAGGAAATACAGTAGTGACCCAACAGCTCTACCAGTTAGTATTTCACCAAGTGCTTCGACTTTTTCCAACCACAAACCGGAACCGCTCGCCGAGCTTACCCAGCGGAAACTCAACGTTCTTCACGCAGAAAACCAAGTGTCAGGCCATACCTAAAGCAACCGCCGCGAATTTCTTGAGCCAGGTTGACTACCTCGATAAGCAAAACGAAACAAAAATCACGGCCAGGAAAGTATCCAGGTCTGCGAGATACCCGATCGGTAATCTAGAACCCTATACGTAAGGTATTTGGAAAAGATGATCGAACAGCTTGTGGACGCTGACCACCCCCCTGAGTGTAACACTTGATTGTCGCGATTGGATTTGCGACTGCTCACCATTTTCGCGTGCCTTTGTCGTAGTCTTAAAAAGCAAGGATCTCATGTTTACTCGAGTTACCAAGCTGCTCGAAAAAAATCAATTAGTGCGAAGTTTTTATCCGATCTAAGGTCCATCTGATTTGGGTACGACTTTACTATAAGTGAGGTCATCATGCGTCATTGTTGCTACAGTACTGCCTGAAATGACTGCAGTCGCGAGGTGTTGACGACGGACTGCTGCACGTGTTGGGATGACACTAACATCCGATAGATTGCAAGCAACATGTTTGACGAGTTTTTCCGTATCGATACTCTACAGAAAAAGTCATCCTGTAAGTCGGGTCAAACCTGAAAGAGACGTACGTTCTAGAGCCGGTAACTGGTGCGGTTTGGCACTGAATATGCCGTTTCGATGAACAGGGGATGTGCCGCTAAGGGCAAAGCACTGGCACAAGTAGACAGCTGAGTCCTTCGTATGGACAAGTAATCGTTTATTGTAAAGGAAAGGAAAAGGAAGTGCTTGAATACCCCAAGTTCGCCGTATTCATACCGTAACCCCCGTACTGGCATTGCCCCTTTTCGAGTGATAAACCTTACTACGACCCGGGCGCCCCCTTACACCTAATCCACCACTGACAGACTTACAAGTATCCATCATCAGTGGATCCCGAGCTAACTACAATACACTCTGCAGTATGCCCTGAAGACGCTACTCACCCTGATGACAGCAATCGACGAACGGTCTGAGCCAAGTCTCCATCCCTCAGACAACCTACAGCCGACAGACAGTCCAACTTAGATGACCTGCACACTGAGGCACCCTTTCTGCGACACATTGAAATGCCACGTTCGCGGACCGCATTGTGACGCCTAGTCCCTGGTTCAGACTCCTTCATCTGGTTTGCTGCTGCATTCAAAAGTCCTGGAAAAATGTTCAACCAGGGAGGTACTGACTACACGTCTGCTGAGCAGGCGACGACATTGGGACCAAGCTTAGTCACGGTTCGATGCCATTCTTGTAGCACTGTATCCCGTTACCAAGGAAACCCCAACGCATTCAATCTCAGCGGTATCATACCTCACATGCTATTTGGACTGCCTTCGGCCCAGACAGCTTCGTCTTGCTAAAGCTCCAGTGACAAATATTAGGCAACTCCTAATACCGCGTACGCGCCACTTAGGCAACGGCAGACGCTACGACACCGCGTACCGGAACCGGGGAGGGTTGTTGTCGACAAGGTCTAAAAATGCAATCACAATCAAACAGCTCCGGGAACCATGGAATTGGAAACACGGAAACGTCGTGGTCAACTATACCTCTCATTCAAAAGGAACACTCAGGTTTAACCTGAAATGAGGGGCCCAATTCAGGACCGTAGGATGGGTTACAGCTACTTCTTCTTCGAGTACGCCCGACAGTGTAGACGAGCCCGACCTCGAGGGGACCATGATCATGGCAGTGCGTAGGCTGCTTCCCATTGAGTCCCCAGCGCGCAACACCGTGACAGCTCTTGACCTTGCACAATGCTCCGAAGTTGATGACCGGACCGCCCACGATATCGCCCTTATGGTGCAGGCACGTAGTGGCCCCATCGTCCGACAAGAGACCCCACATAGGGCGTTTAATGCAGGAGGTATGTGAGCATCGCTTGATAGGGGCGTTCACCCTGCGGTTTTGGGCATGTAGCTTGCAGTACGCCGCCATCTTGCTGCCATCGGAGCTAAACCGCACCCTCGTTGTGCAGGCGGCCTGCAGGCAACGCCTGCTTCGGACGTAAACCATGTCATCAGCAGCATGTTGCTTGCAGTACGCCGGCGTCTTGCCCCGGACATTAAAACACGGTTTGGTTGTACAGGAGTCGTGTAAGCACCGTTGGCTATTGACATTAATCATGCCCTCATCAGCATGTATCTTACAGTACGCCGGCGCCTTGCTTCCCTCAACATTGAAACTCGATACCTTCGTGCAGGATTCATGTAAGCAACGCCTGCTTACGACATTCACCATGCCCTCATCAGCATGTTGTTTGCAGTACGCCGGCATCTTGGTGCCCTCGATATTGAAGCTCGGTTTGGTTGTACAGGAGTCGTGCAAGCACCGTTTGATGTAGACATTAACCATGCCTTCCTCAGCATGTTGCTTACAGTACGCCGGCGCCTTGCTGCCCTCGGTATTGAAGTTCGGGTTCGTTGTGCAGGCGGCATGTAAGCAACGCCTGCTAGAGACACCAAGCATGCCACCATCAGCATGTTGCTTGCAGTACGCCGCCGTCTTGCTGCCCACGACATTAAAGCTCGGTCTTTTCGTGCATGATTCATGTAAGCAACGCTTGCTGCGGACATCAACCATGCCGTCCTCAGAATGTTGCTTACAGTACGCCGCTGTTTTGCTGCCCTTAACATTAAAGCTCGGTCCCTTCGTGCAGGTGGCATGTAAGCAACGCCTACTGGAAACGTCCACCATGCCATATTCAGCATGTTGCTTGCAGTACGCCGGCGTCTTGCTGCCCTCGATATTAAAGCTCGGCTGTTTGGTGCAACAGACATGTGAACAAGACCTGTTTATGACGTTAACCATGCCGTCCTCAGCATGTTGCTTACAGTACACCGGCGTCTGGCTGCCCTCAGCGCTGAAGCCCGCCCTCCTCTTGCAGGCGGCATGTGAACAACGTCCCATTCTCACCAATTTTTCCGACTGCGGTGGAATCCCTGGGCCAGCCAAGCAAAAAAGGGGGCACGAAAAAAACGGATTCGGGTCAAGATATGTAAACCTCCCGATTCACGAAGCTAAGAACAAGCTACGGCGAGCTGAGGGCCGCGCAAACGTGACCCTTCGCCATTTCGATTGAGTACCTTAATGACTTTGGTATAAACATACAGCGGCCGAACACCGAAAATCCAATTTAAATAATCCCAATCATATACAACTATAAAGACAAGAGGACACTTTAGTGTTGCGTTACTCATGCCTAACGCCCCGCTTGGATATTTTGCTGCGGGTAAATCTGGAAAGGGCGAAAGCCATACGCGTACCTTCGTGTAAAGGGAATGGTTGGAGCTCCGTCGTGAAATAATGTAATGTGTACTATTGGCCGCTTCGGCCGCGTAGTTCTAAGTCATCCATTGTTTCTGCAAAAGGAGCACCAGCCCCGTGCACTGTTTTTGTCATGCCTCTAGAATGAGATACCTTACGGCAGCAATGTTACACCGGACGCAAACGCCAGTACAGTGGTCTCACATTCCAGCACCACATCGTCCGGGCGTCAGTGTCGTGTCATGCTCTCTTTAGAGGTGATATACATGTCGTGATTATGATGGGCGAATACAACTGTGAAAACGTTCGAGACATTCACCCGTTTAAGAGTACGTTTTGACTCAGCACATCTCTTGATGAAGTCAATGAACGGCATCTCGAGGCACTCCTTGAAACGTCTGGTCAACATACTGGTGATTTTCCATTACAGCCACAACATGTACCTAAACACGCTACATGGACACAACACTACGTACAGATGCATAATTAAACCTGCCGGACTGCTGGTTCCGCTTACTGGTGATAAAGGAACAAGTGCCAGACACAAACACATTGCAGCACAAAAGCGTACCACAATTAAGGCCTTCGCGTGTTGAACACAGCGGAAAAGGGGCGGTATCGGTTTGTTGCCACGTACCTGTTACCAAAAATGTAGGATCTTATTTCCGTTTAGATATGTATTGGTACATATTCAACAGTGTCCGCCTAACACCGATGGAACTGCAACTTGTGCTCAGTTCACGGTAACTATACACAAGGTGACTAAGAAGCAGTTCAATGTTGAATGACCGTAAGCAGGTTCCAACAAATCGAGCGTGCAGGCCGTAGGCGGTACAAAGCCCTCGCGTCAAGTCTGATTTAGGGTGGAGCTCATCCTACGCGGAAAATGATCAATTACATACATAGTTGGACTCCAACATCTTGCGCCTAGTGGCATAAGCATATTCCGCCGGGAAGCCAATCCAGTCGCAAAGAACTATATAGAGCGCATGCTGAGCACGACACTACTATGCTCGTGGTTGGTTTTCTGGTATAGACCATCGTTCGCTGGGTCGAACCAATCCACTGTCCCCATCCTGATATCAAGTTCAATCGCGAACTAGACTTGGAAGTGCAGATGTTGTTAATTTCCTAGCGTGCCGGATTCGTAAAAACCCACTTAGTTCCGCGGGGTTAACCATGACCTTCTGATGCTACTATTGCAAAGATATGCGAGAGCGAAAGGGTTACCACGAGCACGAACGTAAACGGCTTGTTGCTATTGATGCAACAGTACAAGCACGAAGAAGGGATTTTCATGGGATTTTCATTAGCATGAAGGTTCAGGAGCCAACCATCCTAGCAATGTCAATACATTGACATGTTGCACCAGGAATAATGTCTTCTTGGAAACGAAGGGCGCTAAACTAAGGATTTGGTTGCAAGCCCCGTACAGTTTGAGAAGGCAACATACTTTGCAGTCCGCATGACGCATACCTTATCATTTTTGACTACCGTTGGTTGAACAGCATACGCTGGTACATCCCCTGGTTGCACACGTCGAAGAGCAATATCGTAGTCAAATCAAAAGTAAGCAAGAAAACATGAACGGTTTAGCGTATCAAAGTGAGGTATTCTAATTACTACACTAATTTCACCGGGGGTGGCAAACTACCTGTTTAGTGTTTCGTAGGACGCGCACAACATCGGCGCCACTTATAACATGCGGTATTTTGACGGTTTTGCGTTGCAGTTTACATACGATATGCGCAATCTTAAAACCAACAGATTGCAGTGCAACCATCTAGCCAGACAAGCTTTCAACACGGTTCTTGAAGCAAGAATCTATAGCACTTTCTAACGGCTGCTATCCCTATATCGCCAACACACGGTCGGCTATATAGTTGGCTGGTTTCGTCGCACGCATGGGAGGGGAGCAGGTACCGGAGAGCGTGAGTATTGGCAAGATTGTCGGTTGTAAGAGCTACTCGTTTTGGCAGGAACCATTCTGAATGTGGCGCCTCGAGGGACACGCCAAAACCATCGGCACCAGATCAGCAGGGTGGTGCTAGGTCGCACGGACTGACGGTCGGTGGGTCTGCGTGGTGGAAGACGGAACCGACGGTTGTATGAGGAAATGGCATGACGCGTAGAGGAGTGATGCAGCCAAGCGGCACGCGACGGCTGCGGGTGAAACTGCTACACGACCTATTGACACCAAAGTACCCAGTGCGCGACAGTGGTTAATAATCTCTTATTTGGCTAAGGTTCTCGGTTTTTTGCGGTACCAACATGGAGTATAGGTCTGTAAACGGTATCTATTGTAAGAGATTTCAAGGGGCGTTCCTCGGTGAGCACATATTATGAATTTATGTTTACTATAAGCCCTGAACAAAACCCAACCGAAAAAAACTCAACTCGTAAACCATTGGTACGTTTCGCGTGCAGTACGTAATGTTTCTTGAACGTAGTATACAATGGGTCCGATGCATGGTATTTAATATCAATGAGTACTGCCCAATCTACAGGTAGACCTGCTAAGCGCCGGGTACTTGGACCCGGTGACTCACGTGTCCCCGATGTAATATACATCAACACACGCCATAGAGGCCGTAGTATACACCACCCCAGATGCAAGACTGTTCAGAGGCTTCAACACGCACAGTGTACTAGGACTCGGGTATCTGGGTACCCTGTGCTTTTCGTGTCCTCGGTACGATATCCTCAACTATACGGAGTAGAGGTGTGCTTGTTGGATACTCTGACAGGGTCTTCTGAGATGGTTTACATTGGCTTGGGGAGGTGTGGTGAGGGATTTCAAACCGGCGGCATGTAAATCATCGCGTACCCGGGTTCCAACACCCGGCGGATAGCAGGTGCTACTTGTACAGAAACGAGTGGTGACAGGCCTGGGTACTACCGGAGGAGTCATCCCACGGTAGGGGCGCAGCAGATGTTTTTGAGTTCCTCACATGAGGAGCTCAATATCTCACCCCAAACGTGACTTCGGAAACATTCGTTCGCGCAACCCGACCATACCTTCAAATGCGGTAGTCCAAAAACAAATATACCAGCAAAATAATATTAGTATCCGGTGGTTACTCACGTAAGGAGCACAACGTCAGGAAATATTGAGCCTAAAAGTGGTACCCCTATCGTGGGATTGCTCGGAGTAGTACACGAACGGGGTACAAATCTATGGTAAATGCATTACGTCTTTCCAGGAGAACAGATACTAGGTGTCGCGTGAAGCCAGCGCGTCACGATAGTGTCAGTTACAAAATATACACAGCGTGACGTAACGTTCGTGCAAAATAAGTAGGTATATCGTCGGTGCCAATACGCCCGGATCCAGCACGCTAGCCACCAAACAACGCCACACCCGTATCAGTTAGAGATAAGACACTATCTAGTGGCTATCTTGCAAGCAATTAAGATAAACGTCTGTAGGCCGGTTTCACTCAATCGCTCAGAGGTCTTCACAGACGATATTTCCAAAGGCAAGTTTGGTAGGGTATACCGGCACCGGGGGTATATTTGTTGCGCGTACCGAACTTACCGAAGTGTCCGATACCGGTATTGAGAAAATACCGAACTTATCGGAGTGTCGGGTACAGGTATTGAAAAAATACCGAACTTACCGATATGTCGGGTACCGGGTATTGAAACATTACCGAACTTACCGAAATATTCGGTAGGGTATTAGACACACTACCGAGGAAATACCGGTACCCCTGGTAGTGTGGACGAGGGTATACCGGTACCCGGGGTACATTTAGGTGAGCGTACCGAACTTACCGAAGTGTCAGGTACCGGTATTGGAAAAATACCGAACTTACCAAAGTGTCGGGTACCGGTATTGAAATAATACCGAACTTACCGAAATGTCGGGTACCGGTATTGAAATAATACCGAACTTACCGAAGTGTCGGGTACCGGTATTGGAAAAAAAACGAACTTACCGAAGTGTCGGGTACCGGTATTGGAAAAATACCGAACTTACCGAGTGTCAGGTACCGGTATTTACCGAGGAAATACCCCTGGTATACTTCAGTACTTACCCTTACCGAACACATACCCTAAATAAATGTGTACTTGTAGCAAGAGCAAACAGGTGGCGGCGCCAATGACAGAGAAAATGGCAATACTGCCGCAGCCATCTCAACCACGTAGCAATCGGAAGTACGATTAGCAGCAGCAGCAGCAGCCCCAGCAAGAGCAACAACAGAACACAGCAGCAGAGGGGCAGAAGCAGCAGCTCCAACTTGGGCAATGCGCTGCTGCTGTGGGCTCTACTGTAAATTCGATTCAGTCCACGCGTGCCACTGCCATCTAATGCTATACGCTTGAAGCCCGTTCTATACCCCAATCTCCCAACGTCGAAGCTCGGCATACAGTCTAGATCATCGGCAACCTCTCGTAGTAGTGCTGCTGCAGCTGGTGCTGCTGCTGCTGGTACATCACTGTTTGAATACAATTAGAGCAGCGATGGATTCGAGATGTCGCGTTGAAGTCCGTAATAGGACGCATGATACGAGTATTTTCGCAGGTGAGCAGTTGGAGCTTCTCCTACTAATCGAAGCTGCGCAGAGCGTGCCATAGCACCGCCTCGGTGGCGCCTCGAACCCCACCGGCGAGACTTACAGTAGTGATAATACCATCTATCCTTTCGCTCCGTACTCTCCGGGATTGTTGCTCTGTGTCTGTAGCCGTTCATGGTGGGTGTGCGATGAGTGCGTTGTGTAACTCCAGAGCCAAGGACCAGATGGATGCATGAATGTAGAGAAGACTGCTGCTGCTGCCACAAATAATTACCAGGTACCTTGTATAATGTCATAATTTGTGTCCGTATTGCATACATAGCCGATTACCCGGTATCGAGGCCGCACCGATCACCGCCGGTATTGTGGTCGAGACTATACCGGTACCCGGGGTATGTTCGGGTAGGAGTACCGAACTTACCGAAGTGTCGGGTACCGGTATTGGAAAAGTACCGAACTTACCGAAGTGTCGGGTACCGGTATTGGAAAGTACCGAACTTACCGAAGTGTCGGGTACCGGTATCGAAACAATACCAAACTTACCGAAGTGTCGGGTACCGGTATTGAAAAGGTACCGAACTTACCGAAGTGTTCGGTTGGGTATCGAGCCCGGTACCGAACAAATACCGGTACCCCCGGTATTGAGGTCGAGGGTATACCGGTACCTGGGGTATATTTGGGCGGGCGTATCGAACTTACCGAAGTGTCGGGTACCGGTATTGGAAAAATACCGAACTTACCGAAGTATAGGGTACCGGTATTGAGAAATGCCGAACTTACCGAAGTATCGGATACCGGTACCGAGGCAATACCGAACTTACCGAAGTGTCGGGTACCGGTATTTACCGAGAAAATACCCCCGGTACAGTTAGGTACGTACCCTACCGAACATACCTTCGGATATTTCCATGTTTTCTCCGCCTACTATTAATATCACGTTCGTATGTTTCCTTAGTCTTTTCGTTTCTTCAGTCAGAGCTTTAGATTTTAATTTCAACTCTTGACTTGCTCGCGACAGGCAAACAAAATAGAGTGTGACTATATATACCTAAATTTCATTTTTAGAATGATCGGCAGCTGCTGTCAGGCTGGCAATCTGTCAAGGCCTGACAGGTCTGCATGCTCAGCTTGATATACTCGTACGCGTATAGCGTAAACTGAGTAGATCATGTTATTACGTTCTCGTACGTGTTATCGGTTGTTGTTGGGTTCTCTTACATTTTTCGGTACGGCGCTAGGAGCGAAAGCGTACATACTAATCCTATAGCTATCCCTCTCGACTACAGACCAACGGTTCGATTCCGTACGCAACGACATAGGTGAATCCCACATGTGCGAAGCTGTGTCCATGCGCTAAAAGCGGCCAACCAGCACTACTCAATCGCCTCTGTAGAGGACCGCTAAGATGTACAATAATCACTTTTTTCTGTTCCTGCTGCTGCTGTACTTCTCGCCTGTCTAACAATGACGGAACATGATAGCCAAGGGTATCGCTTTTAAGATGACTGCACTATTAACAGGCCACGACTACTGTGCGCGGTTCATGCGTATATCTGCTGCTGCTTCTGTACTTCTCGACTGTGCGATGACGGAAAAGGATGTGCCACCATAGTATTTATCGATATGCGTAAACAACAGGCACTATAGCGAGCAGCCGGAACTGTGGAGGGACCAACGTTATATCTGAGTAAAACAGTACCGGGTACAACGTACTTATCTGCGCATGCTGCTGTAATTCTCGCCTGCTTATCGACCCCCAAAAACTTGATGTTTACACAGTTATCGGTCTGTGACCTCCAGTGTCCACTCGCTCGGCTGATCTCTAGGCGTACACCGCCCCTAACAAGAGCCATGGCTGGTCTGAGCGCCACAAATTCTAACAGCGTGTCATATTTTTGTTTATTTTCGCTTTATAAGGTGTGTGCCCAAAAACGGCCTTTGGAAATCCACTGAAACGTTCGCAAAGAATGTTACCATTTTAGGATGTTCCACTATTAATATAAACATGTATCTAAAAAACGCCATCATATCAGGCAACAGAGCACCCGCCCACACACACGCACCCAGAATCGCAGCTGTGCAGACTCTACATGAGAACCACTGGAACAGCGCTTTCGGGCTGACCGCTCTGTTTTGCCTATTTGGTGTGCTTCCTGTTTTCTGTCGTCTATTGGCATGTCGAGGGAGGTACTCTGCTTGGTTGCACCAAAACCGGCAACTTTTTTGTTGCGCCCAAATGACGACAAGCCATCACAGATCACAAATGAACACAGAAGACAAACAAGCAAAGCACCAAGTTGACAGCACGAAGAGGGCCCAGCCGTGTGTGTGTGTTCTTCACATTAAACCTTCCTTTCTACCCGTCGACATCCAGCACACCCAGTGTCCGTGCCGATTCATCATCCTAAAAAGGTACCAGTTCTGTGGTCACAAAACTACGACACAGAGATACTACGCTCAGTGCAGTAAGCAGAGCAGACAATGCAATGCCATATACGACAGGCAAGACCTACACTGCTAGCAATCCAGGTGCATGCAAGAGAAAAAAAGAGAAAATAGAGTGTTTGCGTTTTTTTTTTTTTTTACTTTTACTTCTCTAAACATTCTGCCGAAGGAAGGATTTGAGGTAAATTTCTGAAAAAACGGCAAAAATTTACTTTAGAGAAGTATGTTTTTGATCAAAAGTTACGGTAACTTTTGTCTCTCAGTTTGATTGGCCTACACGCACCGAGCATTCTACCGACGCAGAACGCCCCAAATTATGGGAGATATCTCCATGTCTCCCATAGGCCCCAACCTTGCTGCTTGCTCTACACAACACAACAACCGGTGGGAGCACAGAGGCTCGGGAGGTGTGCTACAGCAGTATGATACGGACAAGCGGTGCTGGATTTTGCTAACGGGGCGCCGGCGGACTGCTGGCGGCCCGCTACGGTACGCTCTCGTCGGCTTGGTGTCGTGGAGGATGCGCTGTTCAGAAGAACTACTCGTACGAGTTACTCGTACGAGTCGTATGGAGACGTACTCGTACCGCCTTGCTTGTAGAGCGCGACAGGATGACAGATCGCCGTGTATCATTTCAATTTCACCACACTGCGGTAGCAGCACTAGCAGCACTAGCAGCAGCGGCGGCGCGCCGCCACGGTCTATATATGTCGGGCGCCGGGCGGGCTTGGAGCGGAGCGTGCCGGCGCGGTGTCGCGCGTAGGTCGTGGGCAGCAGCAGGAGCACCACACGACGACAAGAATAGTTGGACCCAAAATCGAAAAAAGCGAAAACGGAAGCTGTTGTTGTTTCTGCTGCTCTGCTGCTGCTCTGCTGCTGTTGCTGCTGCTGTTGCTGCCGCTGCTGCTGGGGCTGCCGCTGCTGCTGGGGCTGCCGCCACGTAGCTGCAGCCACCGGTGCTGCTGCTTGCGGTCGTGGGATTGCAGCTGCGGCACTGCGGTCATACCCCTGCCGCCGCCACCGTTGCTGGGCTGCCGTTCCTCTCGTACGCTACTTTTTGTTTTCCACATTTTTTCGTTGTTTCTTTGGTTTGCCGCATTGCCTCACCCCACTTCCCTTATTATTTTCGGAGGCGTCGCCTGCAGGATTTTGTTTACTTCTATCGCAAACACACCGAAACCTTGAGGGGAAGGGAATTCACTTTTTTTAGCGGAAGGAAAGTATATATATTTTTTAATTCTATCGCAAACACTCTAATAAAGAAAAAAGCGCAAAGGAAAAAAAATAGAAAGTTACCGTACACCGAAGCAGATGAAGGATACATATTTTACTCATAAGTTCGTCTGTGATGCATATTGGCATCAATTCTTGAGCGGGGGTTGAAAGCGGCAGATACCTTGTTTTAGTGCATTTTTTATATTCCACGAGGGCCGCGCTTACACGTTGCCAGTATGAGCGCAGTTTTTACCTGGGTTATAGCACGAGGCCAGCTACCCGCCTGGCTTCTAGCTTTTGCCGCACGTCTTGCCTGCACTTGTATGTACCGCACGTACATGGTATACGGGATGTCTTCGGGCTACGTATGTACCGGTATTCCAAAACTGACACTTCGTACACAAGATAAAGAGGTGATACAAAACAACACAGTCCAGAAACAAGACAGATAATTCACGTCTGTGAAACTACAGTAGTGCTGTTGTATGCTATCATCTTCCCGAACGCCCCTCACCGGCAGCACTATGAATGCTGCTGTAAATACCACCCTTGCAAGATAAAAGGCACAAACACTTTTCCCACTTGGGCGGGGATTGAAACGTGCGTGTTGCCTAGGAATTTCTTAATGCCCCTGTTTGTCTAGGGCTAGGCACTACAAACGTCACGAAGACCGATGCGCAACCCAGCTGCTACGCTTGTGGAAGGCATCCCAACCCTGGTTTCAGAAGTACGCTGAAGCATCGTCGGAATACCACCTTATTGTTCGATCTCACCTCAAATTGCACTCTCGATTTGCAAGCACAAATGCTGCCTCTCAGCCGCCAACTATTGATAGGGAGCCCTTGACTCCTCTTTGTTGGGGCTGCTGTTCAACACGACTTATACCGTTGCGCCCTCGGTACTGGTTTCTCCCTCAAGTGCCTACACTCCCTACACTCCTGTGCAAGAGATATTGGTTTGCGTCGGGTCCACCTGCCACAGAAACGTGGGGGGCGGGTTTATATTGTTTGGCAAGGCGTTTTCTTTAAACAAGGAGGGTCGTGGTGGGGTGGCGGTATACGAACCTCCTGGGCACCTGTGTTGCACTGCCCACAAAATAATCGTGTTTTGGCCAAATTTACTTTCAGCAATCGACAACTGGAACAACAATACCCCTGTTTTTTTCCTTTGGGAAAATATGCAATCCACCACAGCTCCATCAATATCGTCGATCCGGATATCTCCCGCCCCTCAAAATACTCCTTGACGCACCCACAGCAGTGTGGCAAAGTGGCAGCCGATTCCGTGGCCTCTACGGTGCGCGACCTCGTCGCTGAAGTTTGAAAATGTGGTTCCAGGTCGTTTTTCTTGTACTGTAAACAAGTTGTTTTTTACAGCTCAAAACGAATATTTTTCTCGAAAAATATGAAAACGAGTACTCGTATACAGCAGGAAACAAATGACTGCGTTTTTGTACACGATTCTTTGATTTTTGAGGCACACTTCTGAGGCCGATTACGCCGTCTGTAGGATCGATCCCGATATCTCCCGCCCCTGAAAACCTTCCTTGCATATATACACGGGCACAGGAAGAGTTCTGGGCGATTTCGTCCACGCCTTCCACCGCGACCTCGGCCGTGAAGATTGCCTAAACAGGCGGCGTAATTGCTTCGACCGAAGCTGCTACCTGCTTCCATCTGCAGGAAACTGAATTAATCCAACTCTAGGAGGATCAAGCACGATCAAGCTACCGAACAGGCTCTACCATGACTTGATTGAGTTGCTCTGCGTGTGGTGTGTCATTTGGAGGCTTCTGTGGGGAGCACGGTGTCTGTGAAAAAGGCCTTGTTCGGGGCTGATATTGACCCAACCCCGTTTTCCACAAATCAGGCGTTATCTGAAAGTACTTTTTTCTCACTTTGTGGGCAGTGCAACACAGGTGTGGGGATCGTTTTGTAAACGTACCTCACTATTATTCTTGGTGGGGTTTCAAATGCAGTCTACGGTATGTTATGTGTTCTCGTGGCCCGTCACTCTACATACACTCATATATACTCTCTCTCGTGCTACTGTTGTTGTTGTATCTCGTATTTATACATATCGTGCAAGGTAGAGAGGTGCTGCTACGTAGAGCACATATTCAATCTGTACACATAGAGTACGAGTAATAATATACACACATAGGGTTTAAGGATTATGGGGCCCGCTTATTATGATCGACTTTACGCACACACAGAGCGTGCCGAGGTTTTGAGGGTGTGACGCCGCCAGCTTAACTGTGGTTTATGCACATATTTATTATGGAGGGTGCAAGGGTTATAGGGGGCTGACGCCTCCCGCTTATTATTGTTGACTTTACGCACACACAAAGAAAGAGTGTGCAGGGGTTTAGAGGCTGACGCTGCCCGCTTGGTTAGGTGACTTTTGCACAGATACATACACATCATAGTGGGTGCAAGGTGCTATGATATGGGGCCGGTGCTGTGGTGCTGTCAAGCAAAAGTTACGGAGATAACCAAGCGGGTGGCGTCTAATCCAAATACCTTGATTTTACTATGTGTGCATAAACCACAGTTAAGCGGGCGGCGTCACAGCCTCAAAACCTCGGCACCCTCTGTGTGTGCGTTAAGTCGATCATAATAAGCGGGAGTCGTCAGCCCCATAATCCTTAAACCCTATGTGTGTATATTATTGTGAGTGTTTACTCGTACTCTATGTGTACAAATTAAATATGCGCTCTACGTAGTAGCACCTCTCTACCTTGCACGATATGTATAAATATGAGGTACAACAACAGTAGCACGAGAGAGAGTATTAATAAGTGTATGTAGAGTCACGGGCCACGAGAACACATAACATACCGTAGACTGCATTTGAAACCCCACCAATAATAATAGTGAGGTACGTTCACAAAACGATCCCCATGAGGTTCGTATACCGCCACCCGTCGTGGTGGACGAAAAATAACTTCGAAAAAAGTAGCCATTTCTATTCACTTGGTTTTAGACAGAGGAGTTGTATTCTTAAACGCAACTCGCGAGCGGTGTTTACCGGTACCCACCATATTATATCTCCCGCACGTAAGGCACCAAACACGATATCTTGCGCAGGAGCGTAGGCGCCTGAAGGAGCAACCAGTCACGACGACGCTGCAGGATACGTCGTGTTGATCAACAGCCGCAAAAAGGGGAGGCAAGGGCTACCTTGTTGACGTCTGAGAGGAAGCGTTCGTGCGTGCGAATCGAGAGTGCAATTTGAGGTGGGGATCGTACATACTTCGAAGTATGATTACAGCAGTAGGGCAATGTGGTTTTCCGACGATGTTTGGGCGTACCCCTGAAACCAGGTTTGCGATGCCTTCCACAAGACTAGCGGCTGGGTTGCGCATCAGCAATCGTCACGTTCGTAATGCGTAGCCCTAAACACACAGATGAAATCCGAATTCCTATGCAAAACGCACGTTGCAACCCCCGCCAAAGCGGTATTAATAGTTCGGCCATACCTTTCCTGCAAAGTGTTTGTGCCTTGCGCCATACCTGGTCCTACTTGTATATTTTCTTGCAAGGGTGGTATTTACTGTTTACGTATTTACAGGAGTAGTGCTCCGGCCCACATTCCAGAAGATGCTATCATACGTGGTATACAGCAGTATTTACAAGGATGTCTGCGTCATCTGTCTTTTTGTTTGGCTGTTGTGTTGTTATGTATGACCTCTTTATCTTGTGTACGAAGTGACAGTTTTGGAATACTGGCATATACGTACGACGTAGCTCGAAGACCTCCTGTATACCATGTACGTGCAGTATATACAAGTGCAGGCAAGACGTGCGGCAAAAGCCAAAAGACAGGCGGGCAGTTATCCTCATATCGTCGCCAGGTAAAAACTACGCTCATACTGACGACGTGTTAGCGCGGCCGTCGTGGAATCCGAAGGCTACACAAAAACAAGGTGTCTTCCGCTTACGAGGTCCCGCTCAAGAAACGATATCAAGATACATGACAGACAAACGTAAGAGTAAAGGATACTATTGACGCTATACTTCATGTACAGCGGCGTACGGCTGGGCCCTCTTCGTAATGCCGAGCTGATGCTGTTGTTCCGTTGGTCTTCTGTGTTCGTTTGTGATCCGCAATGGTTTGTCGTGATTTCGGCACAACAAAAATATTGCTGGTTTTGATGCAACCAAGCATAGTATACACCAGTACACCTCCCGCGACATGCCAATAGGGAGCAGAAAAGAGGTAGCACACCAAGGCCGCAGAACAGAGCAGGCAGCCCGAAAGCGCGTTTGTATGGTTTCCGTTTAGTGTCCGCACAGCCACGATGCTGAGAGCGTGTGTGTGGGTGGATGGATGCTCTGCTGCCTGTTGCGATGGCGTTCTTCTCGTAAACCTTTATAATCGTGAAGCAACATAAAATAGGTACACTCTTTGGCAACGCATCAGTGAGCTTCACAGGGCCGACATAAGGCCCACACCTTATAAGTTGAACAATCAACACAGAAATGGAACGTAGTTACAATTTGAGGCGCTCACACTAATTATGTCCTCCGTTAGGGCCGGTCTGTGCCTAGAGGTCAGCCAAGCAAGTAGACACTAGATGTTCATCACAGAGCGATAACTCCTGTATGTGTACATCGTGTTTGGGGGTCGTTAGGCAGGCGAGAAGTACAGCAGCATGAGCAGATAAGACACTTTCACCTGGTACCTCTTTAGTCAGCGGTAGTGATTGCTCCATAGCGCTGGCTGTCCGCGCCTTTTTTCATTTTCTTTTTTTTTTTGTCCATCCCATTTATTATATTCGCCCTTCCTTTCTCTCTCCTCCCTAGTCGTAACTCAGATCCGGGGTCACAAAGTAGGCTCCTCTCCCTCCTCCCCCACTACGGTTCTTGCCTTGCATTTTTATCGCGAGAAGACTTCAGCCTTTCCTTCCCTCGTCGACTCGCATCGCAGGGCGATGGCTACAGCGGTTGCACATCATTTTCCGTCGTCGTCAGACTTGCGTGAAATATAAACTGCAGAATTAGGTATGAATAGTACACAGTACTAGAGACCCGTTCGTAGTGCCGTCATCACAGAACGATGCCATTGGACATGATGTTCCGTTGTCGTTAAACGGGTGTTATATACAGCAGAAGTAAGGGCGGAAATGGGTTGTTATCGTATGTGGTACCTCGGGACCGATTGGATAGTGCCGGCTGCCCGCTTATAGCGCATGTGAACGCTTCGTCCATCGTATGAAATCCACCTGCTTGGTTGTGTGCGGAGTAGTGCCAGTTGCTTATAGTCTAGACAATTTTCTTACTAGAGTAGTACTTCTGACTTCTGCCCCTCGCGCCGTACCGAAACATGTAACAGTACCCGAGAACAACCGACAATATGTGTAACAACTTGTTCAAATGAGATAGGTAGTATACACTGTACCAGTACGAGTGTAGGAAGCTGAACATGCAAACCTGCGAGGCCCTGTCAGAATGCCAATGTGACACCAGCCGCCAAATATTTTAAGAGTCGGAAAATTTGAAAATATAAAACAAATCACACCATGTTTGTTTGCCCGCCGCGAGCAAGCCATGCGTTTTGTTTTTTAAATAATAGCGCTATGATAACGGAAAATTAAACAGTACACATGGACATGATACGACTAGTAGGCGAAGAGGACATGTAAATACTATCTGTGTAGACCTCGGAGTGATCGTGTGAAACTGGCTGACAGACGTTCATTGTTTCTGCTTGTCATACCGCCGATAGAATAAGTGCTTTATCTCTAACGGATGCGAATGTGGCGTGGTTTTGTGGGTAGAGTACTGGCGCCGGGCGTATTTACACCGACGATGAACCTGCTTCTGTTGCACGAACTATTCGTCGCGATGTGTAAAATCCGCGAAGGATGACCTCACGCAACACCTATTTTTGGTTATGTCGCAGATATGTTTGTTCGTGGTGTATGTGCCTGTCCCCACGTGTTTTGGGCATTCGCAGCACTTACTACCCGCCGACTATTCGAATACACGGCGATTTACATGCCCTTGGTTCGAAATACTTAACCACATCTCCCTAATTACCTGTAAACAATACGTGAAAGCCCTGCCAGGGTGTCCAACAAGCTCGCCTGTAGGAAGTATGGTGAATGATATCGCACCTATGACACCAAAATCACATGGTACCCGGATACAGAATCATATGTAAATATACACATTTTTCTCTGTCTTGGTCAGTCTTCATCATCGTGCGAGCGGTATCCGTCCGTGGCCAAGAAGCAAGGTTGTGCTGCCGGTATCGGACTAGCGAAATTCACTCCCGGGAAGTAGACTATTGTCGGAGGCTACCCCAGCATCAGTCCTCCATGGCATTCGATACGGATGATGTCGATCGTTTTCCCGCCCCGCAAGTACCATACCAGTGTGTCACAAAGCAGATGGTTTGGAAGGACCCTGTTGTACTGGATAGTCAACACATTTCGCTACATGACCAGCACAAAGGAGCTGGCGTTCATACACCAGTGTAGCGCTGGTAGCCGTAGGAAGAAACCCCGCCGGTCCCGGGGATCATGTAACTATAATGGTAATGCCCCAAGAATGTGTAGGAATCCATCCGTGCTTCCTCTGTCGGTTTTCCTCTGTGTTCAACGTCGGCGTGACGCACAATATCCCCCCCCGTGTGGGCCTAGCTCCGGTCGAGACAGTTGAGCCATGCGTCCCATTAGATATTTCCACCGGGCATGTAACGCTTGTAAGTGCTCAACGGCATTTGATGTTGTCATGGAAGGGCTGTGACTACTATTTTATGTACTACCTATGATCGCGTGTGTGATGAGAAAGCGTTCACACGATGCCTATGAACAGGCGATTGCAGCATGACGGCCGTGCTGGCACAAGCAGGGCGTGTTCAGACTGCGCCCTGTTAAAACCAACACGCACTACATGTAGTACCAGTACACTTTAGGGAATGCTTGATGGAGTATATCGAGAGTCACGATAGCGTCTGGCACAACATGTGTTCGGTCAGGGCGGAACCACAGGAGCTGTCGCATGGTATTGTGTGCGTGTAAGTTGAATGCACGGCTTGTACTTGTGGCCGTGCGTGTTATACGTAAGTACGTAGCAAATAGGAGCTGGTGTCCATCATTCCCCGCCTGTATCCGGGATATAGGTATTGACTTTTGGAAAAGCTGCACAGCTCAGAGGCCCAGCGTGTGCTTCTCCACCTTCAACGGCGGGACCGCCAGCCGTCCGTTTATGTAGCGCGGCGTGTGCAAACCTTCGGGGTTCATCTCTCAAATGCGGCGTGGATATTTTAGCCTTTGTGCTGTAAAAAGTGCACATTCCGGCATCTCGTCCTTACTTCGTTTTCGTATTAATCAGATTTTTTACGTTAAACGTGACTTGAAATTGACCATACGCTTTGTTATAGACCTTCGAATGATTGAGTGAGCTTTGTATAGAAGTACCTTGAACAACCTGGAAACGGCTCGTTCAGAAATAATGCAGGGGGGAAATTTACATATCCCTACAGAAAGGCTTGACTATTACTGGCCTCCTTGAAGGCCTTTAAACGTCCCGCCACATTTCCCGCGTTAGCGCCAGTCCTGGACCCTTGAGAACAAGTAATTCGCTCTTACTCTCTTGCACTGTTCGTGGCGGTCAATATGATATCAAATATCTGACATGGGAGTTGCTATTGCATGCGACATTCGTGGCTGACAAACATTGTGGTGGCATGTATCAACCAGCGCGTAGGTGTCTTCTGGCAAATATTGCACCCAACATACCAACACAAAACACCGCGTCTGTCATAAAGGCCAGAGTTTAGAGCGCTAGTGCTGTTGTAATGCCGTTTTACCGCTGGTGTGTTGTAGTGTGTACCGTGGCTACGCAGTCGCTTTATACAATCTCGAGGAAATGTGGTTTTGTTTATATCGCCCTCGACCTTGCGCAGTATGCAGTCCATGGCATATGTATCGAGAGTATGTGTTCCTTCCAACTCCGTAGGTCGGCAGTAAACATAGAGCTCACACGCACACACATGCCCCGTCGGGTGCCGTCACAGAAGGACGATCATGATGTGCGCCTTCCGTAGCACCGTGGCTTCCACAGAGTATAGAGCTTGATATATTGTTGGGTGGTGTGAAAGGTACATGATACTGCAGCAGCAGAGCTAAAATGTAAAATGTGCGGTTTTAATTGTTGTTGTTTTCACATGTACTCGTCTCGAGAAAGCTTGTCCTTGATCGCAGGACAGGCTCCAAATGCCCTGAAGTAAAAGAATACATAAGGGGAAAATAATGCACAACATACAAAGTACAACACAGTATACATCATAACTGTGGCACATCGTACACCTCAACCACAAGAAAGTGAAATAAATCCTAAGTGCAAACTAATACCAAAACAGAAATAAACGAAGGGAGACAGAGAAAGAGGGTTGAGCGTACGAAAAAAAGATAATCTGAAAAATCTGAGAGAGGCAGGGAAGCACGGCATAACGAGCGAATACCCAATAAAGTACGCAGCAAGGACACTATCTTGCGTACTCGCAGGTAGGTTGATATACGCGGGGGAGGGCAACCAAAGAACGTGAAAGAAAGCCCGTCGATAGGGAGAGCTAGCTATCTATACGCACGCGCGTTCCAGATATACACAAAATACAAATTATCAACAGAGCTGCGAAGCAGGAACAAGAGAGAGTGAGAAAAAACATTAGATACATAAAAGACAAAGGGGGGAAAGCATGAAGGGACAAACGCAGGAAGCATACAGAAGGCAATGGGGAACGGGTGACCTTGCGCCAGCTATTTCGGCGCTGAAAAGGTACGCATCGTGACGATGATGGCCACACCCAAACGTCTGGTGTCTAGCCAGACCTCCGCCACGCCCCCGACCAGGTCCCTCGCTGAGCGCATTGGTGTCAAAATTCCATGTGGCAGTTGCACCCGCAGCCGTCGCGTGCCGCTTGGCTGCATCACTATGTAGGGACTGAAAACCTATTTTCACTGTGAGGGTCGGCCCATTATGGTGGCGTATGTTTGATGTCGGTGTACCTTACGAGTACACGGCGAAGGAATACATCGCTCAGGAAGTAGGCCCAGTGCAGAGTTCTGACGGAATGCTTATCAACGAGGGAGGCATGATGGGTTGTTTGCCAGCGTTCATACGACCTGCAGTCAAATATGTAAGACTATGTCATTGCGCTAATTAATAGTACATCGTTCACTCTCTTACGCGTGAAACTCAACGAGAAAGAGTGCGAGGTCAATGAACATGACACGTCTATAAACCAATTCGATAGAAACGTGCATCCCAACTGCGTGTCGCTTTTCGGGTCAATTGTACTGATAATTTTCCGCAGGAAAACCATGCGGTAACAAAGGTTCGGATATACGCTGATAGGTGAACCGCCATAAAATAATCTTGTCATTGTCGTTCTAAGAATAATTGTATTTACTAGCGCAGTTGTCGTGAATTCCCAGTGCACGTAACACATTTTATACTCGTACAATGGCATCTACAGCAGGGGGCGGTATAGCTAGGACCTGTAACTCGACGTTTTCTACGCAGGGGACCACGTGTCAAGCTGTGTGTAAAGCAACCGGCGTGATCGCGTGATGACGACTTTATAAAGTCACCTCAACAACCTCGATATATAAAACGCAGTAAAACTCCCGGTATACAAACAACGGTAAGATGAATAACTAGGTATGCGGAATAACCGAAAGGAGATAGTACAGATGTCGCTAGGAACTCGCGCAGAAGGATATTAGTAACTGTTGTCACCTTGTGTGCGTTGGTGGGAACAAACAAAAACAAACAAGAAACAAAATTGACGCCGTGCCCCGCAAACCACCTCTGCTATCCCTTCAGGCGGTACACGCGCATGATGACGCAGGCTTCGGCGATGAGCATCTTTTATACCTGCGTGAGGCCCTGGAGTTCTAGAGGAACAGCCCCCCCGAGCCCTGTCATTGGCGTTGCAGAAATCCTTTGGCACTTTTCTTTTCTGTTTCGCTGGCAGCTTTAACAGCTGCTTAATGGAGAGCAATACACAGGAGCATAAGCAGTTGAAATTCCATATTCCTGTGTGCTAGGTATGGTACTTTCTATCAACACAGCAGGTGTGTGTACGTCGCATATTGGCACGCCCACTATTAAAATAAAAATGACCGTGTAGGAAAAATGACGGAGTTGAGTAACAGGTGGGATTTGGACGTGTGAACACGAAGGTTCCGGGTTCGAGGCCGTGTCCACCTTTTTAGAGTATGCCTACTGTAGAAATATATATATAGCTGATTACGCAATCGAAGTGGATGAATAAAGCAGCGGGTGGGACTAGGACGTTATAATACGAGGGTCCCGTGTTTAAGACCGTGTTCGCGTCCTCCGTCTTTATTATCGTTAGAGTTGTAGTACGTCTACTACAGTATATACATGACTAAAATTGTCATGAAATCAAAAGGGGCGAGTAGAGCAATACCTGGTAGGTAGTATTAAGACTTTTCAGCACATAGGTCCCGGGTTCGAGTCCATGCACGACTTCTTCTGCTTCTTATTTTATGTTAAGAGTTCAACGTAGTAAACAGATAACATATGAGAATATGCTAGAGTACAACGTAGTAGACAGATAGTCTTCTGATAATTCGATGAAAAATGCAGACATATGAGTGGAAACATAATCAACTGTTTAGTCTAGTAAGATAACGGTTATAACGGTCGAGACTATCTTGCAAGAGGTCCCCATCACGAGGGGCCTGGTCAACATTAGAGAACGCGCGTCAAGGATCCTATAGGGTATTTGGAATAGGTCATCGAACAGGTTGTGGGTGCTGATCACCTCGCTGAGTGTAACACTTACTTGACGCGGTTGGATTTGCTACAATCTACAAGTTTAGCCTGTCGATCGGATAGCCTTTGAAGGAAGGATCTCGTGTGGGATCAAGTTCCCAACCTGTTGAAAACGAAAGGGTTCAACCCAAGTTTGCTCTAATCCAGGGTCCATCTGACTGGGTGGCGTTTTATTGTAGATGAGGCCGTCATGCGCCATTGTTACAACAGTACGGATTGAAATGACTGCAGTCGGCAACGTGTTGACGACGAACTCTAGTAAGTGTTTGGACGACATCCCATCCAAAGGCTTGGAATTGACATTCTTGACGAGATATTTTGTATCGATACTCTACAGCAACGTTTACCTGCAAATCGCGTCATACGTGAAATTGCCGTACTTTCTTCTTCACAGAGCCTTTACACGTTGCGGTTTAGTACTGAAGTTGTTCTTCGATGAACAGCGGATATTTTTCGAAAGGAAAAAGTATTGGTACAAGTAGGTAGCTAAGTCCTGGCCTTGAGAAGTGATGGTTTGCTGTAGATGCAGAAGAAATGAAGAGCTGGAATGACACTAAGTTCACTCGATTATTACTGTAACTCCCGTATTGACGTTGTCGTTTCTTCGGTTGATAGACCATGCTACCAGCTGAACGCGCCCCTTATACCTAAACCACCACTGGCTTACACATATCGAACATCAATGGAGCCCGAGCTAGGTATCCACAGCTCTGTAATATGCCCCGAAGACGATAATCGTCTTCAAAACAGTATTAGTCGGACGATCTGAGCCAAGTCTTCATCTCTCAGACAACGAACAGCAGTACGACAGCACACCTCAGACGATGTTTACACTGAGTGATTTATTGTGCGACACATTTTAATGCCACGTTCGTGGACCGCATCATGATGACTACTGTAGTTATTCGTTCAGATATTTCGAAGTTGTTTGCTGCTGCTTTCCAAAGTCCTGGAATATACTTTAACTAAGAAGGTACTGGCTACATAACCGACTCCGCTGAACGAGCGACGAGCTTGAGATAAAACTCAATCACAGTTGGAGGTCGTTATTGTAGCACTGTTTGTGTCCCTTTACAAAAGAAACCCGAACACATTCAATCTTCGCATTGTGATATGTCACATATAATTTCGACTGCCTTCGGCCCAAACAGCTTTGTATCGCAAAAGCTTCAGTGACGAACAATAGGCAACTCACTAAGACCACATACGCGCCAACGAGGCAAAGCCAGACGCTGCGGTACCACCTACAGGAACTATAAACGTTTTTTTTCGACAAAGCCTTCATCTGCTGCCGCTATCGAACGGTTCCGGGAACCACGGCATTGGAAACACCGAAACGTCGTGGTTCAATATACAAAGCATTCATGTTTGTATAACCTTGCTGTCAAACGTGCTCTGTGTAGCCACGTGCCTATACCGTGAGTCGTCAAAGAGGAGTAGTAGATAATGTACACTCGAACACCAAATACCACACACACACCAGGCTGGGTCAATACCGTTCTTGTCAGAGACCCAACCACATAAACCACACACAGGAGGTAAGCCGCACCAGGTTTGTCACCGGCTGCACCCCTCACACATATACGAGCAGTATCATTCTATCAAAGCCCGGGTCTCATCATCATTGTATCGCAGACTGCTCCCAGGAGGGAGACAGCAACCCACGCGAGGCATCATCTCAGATCAGAATGCCTCACCATACTATATAAACCCCAATCTCCGTAGACCAGTATGAAACCGCCACATATCGGGAAACCAGTATCGAGCAACCGCATACCACAAACAGCCCCCCTATTCGGTGCGCGATACGATAGGTCCCGAATACTTATCACCAATTGCCAGGTAAAACAGCAAGTCCCAAATTCCATAATAAAACATCGCCAAGGTAAAACGGCAACCCCAAATTCAATCCTTCATTGCCAAGTTAAAACGGCAACCCCGAATTCCATCCTCAAGAATTGTCAACGTAAAACGGCAATCCCGATACCAAATCTCTCAATCTCGATTCCAGTATATATCTCCTAAACTATAGCGAGACAGTAACTACGGGAAGGGGAAAATCCAACAAACGTGAGTATGCTGGTAAAACCTTCAAACAAAATCAATAACACCGTCTTCACATAAATACCGTACCGCCCGATAACATCGGCCCCCCTGTTGTGTACTCTGTAAGAGCACAACAACAGAACATCTCTGATATATACCACCTCAAATCAAATCATAGCAGCCCCCCTGCTTGACACTCCCCTCGGAAGTATACAAGAAGACAACAATCCGCATCTGAATCCAAAAGTACCATAGGTATCAGTAATTCGTTCCCCTGTACGTTGTGCGCAGTTAACCAATAGCCAAAGCGTACGGCACGATTCATCAAGACCATCGGCATACTCTATTGGCGCATTAACCTTATTCAACGTATGGGTACCTCCCAACACTTTCTCAATTTCCTTAAAACACCTGAAGTTGGACGTTAATTCTTCAAGTACTTCCAAAAACATCCCATGCACATCGAAAACTCCCACTATTATCCCCCAGAACCAAATCCCCCAAAACCCCCAGAAAAACAAACAAACAAACCAGTGGATGAAATCACAACAAGTTTATCACAGAGTCACGGTCAAAGCGAAATGTCTCAGCATGCCACGGTTTGATGAGAAAGTCGGCATGCTGCTCTGCCGACCGTACGTGTTAATCTCAAACTACCCGTTGAACACATGCTCCAGACATCTACGTCCTAGAACCAAACCATACACAGATACCAGCGCGCATAACTGCTCCACCAGAGACAGACGTCCGGTCAGTAGCCTTGCGTGCATAGTACGCACCCACGTACGATAAAACCCCAACTGGACTCGACTATCTGCGATGGAAAGTCTTCGTCGTTTTACCGAGTACAACTACCATCTTCCCCCTGCTCGGAAGACGACAAAACATCCATCGCATGGTTAATAGCATGCCGACCGTACGTGTGACTCAAAAACCCCTCAATCATAAAATCAAAACCAAACTCAAGTCCAGATTCACAAACCAGAAACATCAGCGATCTATATCAAATAAGCGCCGCAGACAACGAAACAAACAGAACGTCGTTGTCGTTGTATGCATTCACTCACGTACAAGGCTGCTCGGTCCAGCGTTATAGTTCAAGTATCCTCCTACCTAAAACAAGCATTTAGGCCCTCGATATACCAGGTAAATCATCGTCTCTCAATCATACCCCAGGTCATGATAAATGGACAGCCATAACCGAGATACGTGACAATGTACAGCTGTTGATGCTGTTATTTTATGGTATTCTGACATCGTACTTAAGAGGTCGTAGTACGCAATTCAGAATGCCAAATATCAGGTACCAATATAACAGGTGCATATAACTCTACTCGTATATCCAATGCAAACATATTACAATCCAAGCGTCATAAATATTTCGGCTCGTCAATTCCTACTGAAACAAAACGATCCAGAAACATTTAATCTACTGTGGGTCATTGCTACTAATCGACCCCAACCCCACGCGCTCAACCCCCGTCTCCTGCTCCCTACCCCACGGACTCGACGCTTGTCTTCCGCCGCAGCTCAACGTCACCACGGCATGGACTACATCTCATAAATCCGCAGAGTAAGGGTGCAGTTTGACTCGTTGAGCAAAGGGTGCATCGGGTGGTTAGTTTCAGCGCCAGGAACCGAGTCAAATCGTTAGAAAACGAACCATATCATTATGCACAATGTCTGTGGGTAGAATCATGCCATCAAACCCCCCCTCGTGATTGTTCCTAGTACAACAGTAGTGACAAAAACATTCCGTGTGCAAGGGCCTGGTGAGGAAATGAGCATTGATTTTTACACCAATATCATGTACCAGGTACTGCTGTAGAATCAAGCTTAAATCAGCAGTAATTCTTTAACACATTGATCATGCATTGGAGCAAAATTAGCAGTATTTTCCCCACATTGTATATAATGCGCTGTAAAATCAAGTCATTTTCCAGCACATTAATATCAGGCATTGCAGAATCAAGCCAAAATCAGCAGTAATTCTCTGACACATCCTTCCATCCGAAAATATAATACGACAAAATAACTTGTACCAGGTACCATTTTTTTATTTTTTTTTTGTCCATCCCATTTATTATCTTCGCCCTTCCTTTCTCTCTCCTCCCTAGTCGTAACTCAGATCCGGGGTCACAAAGTAGGCTCCTCTCCCTCCTCCCCCACTCCAGTTCTTGCCTTGCATTTTTTTATCGCGAAACAATTCAAAATAAACACTCAGGTTTCACATGAAATGAGGGGCCCAATTCTGGACCGTAGGATGGTTCACGGCTACTTCTCGCTCTGGGAGTCCTTTCGACAGTGCAGACGAGCCCCCTCTTGAGAGGGCCGTGATTATGGCAGTGGGTAGGCTGCTTCCCATTGAGTCCCCAGCGTGAAACACTGCGACAGCTCTTGACCTTGCACAATGCTTCGAAGTTGATGACCGGACCGCCCAACTTTTCGCGCCTATGGTGCAGGCATGTAGTGGCCTCACCGTCGGCCAAGACACCCCACCCCGGTCGTTTCATGCAGGAGGTGTGTGAGCATCGCTTGATAGGGGCGTTCACCATTTTTGTTTCAGCATGTTGCTTGCAGTAGGCTGGCGTGTTGCTGCCATCAGCGCTCGAGCGCATTCTCGTTGTGCAGGCGGCATGCAAGCAACGCCTGCTGCGGATATCAACCATGCCATCATCAGCATGCTGTTTGCAGTACGCCGCCGTCTTGCTGCCCTCCATGTTGAAGCTTGGTCCCTTCGTACAGAGCTCGTGTAAGCAGCGCTTGTTGCGAACATCTACCATGCCGCCCTCAGCGTGTTGCTTACAATACACCGCCGTCTTGCTGCCCTCGATATTGAACATCGGACGCGTAGTACAGGAGTCTCGTAAGCACCGCTTGTTTTGAACATCTACCATGCCTTTCTCAGCATGTTGCTTGCAGTACGCCGGCGTCTTGCTGCCCTCAGCATTGAAGCACGGTCTCTTCGAGCATGATTCATGTAAGCAAAGCCTGCTTACGACATTAACCATGCCGTCCTCTGCATGTTGCTTACAGTACGCCGGCGTCTTGCTATTCTCGACATTGTAGGTCGATCGTTTGGTGCAGGATCCATTCAAGCAGAACCTGCGTCTGACCTTAACCATGCCGTCCACGGCGTGTTGCTTACAGTACACCGCCGCGGTCTGGTTGCCGTCAGCACTGAAGCCCGTCCTGGTCTTGAAGGTTGCATGCGAACAACGGCTCATTCTCACCGAATATTTCGACTGCGGTGGAATTCCTGGGCCAGCCAAGAACAAAAGGGGGCGTCAGAAAAAGGGATTAGGGTCAATATATGTAAACCTCCCGATTAACGAAACTAACACCAAACTACGACGAGTCCGGGGCCGCGCAAACGAGACCCTTCGCCGTTTTGATTTACTGTAGTACCTTAAATATTTGGTCATGCATGTACAGCGGCCGCACACCAAAAATCCAATTGAATTAATCCTGATCATACACAACTTTGAAGACACGACGACACGTTAGTGTTGCGTTACTCATGCCTAACGCCCCGCTTCGATACTTCGCTGTGGGGGAATCTGGAAAGGGCGAAAGCCATACGCGTACCTTCGTGTAAAATAAAATTGTTGGTACTCCGTCGTAAAATAATGTAATGTGTACTATTGGCTGCTTCGGCCGGGTAGTTCTAAGTCAACCATTGTTTCTGCACAACGAGCACCAGCCCCATGCACTGTTTTGCCATGCTTCTAGAAATATATACTGTACGGCAGCAATGTCACCCCGGACACAAACGCCAGTACGGTGGTCTCACATCACAGCGCCACATCTTCCTGGGGTCAGTGTCATGTCAGGCTCTCTTTAGAGATGAAATTCATGTCGTGATTTTGATGGGTGAATACACCTGTGAAAACGTTCAAGAAGTTTACCCGTGAAATACACTGTTTGGACTCAGCAACATCGCTTGATGAAGACAATCAACGGCATCTCGAGGCCCTCCTCGAAACGTTGGGTCAACATGCTGGTAAGTTTCCACTACAGCCACACCATGCAACTAAACACGCGACATGGACACGACACTACGTACAGCACCACAAGATAACTTGCCGGACTGCTGGTTCCGCTCACTGGTGATAAAATGAACAAGTACCAGACACGAACAAATACTAGCACATAAACGTCCAAAAACCTTCGCGTGTTAAAAACAGCGAAAACCGGGTGGTATTGTGATGTTGCCACATACCTGTTACCAGCTATGTTGTTACCAGATATGTAGGATCTAATTTCCGGTGAAAAATGTATTGGTACACGCGAAGTATGTAATAGTGTCCGCCAAAAACCAATGGCACTGCAACTCGTGCTTAGTATAGGGCAACCATACACCTGGTGTCGAGCAAGCGAATCATTGTTAAATGACCGTTAGCGGGGTCCAGCAAAATCGTCTTCAGGCGGTAGAAAGCCCTCGCGTAAAATCAATTCAATCGTGAAGCATAGCCTTCGCGAAAAATGATAAATGCCATATATAGTTGGACTCCAACCTCTTGGGCTTAGTGAGATCAGCATAGTCCGTCAGGAAGCCAATCCAGTCGCAAACAGTATGGACACATGGTCAACACAACACTAATATGTTGGTGGTTGGTTTTCTGCTAGAGACCATGGGTCGTTGGGTCGAACCAATCCACTTTACCCATCGCGACACCAAATTTAGTTGCAACTTAGGTTGGAAGTGCAGATATTGTTATTTTTCCTAGCTTGCCGTATTCGTATTTATTCCGCGGGTTCAACAATAACCTTCTGATATATTTTATCGCGACGGGACGAGAGCGCGAACGGATTATCACGAGCAGAAATGAGCTGGATATGTTGCTCTTGATGCGACAATACAAGCACGCAGAAGGGGTTTTCGTGAGCATGAAGGTTCAGAAGCCAACCATCATAGTGACGTCAGTACATTGAGATAGTGCACCAAGAATAATATATTTCTAGAAACGAACGGTGCTCAACTGACTGTTCAAAGCTCCATCCAGTTTTAGACTGCTATAATTTGTGCAGTCCGCATGACCCATCTATCTCATTGTGGACTAACCTTGGCTGAAAAGCAACCTAGGATGTAACCTCCCCTGATTACACGTCGAAGAGCTAAATCGTAGTAAATATTAAAACAATCCATAACTCACGATCGGCCTCGTTTATTAAACTTACGTATACGAATTATAACACTACTGTGACCGGGGGTGGCAAACTACCTATTCGGTGTTTCGTGGATTACTCACAACAGCAACAGCGTTACTTAGAGAAACCAGTGTTTTTACGGTTTGGCGTTGCAGACCCTATACAATATGCACAATTTCAAAATCAACATCGCGCAGTACAATACCCTAGCCGGACAAGCTATCGACACCGTCACTTGGAGCAAACCCTGTAGCCCTTTCCGACATCTGCCATCCCTATATCACCTACACACGGTCGGCTACATTGTTCGCTGCTTTAGTCGCAGACATGGGAGGGGAGCGGCTGCCGGGAAGCGTGATGTTTGACGAGATGGTCGGGTCTAAGGGCTACTCATTTCGGCCGGAGAAATTATGAATGGGGCGCCTCCAGAGACACCTGAAAGCCATCGGCATCAGGTCCGCAGGGTAACGCGAGGGTGGAGGGAAGGTCGGTCGGTAGGCCTTAGGGGTGGAGGACGGAATGGGCGCGTTTATGCGGAAATGGTATGACGCGGAGGGGAGTAATGCAAGCCAAGCGTCACGCAAAGTCTGCGGGTGCAAGTGCAACACAAACCGTTGACACCAAATCCCCCAACAAGGGGAATGGACGGGAGCGGGGCCGGTGGGGGGGGGGGGGTGGACTCGTGTCGTGTACGGCCGTAGTCACCTGACCATACACCCTCGCATCCCTACAATGCCGGGACGGAGCACGTTGGGTTTTCACCAACAGACATTACTTGCACCGAGCGCGAAGCGCCGTGAGGTATTGGGTGAGTCGCATGGAGCATGAGCTGCATCCTGCCAAGACCCGCCTCTGGGGCGGACTTGCATATGGACGACGACCTCCAATGAATTGATTTTCTTTCTGGTGTGGCCACTTCCAGGGACAGCAATGGGTATTACTATGTATCTGCCTCATGAATCCCTTATCATATCACACTACGTGAAACAATCATTCCCCTTGTGCGCAGTTGAGCTTATCAAGCACGCACAAATGATCTAACCAGAACGCCAGTCTGGGTGACCGCCAAACACAAACATAAACGGTACCTTGGTTGTCTAGCTCACGCAGTGAAAGGCATGTTTTACAGCGTCGTCGCCAAGCGACGCCGACCCGACCTATAAACGTATAATATATTTTTTTTGGGGGGGGGGGGGCTACCCGAAAACCTGGCGTCTGGGTATAGCCATCATGGTCATGATGCGTGCCTTTCCAGTACCGAGGTACCTAGCTCAGGGACGACCGTACTCCCTTGCCTTTTGTATGCCTCCCTTGCCCGTTTTTTCGCTTTCCCCGTTTTCTGTTTTTGTATTTGCCCCGGCCTGCGTTCCCCTTCATCTTTTTCTCCCTTTTTCGTTTTCTCACTCTCTCTTGTTCCTGCTCCGCAGCCCTTTCACGTTTTATTTTGTGTATATCTTGAACGCGGTTGAGTATAGGTAGATAGCTCTACCTGTCAATGGATTTTGCTTTTAGGTTTTGTTTCTGTCTTTGGTTGCAGTTTTTGGGTCGCCACCCTCCGCGTATGTACCGTCAACAACGTAAGTCTGTGTACTTGCGTACTTTGTTGTATTTTCGCTCGTGTTGTCATTTTTCCCTTCTTGTCTCACGTATCTTATTTCTCCGATTGTTTGATTTTTCCTCTTTCCCTTTCTCCTTTTTTTTTACTTTTTACTTTTTCCTTTGTATTAATTTCACTGTCTCTTGGTCGAGGTGTACGAGTCCGCACAGCTATGACGTACATCGTACTGCGTTGTACTTTGTATTTTGTGTCTTACTTTTCCCTGGGGTATCTTTTTACTCTAGAGTTTTGTTAGCCTGTCCTGTGACCACCGACTTACTTTTTTCGCGATGACATAACGTGATAACAACAACAACAAAACCGCACAATTTAAGAGCTAAATTACTCTCCTGCTGAGGGATAATATATGTTTGACACCGTCCCTCAATATCTTAAGGTCTCGACTGTGTGGTAGTCACACTGTATCACGAACAGCGCGCATCATGTTCTTTCTTTTGTGACGGCCGCCGGCGGGGCATGTGTGTGCGTGTCGGTTCTTCATCTCCAAGTGTGTCGACCTAGGAACCTGGAACAAACCATAATCTAAAAATATATTCAATTTGACTGCATGCTGCGCATATGGCAGGACGATATATACACACCCACATTTCCTCGGGATCATATAAGCAACTGCGTAGCCACCGTACGCAGTACAACAAAGCAGCGCTACAACTGCACCACAACAGCACGGCGCCAAAACTCTGGCCTATGCGACATATATGGTGCTTGTGTGTTCGTAGGTTTAGAGCAGCGTTTGTCAGGAGATAGTACGACCTGGTTCAAACATAACACCCCAAAATAATCGTCAGCGACGAATGCCGCATGCAATAGCAACTCAAATGCTACATAGTTCGTAATATGCCGACAGCCACGAACATCGGAAGAGGGTGACATCGTCAGATACGTTTTCAACGGCCTACAACTGGAACTACCAACGGAAATGTGGCGCGACCAATCACAAGCTCTCAAAGAGGCCAATATAAGTCACACGTTTCGTAGGAAAATCTTTTTATTTTCCAATTTGGTTTTTAACGAGCCGCTTACAGGTGGTCCAAGGCAGCTTTGCACCAAGTTATACGCAAATATTCGAAACTCTGACTGTGTATGATTAAAGCTAAGCAGTTTTTAAGCCCAGAAATCGAGTATATACTGCAACTCGGTTATTACGACGCGATGCGTGAATTTGCGCTTTTTACCGCACAACGGTCTAAATGTCCAACTCAAATTCAGGAGATGAACCCCGAACGTTCGCACACGTCGCGCTTGACGGAGAGACGGCTGGTAGTCTCTCCGTTGAAGCCGTGGCAGAAGCACGTGCTGGGTCGGTGAGCTGTTCAGCTTTTCCATTAGTCAAAATCCATATCCCGGACAAACGCGGGGAAGGCTGTGCATCACTTCAAAATTTGCTACCTACGTACGTACCACACGTACGCACAGACACGGGATCAATACCATACGATCGCTCCTGCGGCTCGGCCCGGACATCACATATGTTGCACCAGACGCTATCGCGACCCGCGCTTCATCCCCTGAGGCATTCCCTAACGTATACGGTTTGCAGCACGTAACGCGTTTGACAGGACGCAGTCTGCAGACGCCTTTCTTGGGCCAGCAAGGCCGATGCTTTAATCGCCGGTTCATTTGGGCCTCGTACCAACGCCTTCTTATCACGCACACCATCATAAGGCGTACTGAAAGTAGTACTCATGGTCGTCGCATGATAACTTGGAATACCGTTGAACACTTACACGCTTGTTATGCGCGGTGGGCATATATCGACACGTATGGCTCCCTTTTCTAGACCGGAGTTAGGCACCTACGGGGGGGATGTTGTGCCTCACACCGACTCTGGACACGGAGCAAAACCGACAGGGCAGGCACGGACAGATTACTAGCCTTCCCAAGGGGAATTTCCGGCATAGATACACGATCCCCGGGATCGGCAGGGTTTCCTCCTACGGCAACCAGCGCTACACCGGTGTATGAACGCGAGCTCCTTAGTGCTGGTCATGTTGCACAAGCAAGTGGATATTGAGCACAACAGTGTCCTTTTAGAGGATCTGCATTGTGACGCACACCGACGATATACTTGCCGGGCGAGGTGAAACTCCACATACTGCGTAGCCCAAATACCATCGAGAACTGCTTCGGTGATACCGCTCGCACGGTGAAGAGGACTTCCCGAGCAAGAATAAATATGTCTCTACTTATGTCCTGTTGTATCACGTACTGCATTGTTTATGTGCCCAGCATGCCCCCTGTGACAAGCGCAAGTACAGGTACATGAACTAAACGAGTTGGAAAACTGGCGTGTGTAAGAAGAGGCGGATTGATGACCCAGCGACACTTGCCCGATTGGTACGGCGGTTTGCGTTGCATGTGGAGCCCATGTTTCGACGTTATGGTATCCAACCGTGACGGGAAGGAGTGCCCTATCTCGTTCAAAAAACAAATGGTCGGATGTACAAGACAAACTGTAAGCGCCAAGCACTGCCGGCACGGAGATGGACAAGATAATCGAGTTCAGGGTGGCGCGCAGAACCTCCAAAAGACCTCAAGTTGAGTCCACCAGTGGCAGTTAAGACTACCAAGACGTAACGTGATAACTACGCGGTCGCAATCTAGTTTTCTCTGTAATCGTTTGATTAGTCGGCTACACCTGCTTCCGTGTCGGATCACTGTGCGAGTCCTTAGGTGGTAGGGGTGAGCGTCTTGGTTGGGGTGGGTTGGTCTAACCACGAGTAACACCAATAAAATTAGCAGCGGAAGCAACAGAAGGAGCAGAAGGAGCAGGAGCAAAAAAACATAAACCATAAACCAAGCAAGATAGCAGCGGCACCAGCAGCACCAGCAGCACCAGCAGCAACATCGACAGGGGTAGAAACAGGAAGGGAACAGCAGCAGCAGCTGAACTGTGCAGATCCTATCTGATTCAAGGTAATGCCGACTTGAGGACTGCTCCCGGGTACGCAGCAATAGCAACGACGGGATCCTGATCGCACACATGGCAGCGAAGTCGTCGAGTAATCGAGTACAGCAGCAGTACCCCCTAACAAGCAGCCTCAGCTCTCTACAGCAACAATGATGGGTACCATCACGTACAAGTGTTACTGCCGAAGCCTAAACATATACTCCGAACAAGTCATCTGCTCGTGGCATGCACACGAAACAATATGCACCGGGTGTAGCCGAGTGCACAATATGTGCGCGAACGTCACCCTAGAGACATCATGCGGTTGGAGTGTGGCATTAGGGCGGGAAACCCTATATTAATGACGGTTGGGCCGCACCACTCCCTCTGTTGCCACGTTGCCAGCATTTGGTACGATGATTCATCTTCTACGCAACCGAATAATACCCAGCTGCCGTGAAACAGTTCTCACCAACCAATGCCAATACTTCACCAACTATTTACAGTGTAAATTATGCCAGCCATGCAAAGCTCATTGTCAGAAGTTTCAATACGCGAAATTCACATTCGATTGCGTAAATGAGTGTAAAAATGATACTTGCCACCTGATATACACGAGATCCACGTTCAGTTTATAACCTGTAGCTCTAGACCGCAGAGATAACACACGAGTTATCTTGCACGAGGTACGTCAACACGCCACACCACTAGTACCACGCCAGCCTTTACTTCATGCTTCCAAACGAAAACTAAACATTTATGGTCAGTGTAGACTGAAGACCGAAGGAAGCGCAAGACTCAGGGAGATCCCTTGTAGCAGACCCAGTCCTTTTCACCCGAAGTTAGGGCTGCAAGTAAATACTAGGCTTCCTCTTCTGAGTGTCTATAGTGCGCATTCGCGTCAAGTAATGTAAAACAGCAGCAAGACGTCGGAGTGAGGGAGTATTGCGTTATGAGAGAAGAGGGCACCCGCCCTCTAGTGATGACGGCCTACGATTAATAGCATTCTATGTGGCCGCTCGGAACTATCGCGGCAAGCTCCTCTATCGTGTGAACAGCGCAATAGTTTCCAGCCAGCTCAGTTTATAAATGTAGAAGTTTTGGCGTAGACGGAGTTACAACATCTCTGCAAGCACCGGCAAGGACAAACCAGGGTGTAATTGGTAGAGAAAACGAGGCATACCTATGTCAGGGATATGCTCTAGAGCCGAATGATTGAACCAAGGCCGACCCCTGGTTTTGACGACTTTTAAGCTCGACAATAAACACTCGAACGCGACACAGTCGAGGGCTCTCGGTTTGGACGCCAACAGAAAAACAGCAGTCGTTAGGTTGGTCAATCGAAACAGATGTTTGAGCTTTTTCATCGTAACCTGCTGTCGGCATTCCTTGAGACACAGGGATCCCAACTCGATGGTGGTTTATGCGCTACTCACGCTACCTGTTGCATATTTGCACGATACAATACCAGTCAGTTTGTAGCTTGTGTTTGCCGTGGATGGCCGTGTGCGTGGCGACGCATTTATGTAGGGCTTGCGTGACGATGGTATACGTGTGTGGCCGCAGCTAACAGCTATTCCACCACAGTAGATAAAACCTAGAGTGTTACACCGTCACACCGTCGGGTATCCGTTGCAAACAGGTACCCGGAGTGTTCCAGATCTACCACCAGCACCCGTGTCACAGCATCCGTGTCATCACGTATACATACCGGTGTAGTGGGGGTACCCGGACAACATACAGAGCTGCTTCCGGGCATTGTAGGGGATATGCACGCAGGTGAAAGCGAGGATAATAGTTCCATAACAAAATACATATTTCGGGTATTGTGGCGATGACCCCACGGCTTTCATGGTATGTGTGTTAGTTATCTTCATTTTGGCTAAGGCTCGGGGCTTACCGTGATATCAACGTTGAGTATAGGCCCTTATATGCTTTCTATTGTGAAGCATTTAGAGGGGCGTTCATCGCTGATCACAAATTATGCATATCTGTACCCTCTTAAACCTAAACAAAACTCAACCGGAAAATCTTAACTGCACAATTCTTAGCACGTGGCGCGTAGGTAATATACCCGGAACTTAATATCAATACATCATTCTAAATGTACTGGTAGGACCTGCTACGCGCCACCTACTTGGACCCGGTGATTCACGTGTCTCCGGTGAGATATATCTCACCACAACTCGTAGAAACCCTAGTATACAACTATCCCAGAAACAAGATTTTACAACGCCTGCAAAACGCGCAGTGTACAAGGACTCGGGTATCCGGGTACCCTGTGCGTTTCGTATCCTCGGTGCGATATAACTCGCTATACTTCATAGGAGTGTGCTTGTTGGACAAACTGACATCGTTTCTTGATACCAGGTATCGTTTACAGGGGTTTCGGGAGGTATTGTGAGGAAATTGGAACCGGAGGCATGTAAATTACCAAGTACCCGGGTCCGAACACCGGGCGGGTACCTGTACCCGAGTATGTAGTGACAGGTGTGAGAACCCCCGTGGAGTACCCGACTACTAGTCGAACAGGGTACAACTCCAACACAAATACCTTTAATCTCTGCGACAGAACACACACTACTTGTTGCGTGAAGCCAGCGCTTCACAATAGTGTTGATCACTCACAGACTTCACACATCGCGACGTAAAGCTCGTGCAATATCGGCAGGCTCGTCGTTGGTGGCCGTACGCCAGGAGCTAGTACGCTGGACACCAAACCACGCCACACCCGCATCAGTTGGAGACAATACACTTAATCTATTAGATGTCTGTCAAGCAGCGAAAATGAATATCTGTCAGCCAGCTTCAGACGATCGCTCAGAGATCTTCACAGACGATGTTTCCCTGTCCTATCTACCTACTGTTACTCTCATTTAGATGTGTTTGCGTAGTCTTTTTTTTTTTCAGTCAGCAACAAAAACAGAGTGTGATCTGTTTATAGTTTTTGCATTTTTAGAATTTACGGCGGCTGCTGTCAGACTGGCATTCTGGCAGAGCCTCGCAGGTCTCCATGCCCAGCTTGAACTTTTCGCTTGTGCAGTGTTTAGGTAGGGCATTTGACCAAGTTGTCGTACTTTTGTCCGTTGGTCTTGGGTTCTCATGTATTTTTCGATACGGCGCTAGGTGCAAAGCGCAGCAGTACTACCCCAGTAATGTTTTCTCTAAACTGTAGGCAACCGGCAATACTCCAGATACCACCACACAGGTGAATACAAAATGTGCGAAGTGGTGCCACATGCGCTTTAAGTGGGCAGCCGGCACTACTCTTATCGACCTTGTAGACGGAACAATGCTGTATACTATAAATACCTATTTCTTCTCCTGCTTCTGCTGTATACGTCGCGTTTTTAACGACCACCGAACACCATGTCCAATGGTATCGCCCTATGATACGATGACGGCACTTTGAACGGGCCACTACTACTGTGCACTGTTAATACCTGCTGCTGATGCTGCTGCTGATGCTGCTGCTGCTGCTGCTGCTGTTGCTGTACGTCGCGCCTGGTTCACGACGACGAAAAAAATATGTGCAACTACAGTAGTTTTCGCTCTGCAATGACGACAGGCTCAATAGTGGGCAGCCGGCCCTATGGTGGGACCACTACCGCTGGGTAAAACTCTACCAGATACAAGGCAGGTTATTATCATGCTCCTGTAATTCTGGCCTGCCCAACGACCCCCAAACATGATGTTCACGTAGGAATCACTCCGTGATGATTCACTAGTGCTTACTTGCTTGGCTGACCTTTTGGCATAGATCGTCCCTAACGAAAGCCATAGCTGGTTGCTCTAAACGCCCCCAATTTTAGCCACATGTCAATTTTTGTTGTTTTTTTGCCTTACAAGGTGTGAGCCTTATGACGGCCTTGAGAAGCTCACGAAAGCAATCCCGAAAGAGTGTACCGATTTTAGGCTGTCCACAAGAAACATTTACGAGAAAAACGGCCTCGTAACAGGCAGCAGAACACCCGCCCACACACACGAACCTAGCATCGCGGCTGTGCGGAAACTACATGAGGACCACCCGAACTACGTTTTCGAGCTGCCTGCTCTGGTCTGCCTGCTTGGTGTGCTTCCTATTCCAAGCTCTCTGTTGGCATGTCGCGGGAGGTCTATACTATGCTTGGTTGCTCAAAACCGGCAACGCTTTTGTTGCGTCGAAATCACGACAACCCATCGCAGATCACAAGCGAACACAGAAGACAAACAACAGAATAGCATCAGCACGGCATTGCGAAGAGGGCCCAGCGGTACACCATTGCACATTAACGATAGGGTCTATATTATCCTTTACTCGTTTGTTTGTCTGTCATGCATCTTCAAAACGCTCAATGAGCGGGGCAACGTAAGCGGCAGATACCTTTTGATAGTGCAGTTTTAGTATTTGACGATGGCCGCACTAACACGTTGTCAGTATGATCGTAGTTTCTAGCTGGTGACGGTACGAGGTTAGTTGCCCGCCTGTGTGCTAGCTTTTGCTGCACGTCTTGCCTGCACTTGTATATACCGCACGTACATGGTATACGGGAGGTCTTCGAGCTAGGTACAGGTACATACGGGTATTCCAAAACTGTAACTTCGTACACAAGAGGTGATATAAAACAACGCAAACAGTAAAAAAAAACAGATGACGCAGACGTACTTACCTACTGTAGAGTACTGTTGTATGAGAGCATTCCTCGAAAGGCCCTCGGCGGCAGCGCTACTGCTGTAAATACCACCCTTACCCTTGCAAGAAAAAGGTACGACAAGTCGGACCAGGTACCACGCAAAGACACAAATATTTTGCAGGGTACTGGTACCGTCGAACTGCTACACTACTTGGGCGGGAGCTGCAACGTGCGTTTTGCCTGGGAATCTCGAAATGTATCTGTGTGTCTAGGGCTGAATACTACGGACGTGACGATGGGTGGTTTGCAAACCAGCCGCTAGTCTCGTGGCTGGTGTCACCAACTTGGTTTCAGGAGTGCGCTCAAACATCGTCAGAAAACCACCTGATACTACAAGTCCGCGTACGATCTCACCTCGAATTGGACTCTCGATCTGCACGCACAAATACTTCCTCTCAGACGTCAGCAAGGGAGCCCTTGCTTCCCCTTTATTGCGGCTGCTGATCAACACGACTTATATTGCAGCCTACTCGTTACTGGTTGCTCCTTCAGGGCCTACACTCCTGGGCAAGGTGTCGTGGTTTGCGCCCTACGTGGGGGATTGATATGGTGTTCCCGGTTTGAAGAAAACGCCTTCCCAAACAATATCAGCCGCGTGCAGGGCAAATGCACGCCGGTCCCAGTGACGTAATTCCGGGGAGGCTATGGCACAAGGCGGACTACTCGCGAGCAAAGATGTCTGTTCACGGTCATGGGTGAAGTTTGTGAAGCGTCAAGGCTGTCGGTCAACCTTTTTGTTCATGGGTTGAGAAAACAAATAATGCATAAAGCAGTGTATTACCTCGAGTATATCCTGTTAAAATGCCGTACGAAGCGTCGTGCTTAAATTCCTTGTAACGGTTACAACAACGCCAACAATGTATGTATGTGTGAAATGGTGCAAGACAGGTATAAAAACGGGGGAAGAAAAGCCAGACGCGCACACGAGTCCCCGAACCGCCCCCCCCGATCAAGTGCATGGAGCAAACGCGCCAAAAAAAGGAGGACACTGCGCTGCATCACAACACCGCCCTCGGACTCGTAAGGGAAAACGCACGCAACTCGCGCATAA
>MEHQ01002080.1:329243-420646 GCA_008828725.1 Saccharina japonica | reverse complement strand
TATCCATCGCAAAACTTCCCCCCTTTCGTGCAACTTGTTATTGAAGGCGGCGATGGCGCAGACGAGACAGACCCTGAGAAACGTCAACGACTCCATAGATCGATACAAAGGAGGACGCTAGGAGTGGCGGCGGCGGCGACGGGCGCTAGCCAAGTGGCGTATCCGGGTCTGGGGGAGTTGGTGGGGAATCAGGAGGCCGTGCACGTGGCTATTATAGTATTTTACCCTCTTGCTATATGCTGCAAAAGTGGTCCTACCTGGACTCTAATTATATGTCAAAAAAGGGGGGGGGGGGGGGGGGGGAGGGGGGGGGGGGGGTCACCGTCCGGCCGAGGTCGAAGACGAAAGCCCTTTCGAGGGGGGGGGGGGGGGGGGGTACTCATTTGTTGCTTGCCTTGGTCATTTGACCATTGACCACTCATCCCTTTCGAGACGGAGCACTGGTCCTACCACTAATAGATACACCTCCAACACGGGCAGGGGGGGGGGTGTACTCATGTCGTGCACGGCCGTAGTCATATGACCATAGACCCTCGCATCCCTACAATGCCAGGACGGAGCACGTTGGGTTTTCACCAACCAGGCAGGCGGGAGGTGTAACGTAATATGCATGGAGTGGTGTCGTAATCGGCAAGGACTGGTCACGATACAGTAATATAGCTCGCTTGTGTGCTTTTTACCCTTGCGGTCGACCGCCCCGGCCTTCCGCCCTTGCGTACTGGTACTCCGCCCCACGATAATTAAACAGCAAACACAAACATGCCCTGTTGCACTGTTACCCGAAACCATCTACCCCACGGCCACCACGCGGTGTGCAAAAGCGGGGGACCAAAACCTGCTCGATCAAACCACCACGCCACAACCCAAACCACCTACCCACCCATCCACCCACCCACATCAACGCGCCCCACTCACCAACACGCCCACCCATCCACACACTCCTCAACCCCTCAACTACCCACTCTTCCACCAACCTGCTCGACGGTCTTGCTAAGCTTTGCGATCTCGTCGTCCAGCCTTCTCAGGTCCTCCTTCGTAACCGCCCGCGGCCCCAGCCCCCCCCGCCCCCGACGGCCCCCGAACAACCGCCGGACAACGTCCAACCCCGACTCTCTGACCACAGCCGCTCCCGCCGCCGCCTGCGTTTATGCCACCCCGGCTAACGCCACCCCCGAGACGCGTCCCAAGATCAAACGTTGTCCTGGGGGCCGATAGCCAGTCGTCCCGTCTCGAAAAAAGCCGGCTCTTCGAATCGTCCCCTTTCGAGTAAAGCCTACTCTTCGAGTCGTCCCCTCTTGAAAAATGTCTGCTTTTCGAGTCGTCCCCTCTTGAAAAAAGTCTGCTCTTCTGGTCGTCCCCTCTCGAAAAAATCCTACTCTTGGAAGAAACCGGTACGGCCCCGCCAGTCCCGCCTCTTGCGGGCGCAACCCCAACCCTGGCCTCCACCCTCCGATCGCGCAGGGGTGTGCTTCCAGGATCTCGGCGGTCCCGCCACCCTGAATGTGTCCTGCCGGCGGTGGAGGTAGCAGCGGCAGCGGCTGTTGTGGCCGAGGTGGGGACGGCGGGTGGTGCGAGCTCGGCAGAGAAGAGGGGTCTGTGGGCGGCGCCGACAGACGACAGCGGTCCCGGAGCGAGCGAATCCCGCCTTTGCGAGTCGAAACCGCGCCCGTCACTCCCACCGCCCACACCCCCATCACCACCACCAACCCCACGTCGTGCGGGTACCTGCAGAGTAAATCGGTTGGCGCCCCCCTTCCCCCTTACACCCCCGCCTCCACCGTTCCACCCCCCCGTAAAGCGCCGTCATTCACAGCCGCCGCCGTCAAGCGGTGCTCCTACTGAGACAGACGGGGTACCAGAGGTGGTTGTTGTGGTCGGAGGTAGCAGGGGTGAGGCGGCGGCGGGGGGGCGGGAGGCGGAGGGAGAGGGGCTGGAGTTGCGAGCGCTGGGGAGGGCGCTCTCGGCGAAAATGATGGCCATGCCTCGCGACGGGCACGGGTCGTGCAAGGCCGTGCTGCAGGGGTGTCTGGAGGTGCTGAGGGACCTGGTGGAGATCGAGGGACCCGACGGAAGCTTGCTGGAGGGAACCGAGCTCGGACAGGTTTGATTTTGCATTGTTACCTCTTTTTTTTTTTTCTTCGTATGCACGGGGCGGGGGGGGAGGGGGGTACTCATGTCGTGCACGGCCGTAGTCGTATGCCCATAGACCCTCGTATCCCTACAATGCCGGGACGGAGCAACTTGGGTTTTCACCAACCAGGCAGACATTGCTTGCATCAAGCGCGAAGCGCCGTGAGATATTGGGCAAGTCGCATGGAGGGTGAGCTGGATCCTGCTAAGAACCGCCTCTCAGGCGGACTTGCATATGGACGACAGCTTCAATGAGTTAATTTAATTTATGGTGTGGCCACTTCTTGAGACAGCAATGGGAGCACTATGTAACTGCCTCGCGGGTGCCTTACTATATAACACCTACGATAATTCCCCTTGTGCGGAGCAAAGGTTCTCCACCCCGCACAAATGATCTAACAAGACCGCCAGCGTTGGTGACCGCCAAAAAAAAAAAAACGTACCCTGGTTGTCTAGGTCACGCAGTGAGAGGCGTGTTTCACAGCGTCGTCGCCAACCGACGCCAATCCAACCTATACCATATTCTTATCATTGTCCGAGCTCAGTAAATCGTCAGTTCTCCACGCTCGGGCCATTTGCATATCTCAGGAAAACCTGACTTCTCGACGCACGTGCCTCGCGGTCCGCATTCTTACCCCCCGCCGTAGTTGAGATTTTTTTCCGCCGCCGTGGTGAAATTTTTCAAGTTCTATTGATTTAATATCTGAGGATGAAACCGCTCCGCTCCGTATCCGGACTCTTACAGTGATGAGATTTTTTTCCCCCCCGCCTCATGAACTTTCGAAGTTTTTTATCCAAGTTCGATTTCTTTTCCCCCCGTCCGAAATTTTCCATCCAAGTTTTATTAATATGTTCATTTTATGATGAAGTTTGTGTGGGGATGAAAATTTAGCACCCCTCTACGTATATACGATACCAGTCATTTACTTGATACCAGGTATGGTATTGGGTACCACCCTACGTATGTATGTATGTGTAATGTATACCGGGGGGTATATTTCTTGATGGATCCCCTCCCCTCCGCGCGCATCAAACACACGCTATTTACTATTATCCTCATTGTCGTTTGTTTTTGTAGAGCTCATAAGCCGGTCGCCCCGGTGGGCTAGCAGGTAACCACAAAGCTTGCTAGCGTCAAGGTCACGAGTTCGAGCCCCCCCGAGTGCATGCTCGTAGGGACGTTTTCTCGCAAAACAATATCTTGACTAGCTGAAAGCGCGAGAGCGTGAGTTAGCAAAATTCGATGAAAATCGACGAGCGTTGGGAAGGCTGAACCCTCTAAGCGATAAAAAATCAAGGCAAGAACCGCAGTGGGGGAGGAGAGAGAGGAGCCTAATTTGTGACCCCGGATCTGAGTTACGACTAGGGAGGGAGAAAGACGGAAGTGCGAAGATAATGAATGGGATGGGAAAAAAGAAAAGAAAAAAAATGTCGAAGGCAAATAATATTAAAATAATCATAATAGAGTAAAATATTGATCAAAATTATGTTGATAATATGATAAGTATTAAATATTAGCAGTATTACTATTAATACACAGGCACATAACAATACGCGTGCAGCGTATCATAAAAACAGTATTCATATACTGGATGGTATGATATGAATGTATGAGTACGGTTTGAAAGATATATGTTGTCGTCGTGTTATTATTTGTGCCCATTTTTACCCTTTCAGGACTGCAGTCCCGTTTTGGGGACAAACCACTCTAATTCTAAGCAATTTGTCCCCATAACGGGACTCCAGTCCTATAAGGGTTAAGTTGTTGTTGTTGCTGTGGTTGTTTACGTTGTTTACGTTGTTGGTACTGTTTTTTTAGTGTCGCGACGTACGAGTTCGACTACGAGTTCGTGTTTTCGTATGTTGGGTATTTTTTTGCGTCGCTATACCAGGTTATTATTTGAAGTACCCCTTTACGTATATACGTATCATAGTGATACCAATTATTAGTTTTTCAAGTAAACAAGACTGATTGTTCTTAATAAATTACAGACGTAGACTTTTTGTCCCAGGTATTATAAGTATGTACGTATGTATGTATGTATGTATGTTGCCCAAATTAAGTTGTTGTTGATATTGTTGTTGTCGTTGTTGTTGTTGTTGTTTTTGTTGTTGTAGTAGTAGTAGTAGTAGTTGTTGTCGAGCTTTTCAATTTTCGCTTCGGTTTGTAGAGGGGTGGAATGTTCCTTTTTCTCCATGGCTTATCCATCGCAAAACTTCCCCCCTTTCGTGCAACTTGTTATTGAAGGCGGCGATGGCGCAGACGAGACAGACCCTGAGAAACGTCAACGACTCCATAGATCGATACAAAGGAGGACGCTAGGAGTGGCGGCGGCGGCGACGGGCGCTAGCCAAGTGGCGTATCCGGGTCTGGGGGAGTTGGTGGGGAATCAGGAGGCCGTGCACGTGGCTATTATAGTATTTTACCCTCTTGCTATATGCTGCAAAAGTGGTCCTACCTGGACTCTAATTATAAGTAGTTCGGCCTCGACGGGCACTATCAAGTTCCTCCAACCACCGGACTGGTGTACATAGCCGCGTTTGGTTATTGCTAATGTCCAGTACCAGCGAGGGTGTTCCTGTATTTTTCGTGAGAGGCGCATCGGATTAAGGAATGGATTCCCCTTGGTTGTCCAATACCTGGTATTTGCTATACTGGGACACCTAATAAGAAACAGGAAATCTGGTCCAGGCTGGATTTCTTATTTGAGAGGGGGTGCTTTCTACACTAATTTCAAAATAACGACTCCAGAATTCATATTTTGCCTTCAAATCTGAGCCTGGCTTTCTTATTAGGTGTCCTGCGCAGTATCACTGCTGTATGTTTGCTTGTGTACCAGTCTTGCACGTGGGGTCCTTGGACGTATCGGGCAGATCATCGATTCCCACTTGATGATCTATAAGCAGTAGACCTTTCAGGGCAGAATATTCCGGATCTGTATGATCTAGCTCATGCTGCCGGGTGGGAGCGGCATGATTTGCATGATTTCGGGCGTGTTGCCTGGATTGAATATGTACTCTACAGATTGCGCACCACCTATGTACCGGGTGGGAGCCGCATTTATCTGCATGATCTAGGACATGTTTCCTGGGTTGTATCTTGACTATCTACAGACCCTCCACAAAATATCATAACGGCAGATTAGGATGGATCTTGATCTACTGTAGATCGTGATCTGCCCAACATGCGTGGATCCTTGTAGGTTTGTAAATAGTAAAAATATTGTACCCGAACTCACTCCTCCTTTGCAGGTCCGGCTTGCGCAATGATGTATAGCTGGTACTGATGCGCGTGGTTCTGGTTTTCGTGCTGGTGACTCGGGTATGTTTTCATTGCGACGTAACAAGTCGACGTCCAAGCAGGTAATTCCAAACTTTGGAACGAAGATGGGAATCACACGTTTGATAAGATTCACCGGAGAACTAAGAGAAGCCACTGGTGCCGCAATCCCGTGAAAAACCTCGACCAAACGCGACGAACGAGGGGAAAACCTTAAGAAAACGTGGTGAAAGTCAAGCGGGGAGGTCGCAGTGTTGACGGACAAGGAAGGCCCACAAGATTACGCGTTCCGCGGGGTCACGGAATATACGGCCGCACATGGTATTCGGGTGGGATCTCGCCAAGAGACACCTGTTTCCGGTAGTCTTGACAGACTTGAGCCGTGGGGACGGGGTGCTGTTCGCGCCGCGCATGGTCACAGCGCTGCAGGGGCATCTGTGCGCGGCGGGACTGCCCAGCCACTTTACATTGCATTCTTCGCTCTCAGGCGACTCCTGGAGCAAGTCTTTGGCGGGAACACCCATTGACGCGCAGATGGCAGGTTAAGCTTCACACCCTCTCTCTGTTAGCAAGCAAGGACCGCAAGGTTCTGGTGACTTTTTTTTCAGAATTGATATCGCCGCACAGCTCGGATGATTTTCGGCTCATCATGGGGACACGCCATGTAGTCAAAATTCAACCACACATCACACATCACATACATACATACATACATACAACGCATCTAGACTGCATATATAACCTTTGGCCCTCCTAGAATGCGCCTATCCCCCGTTCACCGCAGCTAAGGCCCTATCGTGATCCCCACGGGGTACGACGTCAACCTTATATCCCTGGGATACAAAAAAAAGATAGTTGTACAGAAATGCCCTCCCAAAAAACAAAAACACAGAAAACATGGCCCAAACTTTCCCTTTTGCTTCCCCTGCTGGCTCCCTCTCTTGCATGCTGCCGCGCCCAGAGCATTTAGGAAACCCCCCGATCACCGCACCAGCTACATATCGCCTCGAAACTACAAAAGGTAGACAACAACAAACAGGCACACTACGTACGAACAAAGCAGGGTCTAAAGCAAGACCGAACAAGAACAAACTCTTCTACTGTCATGAGGATGATGAGTGATGAGCATGAACATTGTCTCACACAAGCTTATTTTCCTGAGATCCGCGAGTCCTTGGTGTCATAAAACCAGGCTCCAAGCGTCCCGCTATGATAGAAGCAAAACAAAAAAACAAAATACACAGCGACATCTAGACACACAGCCGTGATACTTCGTATATACGTGGAAACCCTGAAGCTACGACACTACAGCACGCGCCACAACTATATAAACAAATATTGGCAGCTAAGAAATTGTGACTCGACTGTTGCACCTCAACGTAAGAAAATCATCGCTAATATTGAAATTAGTGTAGGGCACACCCTGTCTCACCTAACCATTCGAGCCTGGCCAAAATAACAGAAAATAAACTTCATGCCTGGAATACGTATACCTGATATAATATGCATATACACAGCCGTGCTACGTATGTTACGTGGAAACATTACAACTATGAATACCCGGTATGTTGCTGCTGCAGTCGCACCTTGACTACTACTCTACCAGGTACGGATATACGTCCAATCACTTGAGACCGAAGCCTTCGCACTCCGTGATGGCCCTCTTTAGGAGCCTCGCCAGCTTCTCCTCCCCCTCGTACTCCGGCAACATGAGCACGTTGAAGCACGTGTGAGAGGTCGGCAAGTGGTCGGTGTCGGGCCCCGCCCGCTGGATCTGTTTTTGAGCACGTTTGATGATCGGTAAAACAGCATAAATAGATATCATGTTAGTCCCGTTCCAGTCGTTTCTTTCGGTTCGGCTTGGCTTGGTTCGGTGCGGTTCGGGTCGGTCCGGATCGGTTTAAATCGTTTCGTTTCGGTTCGGTTCGGTTCGGTTCGATGCCGGTCCAGGAGGTTCGGCCCGTGAGACGGGGCGAACCACGAGTCCGCTCAAAATGTAACGTGTGGGAAGGCGGGGAGGGGAACGACAGCGAGTGCCACGGTTCCAACCACGCCAAGGGAAATACCGAGCAAGGCGGTGGTGTGGCGTGTTTATCCGAACAGCGGTTACCTCTACGTACAGTACGACTCATTCATTGCTGATGCGAAGGATTCCGAGATGATCATGAAGAACCGCGTCAAAACTTTCTCAACCGGCGTTATCCTATTGTCTGCCGGCACGTGAGTTCGACACGGAGTCATTCTGCATCAGCCGGGGTTCGCCCCTGCCCTCATGTAATCAAATTAATCCAAGTCATCAACTATTTTTTCCACATCCGAGGGAAATGACAACACAATGTACATATTTACAAGAGGGGGGGGGGGGGCTGGCGTACTTACTCATTTGTTGCTTGCAGGGTACTGTTTTTTTTCGACCACTAATACACTGTTATTTTGAGGAGACGACAATTAGTTGATTTTTACAGGAGACGATGACTATTTAATTGGCTTTTTTCAGGAGGCGATAACTAATTAACTGACTTTTTTCAGGAGACGACAATTAATTCATTGTTTTTCGGAGACGATAATCAATTGATTATTTTCCTGAACGAGACGATATCAGCAGAAGCTCGGTTGATCCATTCGTGACGCGCGCCACGCGCGCGAGGTTACAAACCGTTACCACCCTTTGCTCGTTCATGTCAGCCCAACCGCAAGGAGCATGAAGGCGCCCTTTCGAGTTGGAGAGCACCAGCACACGAGCGCCAGACCACAGTGCAGCCGGCACCGCTGCCTTACCCCATCCAAAAAAAGCAGGCTCTCACCTTGAACGATAGCTTTCCAAGCCCTCCGAGGGGAGCCTGTCCTCGCCCACAATTCACAAAAAACGCGGAGACGAAGGAGTGTATAAGTAGCGCAAAACGGTAGCACGGGACCAGAAAAAAAATGGACAGTTACACTAGCAGTTCAATATCAAGATCACGCTTGCCTCGAAGGAGAGCTGGTGCGAGAGTCAAAAACGGCACTGCAACTCCCGTCTTCTCAGGAGGTAGAGGCAGGGATTTACGTTTGTATTCGATTTCGAGAGTTTTTTTTTTCCTCCGGGGGAAGGAACACTCCACAAACACACCCACTCCATGTGCACCCATTCCTTTGTTTCTTGGAACGCTACAGGAATGACACGCAGAATGATCCGGGCAACGCATTCGCGGGCTGAAATTGACACTTGCTGCGATAGGGGTACGTGGCACTTTTTTTTCCTCCTTCTGAGGCAATATTTATGACTACACGGGGCTGCTCGACAGGGGAACTACAGTAAATATCCAATAAGGCATTCCGTATCGTTATATACCTAGTGTATGATAGCTCGTGTCGTATTTTGCGCCGACATCGTATGTGTACTTGTGAAAATGTCAGTACATGTTCGACAATTGCAAAAATAAATGAAAAAACTCCGGTAACATTCCGTCGTCGCATTAATTCGTATATAGTTTGGGATCAATGAGGCCTCTCTGCTGCGATCAGCCGGAGACTCTCACCCAGGGCTACTACCCCCGCGTTGATTCGCTGGTAATCAACGCGGCACCTCGTCGCAGAGAGTAGTAACCCTCGTAAAATAAACACTGAAACATATGTTACTATTGATGGAAACCTATTTCATTTCAGCAACGCAGAGCGACACCGAAAAATATCGTGTTTTTTTTTGCAGAGTCCGCCCTTCTACACGCCGAGCCCGCCGGGGACGCAAGTTGGGGGGAAAATTCATGTACAGCGCCTTGTATACAAACCGATTCAACAAAATTGAACCAGTACCAGCACCAACGCCCTCTGACCCCACCAACAGCACCATCGGCAACAAGCAGTACAAAAACAAAAGTTGACATCAGCAACACCAACATCGTCACCGCCATCAACACAACCAACAACAAAACAAGCACCAGCAAGAAAAAAAAAACGCAAGCAACCCCGGACCTTCTTAGACCCGGTGACAAACATCAGGAGGCGTCTCTGCTCCTCCGGGGGCATGTCCTCCACCGCCCACCAAAACGCCATGATGGTTGGGTGATCCGCGCGGAATCCACCGAAGTATTGCGTGGTCTTCGCCAGCTCACCGAAGTCGAGCTCTGGCGTTCCCGTGACGAGTACGTCTAGCTCCTCAGCCCTAAGCGGCGAGAAAAACAACGCAGGGGGCAGCAAGACAATTTCAGAAAACGGCGCGGTGCGGAAGGCGACGAGGTCGAGGGCGGGCGGGGGGGGGGGGGGGGGGGGAGGGTGCGATAAAATACAACGTACGACTTGACTCTCTGGTATGTATTATATTGTTTTGTTTTGTTTTTTCGTAGTGTTGTGTCTTATAGCCTGTTTTGTGACCGCTGGCCAGACTTCAGGGAAAAGAGCAAATGTGAGAGCATCGCCATCGTCATCATCACCATCATCGTCGTCGTCATTATCATGAGTATTCGTATGTTCGAGCGGGACAGCCAGGCGAGCCTTGACGACAATAAATACCACGGTCGCGTGCGTACATCAGTATTGTATTCAGTTCCGCCTGTGCCCCCCCCCCCTGCGGTCTCCACCTCAACTTCCCTTTCGCCCGGTCTGGTCTGAAAAACAAAAAAATAGCGCACGCGGCAGTTCAGCAGTACGACGAAGAACGGCTCTTTGCATAAGACTATATCTCTTCGTCATGGTTTGTGCTTGACACCGCGATAGCCTAGCCCCTAGGCCTATCCACACCAACAGCAGGCAGTCTCATGCCGTCCGCCCGTGTGTGTTTGCTATGCTCACGTAACCGTGAGCGAGACACTGGGAGCAGACGAGGAGACGAGCAGACTCGTTCCTCTGCATCAATGCTGGTGGACATCCAGTGCCAGATAGATCTCCGTCGGTGTGTCTTTCCATCGACACGATAATTAACCATGGATTTCGTCGTTTATCGCAAAACGCACATAATGCTTTCGCTTTAATCATGCTTCACTTTTATACGACTGCCGTCTCAATTTCGTCATGATTTGTGCTTGACATTCACGCTGCAATAACGTGCGCCTCGGAGGTGGGAACTTATTAAATCACAACAACCTAGATTATTTAACTAATTGATTTTAACCACCCACAATTAGACGCGAGTCGGCGAGGGAAGAAAGAGCTGAAACAATCTTCTCGCGATACACATCGAGGCACAAACCATAGTAAGAAGGGGGGAGGAGAGCCTAGCATATGACCCCGGATCTGAGCTACGACTAAAAGGGAGAGAGAAAAGAAGGACGAAGAAAATAAATGGTGGAAGATTAAAAAAAAACTTCGTCGGATGGCAAAAAATGATAGTTCAAACAAATAATAAAGTACAGCAGCGGCCAGCGGCGCATCAAAATCCGGAAGTAAATGGTGCGGCAGTTATTTACCGTGAAATCCGGCCCAACGAAAGGTGGTGACGGTAAAGGTGGCGGGACAGCCTCAGCAGTGGCAACCAACGCACCAACAACAGCAAATCGATTTGTGAAGGAAGAAGAACAAAAAACGAGCCAAGAAACATACGCAAAACTGAGAAGCATGAGGAGATCTGTACGTGCGTAAAACCCGACGTCGAAAACAACAAGCGAAGAAACCAACACAAAACTGAGAGCATGAGGAGGTAGCTCTTTACGTATCTGAAAACCGATTTTTTTTAATAAATATCGTACATACGCGCAACCCTAACAACAATCCCGTCGGCCTATTATATAGCGAGTACAATATTCAAAGCAAATATATACGGGACGGCCAAGGTACAGGGGTAGTTCCTCAGTTCGAGCGCTCCTGCTGTTAGAAATGCACAACAACCACTGAGCTACTACCGGTACGTAATTACCGGTACGTAATTACCGGTACGTAATTACTGGTACGTAATTACCGGCATAGCTGCACCTCTACAATAGGTAGGGTCGTACTGACACATTTACCCGTTCTTTACCGCAGCTACGCAATTGATACCGATACTTGAATTACTGGTATACAGTAGACTGCTATTTCAGTGGTTTATAGTGGGTCTCTGACAACAACACAATCTGGGGTCCAAAATGGCTGTTAATCCTGGACCTCAGATTTACCGAAGGGTTTTAATCCAGTCTCTCACACCCATCACCCAGAAAACTTTGGGTCCAATCCCCCCCCCCCCCTTGCGTTCCGTCTAGAAAAAAGGGTGCGTCGTCAATGGCCAAATTACTGAGGCAAGCAAAACCTGAGTACGCCCCCCCCGCCTCGTCTCGAAAGGGATACGTGGTCAATGGTTAAATGACTAAGGCAAGCAACAAAGAAGAACGCCCAGCCCCAAACCCTATCGACCCATTCAACTCTGTCAGCTATATGCAAGAAAGTCCGTTTCACAGGCGGTTCTTAGTAAGGACGCAGCTCACCCTTCCTGCGACTTGCCGCACACATCATGGCGCTTCGCGCTTGGTGCAAACAATGTCTGCCTGGCCAGTGGAAACCGGACGTGCTCCGTCTCGACGGCATTGTAGGGATGCGAGGGTCTATAGTCATGCGACTGCGGCCACGCATGACATGCGGCTAATGAGTACCGTCAAGAGCGTTGAGTCCGCACAGCGGTGCCATAATCGTTCTTCAGCCCTCCATTTTTATCCAGAACAGGAAGGATAAGGTTGCCAATGACGCGTGCTACAGTAGAGGTAGCACTTTTTGGCTGAATCGTTTTCTGAACGATCGGGCTCCTTAACCCAAGTTCGTCGGACTTTCATTTTTTGTGACGAATAATGTTTCAGAGTATACCTTGGTCAGGATATTTCTCATCCGGCAGCACTTTTATTTTCCTCCTAGAATTATTTTTTCGGTGAGGTATGACGCTCCTTAAGTGAGAAGCTCAGAAAAAACATGGTGCGCCTCTATCGTAGCATGTGTCCAATACCGAACAACAAGGAGGTGTTTTCGGAAAAAAATGGTCGAGAGCCTTCCGAAAAAACAAGAAAAATACTTTGTTAGCACCCTTACCGTTGTCGAGAAAATGAGCGCCGAAAAATGAGCGCATCCCTGTGCTACAAACTCAACGCTCGTTACGCTACCCCCCCCCCCGCCCACACACACCGCACTGTAAAGGCACGACCTTCTCCCCTGCCGTGGCATGACTCTCACGCCTACAGCACTGTAGAGGCATGACTCCGCACTGTAGCAGCTCTCACCTCAGCAAAGAGATGGAGGCGGCGCCGGACATGACTCGCATGAACCCCTGCCTGAAGTGCGCGAACTGGTGAGACACGGACTCGACCAAGAGAAAGTTCGCGTAACGTTCCACGTACTCCTTCTTGTTCGACGCGGTCACCGGGATGTCAGCACCGTTTTCCTTCAGGTCGTGGGTGCGCTGCATCCCTAGGTCATCCCACGTCACCTGGACACAATACACACAAACATTACGCGTGCTGTCATTCGTGGCTTTTTATTTATCGCCTAGGTGGTGGTCGTCGATAATAGCTCAACAGCCGACGGACAGCCTCGGGGACGTTGGCCCAGTGTGAACATGCCATGTCAAATTGGATCCACTCCCCAAAGGCCAACAACATTCCGGCGTAGGTACGCTTTTCGACGTAGATGTTGTTGTTGATGCTGTTCATACTATCGTTGTGGTTGATGATGTTGATGTTGTCGATATTATGCTGTTGTCGATGTCGCTCTCAGAGTACTCGATACGTTGCTGCTGTCTTGTTGGTGTCCTTGTTGTCGTGTCGCCGTTGCAGTTGCTGCAGCTGTTTCTATGGTTGACATTATCGTGGTTGCGTTAACTGGGACGGGAGCAAGCTTTATTGACGGACTCCAGACAGGAAACTTGACGGTAAAAAAAGGTGACGACTACGAACAGCAACGGCCACCGCTTGATTGGGAGGTGATCCAAATCGGTTTCCGAGTTTCAACGCAAGGAATCGGACCGGCACGGGGCGAAACATTACCCTACCCCGAACTACTGCTGGGCGCTCACTCGCCCGTATACGGTTGGTACCACCAAAGCTACCATTGTGTTGGCCGCTATCCCTTATATCCCCGTATATCTCTTAAAAGGGGTCCGTCCCAAAAGAGGTTAAGGGCATGCCACCTCAGGAGGTACGCGTGTTTCTCCTCACCCTAAAGTCTACGCCGAAGACGTCCTCGTCGTCCCCTCCAGCGTAATCCCTCAGCTTCTGCAAACCCTGAAGGAGATCAGGGTCGACGTCCCCGAGATCCTGAAAGGGATTGTCAAGAAAACAAAAAGCACGCATATATCGGGGTAAGGGTTTCGCTTTTCGGGGAAAAGGAACAAGGGGCGGGGGGGGGGGTACTCGATATTTATGCATGGCCGTAGCCGGATGACAATAGACCCTCGCATCCCTACAATGCCGGGACGGAGCGTGTCGGGTTTTCACCGACCAGGCAGACATTGCTAGTACCAAGCGCAAAGCGCCGTGAGGTGTTCGGCGAGTCGCATGAAGGGCGAGCTGCATCCTACTAAAAACCGTTTGCGAGGCGGACTTGCATATGGATGGCAGCGTCAATGAGTTAATTTACAGGGGGGGGGGTGTACTCATTTGTTGCTTGCCTTAGTCGTTCGACCATTGACCACACATCCCTTTCGAGACGGAGCACCGTTCCTACTCCTAATAGAGACACCTCCCAACAGGTTTGGTGCCCATTACGTTGTTCCCATATATTACATAAGACACTTTATTCTATTATTTCCCCCTTCCTGTTTCGCCGCCTGTGGCCACCATCCATCTCCTAGGATATCGATCGTTTCCTCGCTACTATTTAGTGTACAGGGGGGGGGGGGGTACTAACTTGTTGCTTGCCTTAGTCATTTGACCATTGACCACGCATCCCTTTCGAGACGGAGCACCGTTCCTACTCCTAATAGAGACACCCCCCAACAGTTTTGGCGCCCAGTACGTTGTTTCCATAATTTACATAGAAACTTTTCGCCAATATTTTCCCCTTCCTGTCTCGTCGCCTGTGGCCACCATCTATCTCCTAGGATAGCGATCGTTTTCTCGCTACTATCTAGTGTACAGGGGGGGGGGGCGGGGCGGGTACTCATTTGATGTTTGCCTTAGTCATTTGACCATTGACCACGCATCCCTTTCGAGACGGAGCACCTCCTACTCCTAAAGGAACCTTCAACATTTGGGCACTCATTGCGTTGATTCCATATATTACAAAGAAAAGTTTTGCTAATCCTATCCCCTTCCTGTTAGTGAACAGGGGGGGGTGGGGTTAACTCTTTTTCAACTCCAAAAATGATCCTATTCTGTTCCCGCGCGTTTTCCCCCCAAAACAGAGGTCCCGTGACAAAGGGGTTACGTACCCTCACCCTAGTTCAAAAATGAGTACATCCTACTGTACTGTTAGTTCCAAGCAGGGTGTCCCAAAAACGTGACAATTCTTCGTGCGCCCCTGACGACAACGGAACGTCTGGCGGAACAGCAAAACCCTGGTGAAAAAAACGCCTTTTTGAAGAGATCAACATATGTGTGCCGCCACCTATACCAACAGGAACACTCCAAACGCCGAAACAAAACTCTGGGTGAAAACAAAAAGCCTTTCCGGGGAGATAAAACATCAGCGCCTTCAGAGAAAAAAACAGAGAGATGGAAGCACCCAAACTCAACACACCCCCAGGAACGCATGATATTCCATTTCATTGATACCCATCCAAACCCTCGGTAGTTACTTCATTCAGCGGAAAACAAATGACGACAACAAAGGACGATTACAGGGTAGGCCACAACGAGCAGCCATGGCTGCTTGGTTAGGTCATATGAGACATTCGGTGTCCGGACTACTCTGTGGCATTACAAATGTGAGGAATTGTGCGACACGCCTGCAGCACGATGCTGCGAGTGCTGCTGCGCGCTCACAGATACGTTCAAGCATGACCGAAATACTCTTGACGCCAGCCGGGACTCGTTTGATATACCAACGCTACCCCCCCCCCTCCCCTTGGTGCTAGCAATGTCTGCCTGGTCGGTGAAAACCCGACATGCTTCGTCCCAGCATTGTAGGGATGCGAGGGTCTACGGTCATACGAGTACGCCCGCACGCATGAATATCGAGTACATTTAAAAATCAATTAAAATAACCTGCACATGTTTTGGGCCATTATTGCTTGGGTCCCCTCCTGTCTGCCAGGTCGGTAAATACCCAACGTGCTTCGTCCCGGCATTACAGGGATGCGAGAGTCTATCGTCGTACGACTACGCCCATGCATGACATGAGAACCCTCCCCCCCTACCCTCCCCTCGATCGATTCAACTCACTTGCACAGCCAGCTGCTGCCCTAAAACCTTCTTGAACACCACCAGCGGCAGCGGCACGTCGAGTATCACCCCCGAGTAGACCGCAAGGCCGACCAACAGACCGACCAGTCCGTACTCCTCGGCCGCCCACACGCAGTCCTTGTTGAACCAAAGGGACCGACCCTCGACGCCCGCCGGGACGAACATCCCGAACGACTGATCGAACAGCTGAAAACCCTCCGATCAAGAAAAAAAAAAGAAAAACAAGCGAGGTTAGGTTTCATTAAAACACGAAAACACGTATTGCCAACCCTACACTTCCATTGTGGGGAAAAAACACTAGGAATTAGAGTCGGGTTTAGCTTTATCTTGGAATTAGAGTGCAGCACTAAAAGGGTCAAGACAGAACTGCTGGAAACCCCTCCGAGAAAAAAAGCTTTTTTTTGGCGTCGGGATCATAATCACGACACGTCCATTATTCGCCCTAGGAGTGATGGGGGGGGAGGGGGGGTGGGAAGGGGTGGCGAGGGAGAGATATCGCGAAGATTCTGATTCTGAAGGGAGAGGAGTAGGGGGGCGGCGAGATCATGCGGCTTCTGTTTTGTTTGTTTTCTTTCGCTTTCTCATCCTCCAGCGAAAAGGAAAAAACAAAGCTTAACCAGTTTGGTCCGAACGGGGGAGGGGGGGCGACGAGGGGGGGGGAAGAGGGGGGAGGAGGAGGCCAAAAGGAGGGACGGGGGGGGGGGATCACGCAGGCTCTATCCTGAGTCGCCATCAGCACTTGTGCCTAACCGCTGGCCGAAACATTTACTGTAGACCTCGCGGGAGGCATGCATTAGTCAACATCATCGCACGATACAAAAGTGTTCCATGTTGGGTAGTGGGGGGGGGGGGTTCCGGCATTCTCGTGAGGCCGCGGCGCAACCATGCACGATTCACGAGCAGCAGCGGCATCGTAAGCCCTGAGTCGCACACAGCCCTCGGTAGGTTGGTTGGTGGGTGGGTGGGTGGGTGGGTAGGTGGGTGCGTGTGTGGGTGCGTGGGTCGGTGGGTGAGTTGGTGGGTGCGTGTGTGGGTGGATGCGCGATCGGTCCGGTGTGCAAAAAAACTATCTGTCAAGCGGGGATGGACATCCACTTTCGCGCGAACCTGCACGATCAGCAGCTGGAAGAACTCCTTGGTCACCCCTCCTTCGTCGACGCCTTCCTCCCCTCTGAAAACCACCTTCAGCTTCTTTCGGAGGTTAATATCGGGCACTTGCGACACCTTCGAGACGGAGGGGGGGGGGGTGATAGAGCACGCACGTTGAGATAAGGGGTTTACCTCAACGGAGGCTCCTCGCTTGATTGTAGTATAGGAGCTATATACCTCACCAAAACTTGGATTCCTATGTTTAAACGCACGGTTACCCCGATAAATAAGCCCATGCCCCAGACACACAACGAACATTACTGGAAATCACGAAAGGGATGCATGCCTACGTGAATGATTTTCAAGTGTAAACACGAATGGGATGGATCTTGTCAACATCGTGATCTGTCCAGAATGGGATGGATCTTGTCAACATCGTGATCTGTCCAGTCGTGTACACCTAATATGCGTGAATGTTTTCAAGTGTGAAACACGTCTTCGGCCGTATCAAACGCACGCGACCGGTGCTCGTTTCATTTTTATTGTGAAGGACCGTCATTCGACATTTTCGGTGGGAAGAGCGTGCCGACCCATAAGCGTTCCATGATGGCATGTTGCAATCAATGCCTGGCGGTTCGTATGCTGGATGTGGTTAGCAGGAATCTTCGCGGGTTATCAACCCAACCCGCGGGTTGGATCAGGAATTTTTTGAAATATCACGGGGTCGGGTCGGGGCGGGTCGGATCGGGTCAAGAGGTTTTCAAACTCTCATGGATCGGGTCGAATAACCACGGATTGGGTGGGGTCACCCTCACCCGACCCGACCGGATCTGACCCGCGAAGTTTCACCCGATCCGTGAACAGCCCTGGTGGTCAGCATGTTTTATGTAGTGGCCCAACATTGCAGTTCTCCGACCCTGTCCTCCACATAACCATACGTACACCTCTCGTTTCGACATTTTCTATTCGGGATTGTGCGCTGAGAGGGTGGACAGGCAACCGCAGTGGGGAGGGGGGAGAAGTGCCCGCTATATGTGGCCCCAGGTCTGAGGTACGGAAGCGGAAGGGAGCTGGAGAGGAGCAGGGTTGAGATAATAGTAGGGAAGAAAACAAACAAAAACAAGTCAGAAGGCGGGTGGGCTGGCAGGATGGCGATGGACACGCGCGAGCTCACTCGAAATCTGACTTTGAGAAAAAAAAGGGCAAAACCCGATGAACAACCCCCTGGCCCAGGTGCGCAACAAACAAATTTCTAACAATAAGGCGTATGCCTTTTAAGGCCTACCAGGTATGCCTTGTTGGGTAGTTTCTCAGCTGAGGAGTATATCAATAGTCGGTAATAGTCGGGAATATTCAGCAATAGTCGGGAATAGTCAGTAGTAGTCAGCAATAGTCCGTAATAGTCAGTGAGAGTCAGCAATAGTCAGTAATAGTCAGTACCAGGTAATAGTCAGTATTAGTCAGTTATAGATAGTAGCAGTCCGTCAGAACAACTTTGGCCAAAAAGGGCTACCCCTATCGCAAGCCCATCAGACCTGGGCCAAAGTTTCTTGGAGGAGATTGGCCCGGTTGATCTGCAGCACCAGGTAGGGGGTGACCACCAGACCAACTCCAGGAATGAAGCGGACCCCACCCGCGGCCTTCCTCTGCTCCATCGCCGCCTCCGCCTGAAGCAGAGCCTGTGCGCGTGCGCACATCCGAGCAGGGGTTTTGGTGAGGAGGCGGGGGAAGAGGGGGGGCGTACTCATTTGTTGTTTGCCTTGGTCATTTGGGCATTGACCACGCACCCCTGTCGAGACGGAGCACCGGTCCTACTCCTAATAGAGTTACCTCCAACATTTGGGCGCTCAGCACGTTTTTGGGAGAGGGTTAGGGGGGGGGGGGGTGCACTCATGTCCTGCATGGCCGTAGTCGTATGATCATAGAACCTCGTACCCCTGCAATGCCGGGACGGAAAACGTCGGGTTTTCACCGACCAGGCAGACATTGCATTTACCATGCGCAAAGCGAGGGTGTGCTTATTTGTTGCTTGCCTTAGTCGTTTGGACATTGACCACGCATCCCTTTCGAGGCGGAGCACCGTTCCTACTCCTAATATAGATACCTCCAACAATTTGGGCGCTCAATACGTTTTTTTTTCCATATTTCCACACAAAACAAATGCGAGGACGGGGGAGGGGGGGAGGGTCCAGAAGTTTTCGAGATAATTGGGTTTGTAGGTAAAAAATATAATAGCATGTTATAAGTCTCAAAATCGTAGCCCCTGGTAGAACAGCGCCTAGAGCACTCATTGTGTAGACGGACGAGCGCACTTCGGAGCAGAGAGAGCAAGCAGACTGTGCGAACATAAGGCGCTACCGTGGTTGCCAGGCTAGCAGCTAGTGCTACGAGTACATAGCGCTGTTATTTTCAAAGGAAAACAAGTATTTTGTTCTATACCTTTTCTTGTTTGGCCTGGTGTGTTGTGTTTTCGTACCCGGTACGTATGGCTCTTCATTTCCTTAACTCGCTACAGTCGCGATTATTTTGGTCTCTCCGCCTCACAGTCTGCGAAAAAAAATGTATGCCTGGCACCTTTCTAGGATCAAGAACCAGGATTAAACTGGGTGTACTGACGTCGTTGGGTTGAAAGCACGGTTAAACCTGAAGACAACACACACATCGCTCTCTTCCTCTGGTCGTAGGAAACGAACCTTCTTGGCCTCTGTCGGAATCAGGAAGGCTTGGTCGCTCAAGTAGAAGTGGTTCTTCCTGCCCGCCGGTGTCTCGTTTTTCCACCTGTAGAGGTCTTGCAGGAGGGATTCCACCGCGACCGAGGATATGGTCTCGCAGAAGAAGTCTTGGTACGGTATCTTGTAACGAGGCGGTGCGATGATGCGCCGGGGCGCAAAAGAGGGGGGGAGGGGCGCGGAATGAGCTTCAAAATAAACACACATTCAAATGGTTGAATTTACCTCGCCGGCTGCTGTTATGCTGCTATCGTAACACCAAAAGCCAGGGGACGACCAGGGAGGGTTTCCATTGATAAAATCGCAACAGCGAGTGTCTTCGCCGTTCACTCCGCGCTCTAAAACTAGAGTCGTGCTCCAGAACTTACGGTGGCATTACCAAACGGTGGGGGGGGGGGGCGTACTCATTTGTTGCTCGCCTTAGTCATTTGACCATTGACCACGCACCCCTTTCGAGACGGAGCACCGTTCCTACTCCTAATAGAGACACCTCCAACACTTGGGCGCTCATTAGGTTGTTTCCATATATTACTAAGAAACTTTTTGCTAATCTTATCCCCTTCCTGTTTCGCCGCCTTTGACCACCATCTATCTCCTAAGATAGCGATCCTTTTCTCGCTACTATCTAGTGTACCAAACTTCTCCATGTCACATTCGTCTATTTTTCTCATCTCTTCCTCCGACACATCCCTTTCCTCCTTGTACCTTTCACATTCTCCCACTATGTGAATTCTACTCTCTATGGCTTTGCCACATGGGCACATCTGTGCATCTACTTCCTCTTCCTCCCGGCTACTGGTATACCTCCTCCTTCTTTCTGGCAGGTCCAGGTCCCCTACACGGGGAGGGGTGGGGGTAAAATATGAACGCAAGCGGCCACGCGCCAAGCAGACCTACAACGGAAATAATTCGTTTGTGGTGCCTCGCGTGCTACCACGGCGGTAGAAGCTTGTCTTGGGTCAGCGGTGTCTCTCCCGGCGAGGCAGCAGCAGCAGCAGCAGCAGCAAGGGGAGCGTTCCTCCGATACGTCTAGAGAGTGTTCTCACCCTCGAGTTTCGTAGCAAAAACAAAAAAAAACGCATCATCGCTGCACAGCTGCCTCTATCGGTACCGGTTGATCTACTGCTGTTGGTGTTTATGGCGTGATAGTGATGGTGCTAACGATAACGTCAAAGCTGCTGCTTGCGCTGCTGCCATCCTGCTGCTACTAGCCTCATTATTTCTGCTGGAAATAATGAGGTTATAACCACAACACTAAAATAGCAGTGCTGATGCCATTCCGGTGTCAACGGCTCAACTTCCACTGACTCTCCTGCCAAAACACCTGGCTGCCGGTGGTCCAAACACCCACCAATTCCACCTCCGACGCCAACACTGACACACGACAGCCACCACCAGCGGCGCGAGGTTTGCTCGTTTCACTCACATACCCACCCACACCAACGCTAACATCAACGCGAGCACCAACACCAACACCACCAACAGAACCAGCACCAATACCAAGACCAACAACAGCACCATCACCAACAGCACCATCATGCGACTCGTCGAACACCTCTCGGCGCTTCGCGCTTGGTCGCAAGCAATGCCTTCCTGGTAGGTGAAAACCCGATGTTCCGTCCCGGCATTGTAGGCATGCGAGGGTCTATGGTCGTACGACTACGGCCATGCACGATAGTGAGCACACACACCCCCCCCGCAACACTACGGACAGCTTTCATGTCCCACATATCACCTTCGGCGGCGCCTCGAGTTCGTTGATAGAGTGCAGCCACTTCAAAACAGCGGTCGGGCGCACAGTCGTTTCGACGTTTTTCCGTGTTTTTGGTTTTGGTTTCGGGAGGCATGCAGGGGGGGGCGGGGGGGTAGCAAACAAGGGCGAAGGTGCGGGGAGGGGTTGACGTCGCGGGGGGAGGGAGTGTACTCATGTACTCATGTCGTGCACGGCCGTAGTCATATGACGTGGGGGGAGGGGGGGGGCGTACTCCTTTCTTGCTTGCCTTAGTCCTTTGACCATTGACCACGCATCGCTTTCGAGGGGGGGTGGTAATATGTTAGCCGTGTCTGTGCGAAATCGAAAGCAAGGGAAAAACGTGGTTGGCCGATCTACGGCAGCAGCAGCAACATCAACACCAGCATTAGCACTAGGCAGGAGCGCCGTCAAATAACAAGTGCAGCAGCGGCAGTACAGGCGTTAGCAGCGGTACCAGCAGCAGTACCACCGACAATAGCAACAGCAGTAACAACAGCACAGGCAACATCAGCAGAACTACAGTAGTACAGACAGTAGCAACAGCGACAGTGACAGCAGCAACACCGGTAATATCAGCAACACCAATAACAGCAACACCAACACCAACACCAACAACAACAACAACAACAACAACAACAACAACAACAACAACAACAACACCACCACCACCACCACCACCACCACCACCACCACCACCACCACCACCACCACCACCACCAACAACAACAACCACAACAACAACAACAACAACAACAACAACAACAACAACAACAACAACAACAACAGCATCGTTGCGGGGGGCGTACAATCGCGAGAATAATACACAGGGTGCCTGGCAAGTAACGGCATCAACATCAACATCATTAACGAAGTCGACGAGCTGCCGGAGCGAATGCTGTAACAAGGACGAACGAGAAAATAAGACATGTGGAGAACTATTTCACTTTCGTCCGATTGCCGCCGCTCTCAACAAGCTTAAGGGGTTACACATAAGACCTACGAAGACAAACCAGACAAATTGCCCCAAAGAAAAAATACAAAATACAAACAGAAATAAGAGTAAAAAATATAAACAAGAATAAAAAACGAAACAAACAAGACTGAGCAAGGAAAATAATATGAAAAAACAAACAAGAACAAAAAAAGAAAAAAAGAAGAAAGGGCAAAGGGGCAAACAAAAACGAGGCAACATGTGATCGTAGAGCAAGAAAAAAGAGCAGTGGGTGGCCGAAACACGTCTCTACCTTAAGCAGACGAGCGGCGGCGGAATAACCACCCCCCTTGTCCAAGTGCAGAGGAAGACATGCACCGATATGCGCAACCATCGGCTTCACCAACCGCGAGGAGAACAAGGCCGGAGGGTAGTCTTCCTTCGCGCTGAGGCAAACATTGGAGAGCGGAAGGCGAGGCAAAGAGAGGACGGCGGGTGGCGGCGTCGGCGGCGATGAGGGCGGCGCCGACGACGGGATCGTCGGGGGAGTAGGGGGGGGGGCGGTACTCGTGTCACGCATGATAGACCTTCGCGTCCCTACAATGCCGAGACGGAGCACGTCGGATTATCACGGACCAGGCATTGTTTGGCGTACTCATTGGTTGCTCGCCGTAGTCAGTCGACCATTGGCCACGCACCCATTTCGAGACGCAGCATCGTCCCTACCCCTAATAGATAAACCCCCAACATTCTGGGCGCTCAATACGTGGGGGTAGAGGGGGGGAGCTCCAAGGGTTAGCCCCTCTGGGCAGGGCTGTGGCAGTACGTATGATAGTTATTTGTTGGGTGACGAAAAAAATACCGAATCGTCGCACCGTGCACACGATAACCCCCTTTCCACCCGCCTGCTCCGTTCCCCTCCCCCTCCCCTGATACGCTTTCCAAGGCCTACACACAAACCGCCTGAACAACGCGGGGCAAATTCCTTGGCGGAGTCAAGCGGACACAAACAATGCCCATCACAACCACATATCATCCTCGCACCCGTACACACAACAACCCCCTCCCGTCCTCCCCCCGCCCCCTCCCTTGCCTCCCGGGACACGCCTTCCAAGGCTATCTATGCACAAATTACCGGCGTGATTCTAAACTACCCACCACACCACAATCATTATTGCACCATGCACACAACAACCACATCCAGCCCCTCCCCCCCTCCCCCCCCTATGGCCATGCATGACACGAGTTCACCGCCCCCCCACCCCCCCCCCTCCCCTCTCCCCTCCGCCTCCTCAGACACGCCTTCCAAGCGCACCTGTGCATCAGGCGCCAAAGCGCGGGGGGCTTGAGAGCCGCCACAGCCATGCATATTCTCGACATCACGCGGCCCTGAGGCCCGTTATTGGGATCGGAATCCGGTGGAGTTTCCACCGCAAGCACGGCGGCGCCATGCCAGTACTTCAGTAGACAGGACACGCTGGCGGCCTCGAGGGGAGGGGGCGAGCGGGGGGGAGGAGAGGAAGAGGAAAGGGAAGAATAGGAAGGGGGGGTGTCCGATTTTCCGCCAGTGACCGTCTCCATACCCTGCGGGCCGGCAGAGGTGTTGGCGGGGGCGGGGGTGAAGGCGGGAGGGTTGAAGTGCGGGGGGGGGGGGGGGGGTACTCATGCATACGTTGTTGATGTTGTTGTTGCTGCTGCTGTTGTTGAAATTGCTGCTGTTGTGTTGTTGGTGTTGTTGTAGCAGCTACTGTTGTTCTTGTTGGTGTTGATGAAATTTTAGTTGTTGCGGGTGGCGCTGTTGCTTGTAAAGGGGCAGGGAGGAAGGCCTTATGGTGAATAGCCCCCCCTTGTTTGGAAGCACTGCCAACTCGCCCCCCCCCCCCCGAAACTCCCACGGACGAATATACCGACGGATGAACTGACGGAACACAAAACGCAGTAAACCAAACACACAAGCTGGTCGTTTCCGATAACCTCACCGATATCCACACAGCGAACGCACCACCTTCACCCGGAAAGCCTCCAATGACATCCCTAATTGCACACCGGGCTTGCATATCCATATATGCAAACCCTTAATACATGCCGGTACTAGCATGTACAATTTGTTTCGCGTGGGTGGTGTCTCTATTCCGTACTCTAACCTCAAGCCTACCCCTGAACCCCCGCAAAAAAAATAAAACCAGTACATGGTCATTAGTTCTTCATACCGAGTGTGCAGATATTTTTTTTGTAGACTAGGTTTGCACTTAGGTATCACCTGCATCGAGTGGTCGCGCTAAAAGTAATGTAACAGTGCCTGTGCTCGACGAAAGCTTGTCCGGGGGGCGTGAGACGCCGCCACCATTTTATTGGCAAAAGCTGACAAAAAAACATCGACAAAAAGTAGCGATGCCCCCAGTACCTCCAGTACCCCCATTGCTTCAGGTACTTCCAGTAGTTTCAGTACCCCCAGTACGGTACAGGACACCCAATAAAAAACAGGAAAACTGGCCCAGGTTGGATTTCTTATTTGAGAGAGGGTGCTCTCTACACTAATTTCAAGATAACGACTCTCGAATTTGATACTTTCCTCTAAACGTCAGCCTGGGTTTCTTAATAGCCTGTTTCTTATTAGGTGTCCTCTCCTGTACCTCCAGTACCCCAGGTACCTCCAGTATCTCCATTACCGCCAGTACCTCCAGTACCCCAGGTACCCCCAGCACCTCCAGTATCTCCAGTATCCCCAGTACTTCCAGTACCTCCAAAAACGCAAGTACCCTGAGTCCCCGCCGTACAGCTATTATTATGACGACGTTATCACATTCGCTCATTTTGCTGAAATCTAGCCCGTGGGCAAGCAATCAGGCTAGTAGTATGCGTACGGGAGCGTATCGTTGGGAGAAAAAAAAAAAAAACGTCAAGTACTGCAATCAGTTACGTAAGGAAAGAGGTCAGGGTGGCATACCACCCCAGTCTCTGTATCTCTTGCAACCCCAATAGCACAAGGAACATGTCCATGGTATAAAAAATCTACACCCTGAAAATGAACAGGAGTCGACGCTCGTGGTACGATATATCGGTGGCAGCACTTGGCGGCCCACATGTTTACGATTGACCGAGGTCTGAAACCCAACAGAGTCGGAATACCTTTGAGTGCTTTTTCAATAGCATTCGCGACATATACCATACCTGGGCTTAGAGATTGTTCGTTGGGTTGCGCCCTTAGCTTTTCTCAAAACTAGTTTTTGGGCGAGGTGCATAGCTCCTGTACTCAAATCAAGTGAAAACACACACACCCTCAGAAAAAAATAGGTGCTATATACCCCTGTAAGGAAAAAAAAAATAGCACTCGTCACAAAGTAACAACAATGACAAAAAGGGGGTTCGCTTATGGAGCTGATGCGGAGACCCCAGGGTTATATATACGGTATATGTTTTCAGCAGTATCGCGTCATTCTTCACCTTTTCGATGGCCGACCAGAGCGTGGTAACCATGTCCGGCCCCATGCCCACTAGCTCCGTGTACGCCTTTTCCAGGCGCTTGGAGTCGACGCGGATCATCCCCCAGATGTTTTTTTTCTCCGAGCACCCCGGAGCAGCAGCAGCAGCACCAGCAGCACCAAAAGCACCAGGAGTAGCAGCATCAGATGCAGCAGCAGCAGCAGCAGCAGAAGCAGAAGCAGCAGAAGCAGCAGCAGCAGGGTCGGTATGATCGACACGTCTCTTGGGACCGTAAGTAGTCGAGCACCCGGTCACCTCTCGGTCGAGGTTGAAGCTTCCGCTCAGCGCAGACGGGGACATGAAGAATTGCTTTACGGCAATGGGCGCACGCACGGAGGGGAGCGGGGGGCGAAAGGGGGGCACGCGGCCAGAGTTAAGAGGTAAGCACCCCGTTGCCGTTCCCGGAGGAGACACGGGGGGAGCAGAGAAAGAACGCGCGCTGTGCCCACAAGACTTCTCGAAAGGGCTTGGCAAGGTACTACACAACGCCATTTGTCTCAGTCCCACGCAATAGAAACGACCGACAAACGTCTCCTCAGCTTTTTTACACGGGAAACATCAGCGGAGCTGGGCACTGGCTCCCGTCTCTGCTGCTGTGGCCACGGATGTTGTATAGAGCGTGACCCAGCTTCGACAAATGGTTGCGATAGTCTTGACTTTAAACCCTGAGCCTACCCCTTAACCAAGACCGTGTGGGAAATGTCTCATAATATGAAGACGTATTGAGGAGATAGCTAGGGCTATCACCCATATGGTCGAAACATGGGTCGAGTCGTAAGCACTACTGGTGGCCATCATAGCCTGTGCGCCGACCAGGCCGAGTTGGGCCGGTGCACGGGGTGCACGGAGTGGACTGTGGTGGGCAGTCGGTCGCTGATTCTTGCACCGTTCCCATGCGCAGGCTCGTTATTTGCCCTGTCTGCATGGAAGGAGTAACGCATGTACAAGACCGTGGCGTCCCCGCGTTTCAAGCAGAGTCACAATATTCCCCGCACATTGAACGTCTGCAGAGGACTACGACTAACCTCACTTGTCTATGCCTGCCGGCACGGGCCCCCAAGGGCCACATAGGTGGTACCGGCGAACTGACACCCCGGTCTGTTCGTCTCTCTACCTGCCTGCTCGTCTGTAGACATGCATGCGCACGTGCCGACATTACAGCAGTACAGTAGTGACAACACCCGCCACATGGACCGCCCCATGTCCCCTCCCCACTCCAAACACACCAAAACCCACCTCAATCAGGGTACTTTCGGACCGGTCCCAAGAACGGTTCCCCTCTCCTTGCCTCTCCAGCCCCCACGCTCTAGGTCCCAATCCCTCCAGCTCCGCCGAGGACATCGGCAACGCAGCAGTTTTATCAAAAAGAGATCCGGATGTCTCGAATCTCAGGCCAATTGGAAGCTTAAAACGCATCTCCTTGAACCACGACGCGCGCCCTCGTCCTGAAACACGATCCATTGCGATCTCCCTACCGCCCGGGTGTCTGCCTATCGAAGCAGGCCCCTCCTCGGACCGGCGCAACCATCTCGCGGGATACGAGCTGAACAGTTCCTCGATATATCCGTTACCAGAAAGGCGCGGCTCTGGCCTAACGACTATCGCAAAACTCTGCTCGCCACCGGCCGACACCGACCCCACCCATTGCCCCTTCAACTCCTCGATCTCTCTGGGTTTCCAGTGCCAAGAAGGCGGCGTGGCGCCGCCCCCACTGTCCCCGCCGCCACTGCCATCGCCACCGACCGCCCCGGTCGCGGCAGTGTCCGACCCGGCGCGCGAGGGAGCGGGAGAGGCTCCAAGTGCCCCGAACTCGTTGCTCCCACAGCCGAGGAGGCGCCCGTCGGCGAGCAGCAGCAACGTGTGCGCTCTCCCCGCGGCCGCTTGCACCACGCCTGACGCGCCTGTAGCTTCCGTCGCCGCCACCGCCGCCGCCGCCGCCGCCTCCGTCGCGGTAAAGCCGTTTCCTTTTCTGTTTCCGTTTCCGTTCCCCTTCCCTTCCCCGTCTCCGCCGCTGGCCCTACCGGTGTCACTGCCGTCGCCGGTCGGCGGGAACAATGGAACCCGCATCGGAACCGGCGTCTCGGGGACCTCACTCGGGTTCAGCCCCAGCTGCCCGGAACGGTTGCGGCCGCACACCCACGCGTGCCCGTCAGTCGACACAAGGATGGTGTGGCTCTGCCCGCAGGCCGCGCGAATCGCGAAGAAGCTGGCAACACACACCTGTTCCGCACCACTGCCTCCGCCCCCTTCGCCTCCACCCCCGCCGCTACCACCCCCAACTGCGGCCGCTGCTGCTGCTGCTGCTGTTGCTGCTGACGTGGTAGAAGCTGCTGAGGGGGGCGGGGCCGAGCCTCGCGGGGTGGAGCCTTCTCCCGCTTTGTTGCTAGCCGTGTGTGGGGTAAGGGGTCTCGAGAACGTGCCGACGACCGGCCGGGGCAGCAGGACCGTCCGGTCTTCTTCTCTTTCTGCCATCGGTCCTACCCCGAGCTGGTTTCGTTCGGTTCGGTTCGGTGCGGTTCATCGGTAGGGGGGGCGGGGCGGGGGGGCGGGCGCGTTGCTTATGTTAGCGAGGAGGTTTTTGCGCGGCTCAAATTATTCACTCAAGCCTGTTCAGATCCAGCGCAACCCTGTGAGATTCCGCGAGCGGGTCCTATCCTGCTCGCACGCAAGAAACCGGCAGCCGCGCAAGTACCCGTCCTGGCTTGGCTTGGTTTGGGTCGGCTTGAGCCGCTTATAGTACTGCCGTATTCCTGTCTTGTCTCTATCTTTCGGTTCTTGCATATGCTAGGTAGGTAATAGCGCATGACCGTGTTCTTGTTCTCCACAAAACGAATCAGACCAAAAACCGGCACAAACAAAATACACAACACAAAATAGACAACTCGAAGAAACAAAGCAAAACAACCTAAATCAATCCAACCCACACCAACCCAATCCAACCCAACCCAACGTAAACCAAACCAACACCAACACCGAACAGCGGAGAACCTGGCCGTGGTTGTTGAGTCCGAACGCCATGGCGCCCCCGTTCGCGCCTATCACCACCGAGTGGCTATTTCCGCACGCCATCCAGATGGCAGGAAACCCCACGAGAGACTGCACCAGCTCTGCCTGCTTGCCGCCGTTCGGTGTGAGAGGCGGAGGAGCAAATGGGGCAAGAGAGAGGGGGGACGAGGGGGGGAGATATATAGATATAACAAAGAGTCGGGAGAGATAAGGAGGGAGGGAGGGAGGGAGGGAGAGCCAGCGAGAGACAAAGAGCGGAAGACAGAGAGGGACAAAAAAAAGACAAGAGACAGAAACACACGGAGAAATATTGGTGAGTAGGGAGGGGAGACAAGACTATATATGTAGCAGACACAAAGGAGTGAACCCTTTTCCGAGAGGCGGGCTCACAAACGCTGTGTTGCACTGCATTACACTATGCTACACTACACCACACTACACTACACTACAACTACGCTACACCCTATACTACAACCCCCACCAGACTACGTGGGGGTCGCCTTTGGGTGTGCGTTCTAACAACATGCCCGCTCGTGTCGCAGCAGATAGGTTTCATAGATGGCTCGCGTGCAAGCTGTCAAGGGGTGGGACAGAGGGGGGGTCGTATTGCTACACGTGCGGGCGCGGCAGGCGGGGTTGAGCGACTTCTGCATGAAGACGTAAAATACCGATACGTATAGTAGAGTACAGAGCAGAGCGGGGTAGTACAGTGCAGTGAAGTGCGGCACAGCACGGCACCGCGAACAACAGCCGTAGAGCTAACCTTCTTTCTGTCTGTGCCGTCACCGCCGACACAATCTCCAATCCCGCACGACATCACCTGGGAAAAAAGCAAGGCAAAACAATGCAAAAAACGAAAACGAAAACAAAAACGAAAGCAATCGACGGAACAAACAAAACAATGCAGAAACCACAACAAAAACGAAACGGTTCAAGCATTCGAAGGAGAACCCAGTGTGCCGGCGGATGTGAGGGCGGTGAGCAGCGAGCCGATGTCTCGAAATTCGACGAAGAACCATGATGTACTTAACGCCTTCGGGCCCAAGAAAACGGCTCTTATGGGGTGGGCTAATGTGGTAAGAAGAGTAATCAGAACCCACCATGGGCCCAAAAACCATGCATTCCCAAATGTTTACACACCACACTTGGTTATGATTACTAGGTTCCGCCGTGCGTAGTGCGAAAAATTCCATGGGTCTACGTAGGAAGAGCGTGCACCAGCACGAGGATCATTCGGATGCATACATGGTGACCTTGTTGAATTATATAGCTTCAGAATTTGTTCTCGTCGTATACGATATCTTGCTACTATTTTACCGTAGCCGTGCTACTCCGAACGCATTCGCGCTACGGTACTCCGAGCGTGTCCTCACTACAAGTACTCCTGCCGCACATCAGGCGTACGACATCGTGGCCGCCGCCGCCGCCGCCGCCGTTCCTTTTGCTGCCAGCGGTCGTTCGAGCCACTCTGCCCGGAAGGGGACGTCGACGTGATCTCCCTGCCTTCTGGAAAACGCCTCCCCGTTCACCGTCAACAAGAATGCGGCGAGTCTTGATATTTCTTTCCACTCTGTCTTGGAAAAGGTAAGGACCGTCTGGGCATTCATAGTACCGTAAAGAGCGTCAAGTTCGCACAGGGGTTCGATTTTGTTTTTCCAGCGCTCGCTTTCTCAACAACGGTAAGGGTAAGGGTGCTAAAAATCCGAACGTTTCATTTTCGGAAGGCTCTCGACCACATTTTCTTTCCGAAAACGCCTTGTTGTTCGCGGGTATTGGCACCCTTTTTTACCCAAAATCGAGAAAAATCGAGAGCTGAAAAACGATCGTCGCACCCCTGTGTGCGAACTCAACGCTCTTTACGGTATATACCACTATGTCCCGAAATATAGGAACCGTTCGTACAGCAATATTCAATGCAATAATTGATTATATCTTGGGACAAAGTGTAGCCAACCTCGAAGGGCGAAAACCCGAACGCCGGTGCGGTGTTGCGGACCGTACCGTACCTCGGCCCTAGACGTGAGGATGAGCGTGAAGAGATCGCCGCAAGCCACCAGTGACACATCGCGCCTCGAAGACGGCGCCTGCCCCGCCCCGTCCACCTGATAGCGCGCGCGAGGAGCCAAGACATTTAAAACCCGCGTTACCGACAAGCGCTCAGGGTGACACAGGGACACAACATAGTACGGCTGTGAATCCGAGCGAAAAATATTTGTTGTTTGTTAATGCAGTTCCGGCACGGGTCTTAATTGTGTGCCAGGTATGATGAACATATCGGCCTACGTAAATTTCGAGTGAAATCGAATGAGCGAAGTAAGCCCCCGCCCCCTCGCCACTCCTGCCCCCCCCCCCCCCCCCCCCTACCACCCTCCCTCTCATCCCTCCATGCCGCGACAGGGAGTCCCAGCCCGGACTAAGTAGTTGTCTCACCTCGATGGCCGTTGGGAGCACAGCTCGTGCCACGCCCGGGCTGTGCCCAAGCTGTTAACAGATGTCAGCGTGCAGCGGTGGCGGAGGGTAACATCAAGGGTGGGGCAAGGGAGGGGGTGATAACTGGAGTCAGGGAAACAACGGGGGTGGGCACAGGACCTCGACTGCGGACAGCGACAAGGGTGTCCCACAGGGACGAGGCAGGCCGGCGCCGAGCGACGCCAAATTTGGGGGGGGGGGGGGGGGTTCAGGTGATTGGGCGGGAGCAGTAATAAGCCGCAGGGGCAAAGGGTGAGAGGTGCGGAGGCAGTGGTAACAGCGAAAGCTAGGGGTTGGATGACCAGGCAGCGGCGGAGAGATAGGTCTGCAACAGCAGTAGCAGCCTCTCTATCTCTCTCTTCACCTCCCCCCTCTCCCTCCCACCCCTTCTCTCTCTCCCTCTTCCTCTATTCCCCTCTCTTTTACTATTTCCCTGTCTCCCGCTTTCTCCTCCTTCTCTCTCATTCCCTGTCGCTTTATCTTCCGCTCTCTGCATATGTTTCCGTCTGCCTCTTCCCCCCTGCTTCCAAGGCCGGGTACTGATAATCCCGCGAGAGCAAGGAATGCACCGACAAGGGGGGACGAATGAAGCGTGGAACACACCTCCACCACGCCTCCACACAAGCACAAAAACCCTCGGTAGCGTCAATCGCAACAGCGTCATACTTTTAGCCTGCCTGCCCCACACACCTGGCCCGACTCGTTACCCCCCCAGGAGAACGCCTGGCCTGCGGCGGTAATACAAGCAGTGTGGTACAGCCCGCACGACACCTGGAAAGCCAGCAAGAAAAAAAATATGCGAGAAGACGACACAAGCGGTAATTTATTTAAAGTAATCAAAGCAAGCAAGGCATGCGGATACGTAGAGCAACAGCATAAAGCAAGCAAACCAAGCAGCAAGCACAGCACGCATGACGAGCAATACGAAGCAAGCAAGTAAGCGAAACCAACGAGCAAGGAATCAAGCAAGCAAGGTAAAACAAACAACCAAGCAGCCAATCGAGCACTCCAGCAAGCAAGCGAGCGAGTAAAAACAAGCAGCTGAGCAAGCTGAATAAATCAAATAACCAAACGACCGAATAACCGATCCATCAATAATCCAACACAGCAAGCAATCGATCAATCGATCCGTCTATTACGAAGGGCCATAGTAAATAGGACCAAACATCGTTAGTAAAAATAGGTAAACATATAGGTTTTGGTGTATATCGTGGGTCTTATTTACTATGGTCCCCCGTAATAGCAGTAGACGGTACCACCTATTCGACACTATGGTTGGCGGACACTGGGTACGAGACGGATATAAACTAGCCCCATACACTGGTTGATTGTGTCAGGGTTGGGGATAGGTCTAGGGTTAGCTATATTAGTATCGCACACAGGGACCCAACCAGAGTGTCGAATACCTGGTAAGTGGCCAGATACCCTCCAATCTACACTAGCGAGCAGACAGAGCAAACAGGCACACAAATCAAGCAACGCAAAGCAACCAATCTATCAGTCAACCAATCAACCAATCCTTCAAGCAAGCGACCGAGGACAGGAGAAGAGTCACCGTTTCGCCACAAACTAATACAGCGGCAGCAGGGTCCCCTATGTAACCGGACGTGTTGGCGCATATTTTCGCCGCGGCAGGGCAACACCACGCACGTTCGTGCACCGCACACAGTAGGCAAACGCAGCAGGTAAAAACAATTCGTTCCTCACGATTGGATTCACCGTAACTCTTATCAGGAACTCCACCGAAAACGGACAAATCGGTCCGTTGGTCGAATGGTCGGTCCGTCGATCGGTTGGTCGGTCTGCTGCTGCTGCTGCTGTATTCATAGGGGGTCCGCATCAATCTCGCCGAGACACGCCAATTGCAAAACACCTAATATGTTTCCTCCTTGTCTTACTAGCAGCTGGCTGCGGAAATAAATGGAGAGCGAGCAAGCGAGCGAGCATCACCTCGACCTCCTATCAACACGAGCATCCCGCAAGCGTCTAGCAAACCTCACCTGGAGGACGCGTAAGGGGACTAACGGCCTCACGAGGGACGGTCGAGGCAGAAACGCCTCCTGATGCAAGTCGGGGCGGGTCTGCCCCTCATCATTCTGCCCGCAGCCAATAACGTGGTTTGAGGATAAGAGCGCCACCGTGTGGTACAGCGACGTGGACACCTGGAACCGAGACGACACGTTCAACAACATTTTATCAGAGAAGCTAGTTGACCTGACCCTCAAAAACACCAGAAAACGGGATAGGCTGCTTCTGGGAGACATACCCTTAATCCATTCAGAACTGAAAAAATTATCCCACACTAATTCCAAGTAATTTGTCCCCAAAACGGGGGACCAGTTCTTAAGAGATAACGCGCGAGGCTTACTGGGATAAATACCCTAAAAATTACCAGATAACGCGAGAGGGTTCTGAGATAAGTTTTTGCTGACTGTTATTCCAGAGAAATGACGATTCTAGCATCAGCCACAAGGAGCTATATACCCGGCGTTGCTGAGTTCAATACCCAGCGTTGCTGGGTTTATACAGGGAATGCTACCCTTAGTACCGGAACTCCGCTGCAAGGGGCAAGGGGCTGTGCATCATGCTCGCAGCGCTATCTCCTCTTACTGCAGCGGTCACGCTAGCTGGAGATGTTTGTTGCTTTAATCCTCCGGCGGGTTGGAAAACAAATAAAGGTTACGCTCACCACGGTAAAAAAAAATAGGGGTCGTGTGTCAATTTAACCCGTCGCTCCAGTTGCAATAGCAGAACACTCACTCCGCTGCTACCTCGGGCGCGTGAGTATGCTGACCCGACCTGATCCCGAGGGGACGAGGCGCGGTGGGACACATATAGCCACCCGGAGAAGTAATATTCCAAGGGTAGTGTAGGACCTTGCACAAGCTAGACGGTAAGCTAGAGCGACCGCGCTTCCCGACGTTGTGATCCTCCCACTTGGGGCAAGGGTACCCCTTTCGGCACCCGTGCATGTAGCGACAGACACGAGGACAATCGCGGTATGTTTTTTCACGCCTCTGGTGTGAGCGTGCAGCATCATATATGTGTATACCTTGCATGAGCTACGCCCGTGCCATCCAACAACTCCTTGCGATGTAGTCCTGCCAATAAAAAAAAACAGCCCTTAGCCTAGCAGCCCGCTTTCCTTCGTGTGGCTGATCCTAGAATCGATATTTGTATTCGCCGCCTTTTTCCATATGAAACCCCAAAGGGCCTATATAACAGGAGGCATCAGCCAAGGAATTGACACAGGAGGAGCACCACCGCCGTTGTTATCATCGAGTTTTGATCAACAGAAAACAAAAGCGAAGGAGTGAGTGAAAATACCTCAATACATCATGCATTACTGCAGGCTTTTTCTACAACGGCATCCACGCGTGGAAGGCAAACCACTGGGAGTTAAGAGTTGCTTAACTTTAGCAGCGGTGAAGGGTTAACGAGCCTCTGGGCCAACTCCGTTAAACCGCAGCTGCGGGCACCATCCGCACACAAGCAGGCGGCTGTACTGCCGCGACGTTTGGACCCGCCCTTGGTGGCAACGACACAAACGTACCCACACAAACCCCACAAATACTCCAACACATGTCTCAGGAATCTCAAGAGATCGCTTGTCCACTGCTAAAGCAATCACACGCTTTCGTTGTTAAACGACCACTGCACGAACTCCCCCCCCCCCCCCCCCCCCCCCGCGCTGAACGAATTCCGCCCAGTTTGTTTTCGTTCAACGGCTGAGTGATAAAAACATACATCGATATTTCACGATCAATGTCCGGGATTCGTTCGAGTTTGATGTTGAATCGGAAGCCCCCCGGGCAAGAGCCCGCCGCGCATCCTACAGCAAACCTTTTAATATATATGTGTTTCGTCAGATGAACGAGTGCGGAAGCAAACAAACTTCATTGGGAGAATGGGCAAGCGGTATACGATCAACAGCCTACTCATCTTGGCGAGCACAAAATACGCAGACATAGTACCGGGCGGACAGCAGGCGTCGCCGCAACGCACTGCCCCCCTCCTGCACGAATCGTCTCCCCCCCCCTCCTCCCCCTGTACCTCGCTGGGCGCCATCGTGCAATAACATAGCTTCCTGAAAACCTACCTGTCGATATGTGACGCTACAGCAGTATATAACCTTGCAAATGTTTACGTTCATTATTGGCATCGTTTTCACCTCCTTTGTGTAACGCGTCTTATCACAGGTTTGCTGCTGTGTTAGTGTCTACGAAGTATATCGTATCGAAAGCTTCGATATAAAACTGTACTTAAAGACAGTGGGTATCCCGATTTAAGAGCGCCCCTAAGATGAGAGCATTAGGGCCCGTTTTAACGAAGAAAAAAAAATCAATTTGGAAAAAAAAAAATCAAATCCGCTTTTCATTGGTCAACACACGCACCAGCACCAAATATTAGGATCTTGGGGCATCATATTTGGTGCTGGTGAGTGTGTTGACCAATAAAAAGCGAATTTGAATTTAATTTTTTTCAAATTGAATTTATTTTATACTCGTTAATTCGGGCCCTTATAGATTGTTAAGAGCGGCCATATCGGCATGTCCCGCCTAGACTAAAAACTATACATTGTCCACTACAGATAGAAAGCAATGCGTAGTTAAGAGCGCTTATTTTGGCTTGTCACGGGGCGCACTTAAATCGTAGTACCCACTACTGTACTGTATCGAACTTTCGATATATCGCAATATCAAAACGTGTTTTGACCTCCATCTCCTGCCATCCCCGCGCTATTGTACGCAGGTATTGAACGAAACTCTTCGATGTATCGGTACCAAATATGTAACGAAATCGTATCGATTTAGTTTTTCTTGTTTTCCGGTATCGTGTTGAACTCGATTCGATTCTCGTTCGATATCGACACCCAACACTACTCTATACCGTCTCCTGAAACAAACAACTCGTACTTATTTGACACAAGCTCAAAGTTCATCCAATCAACAATTCCACCCATCTTCCTACGGTCATATGACTACGGCCATGCATGGCATGCGGCTAATTTGTAGGGATGCAAAGAGGGTGTATGATCATATATACGACAACTACGGCCATGCATGACATGTGGCCTATGAGTACACCCCCCTAAAAACAAATATGGATACATACTCGTACATATATACAACACCAGGATGTACATAATAAGTGTTTTGAACTGCTGCCGAGAAGGAAAAAAAAACGAACAAACCAATCACATTTAGCAGGATATTATACCTCGGTCGGATGTCAAACAACATTTCGATCTCCCTACAGCAGCAGTACACGTTCACCTGTACCACCGAACCGTTCTCCTGTAGATTGACAGGTCCGTCCGCAGGGGTGTGGTCCGAGTCATCCGATTGCAGCAGGGTGCCGAGGTCACCGCGGCCGAACGAGTAGAGGTTCACCACTCGTTTATCTGCCGCCATCCGGGCTGCGTCCCGCCCCGTGGCCGGTTGGCGCTTTCCATCTTCCGGGACACGGGGTTTGGTTGGGCCTAGGATGGATCGGGGGGGGTGGGGTGGGGTGAAGGGATGGGGTTTCTTGGACCTCATATGGGTGCGGGGATGGGGGATGAGGGGCCCGTGCAAGTAAAAAATGAAGTTTCAGTGTTTCTGCGGTTCGTTCGTTCGTGGTGGCATCTAAAGGACTTCAGGTGTTTCTGCGGTTCGTTCGTAAGCATTGCAACATCAGCTCGTGGCATTGCAGTATCAGCAGCAGCGCCGACTACCCGCTGCTGCTGCTGCTGCTGCTGCTGCCACTGCTGCTGCTGCTGCTGCCACTACTGCTGTTCCTATTGCTGCTGAAAATTGCAACTGCTGGTGCAACTGCCGCCGCTGCTTCTGCTGCTGTGTGCTCAAGGTGACATAAGTACGCCTCCATTAGCCCCAAAGAGAAGTGGGCGGTGTCACAATCAAAATGGGGGCGGGCCTGGGGCGCGGGGGTCGTCCCTAAATCCGAAGCTGGGGGGCAAGCGAGGTAGAGCAAACAAGCCTTCTTGGTTACGTCCAAACGCCCCCCCCCTTCGGGACACCCCGCCCCCGGTAAGAACAAACGGCACGAAGGAAGGGGGGCTGCATGTTTCATCGCGGAGCGGCGGCACGCGGGGGGGGGGGAGGGTGAAGCATGAGGATTTGAAATTGAGGCACGGCAGTGCGGGTGGTTGTTCACCCTATCCCCCCCCCACCGCACGCCTTTTCTCATCCAGGCAAATGAAACGCTGGCACTACACGCGAAGGCGAGTTCGACCAGCCTTCTTCCGTTCCCTTCGTCCCTCCCTCGCCTCCCCCCAAAAGGTTTCATGTTTGAGGCCAACCAGGCTCTCAAAGCGAAGAAACATTGTCGCCCGGACCCCGTCCCTTTGGGGCAACCCGTCATTGCCTCACTGGAAGCTCCGAGTGTGACAAGACACCCCAAGCGCGACACTCCGGACGAACAAAAAAACCCTCCTGCCCTCCACCACTACTGCCACCACGACCACTAAACCCCGTGATCCCCCGGCCGCACGCATGCCCCCCCGATGGCACTCTTTTCGTCCGCTCCCCCCCCCCCCCCCCCCCCCCCCCCCCGACAAACGTCGGGACGATCGGGTCAGCCACTCGGCGTAAAGGGGGCCGGGCCATCCTGCCCGCAATTTAATCCCTGTTGACACTTTAGAGGGGAACCAATACATAAAACAAGAAATGGCGATTATATATCGGCCACAGGAATCAAAAGCCCGGGCTGCTCGGCTTCGTCAAGTGTCCCCACCAAAAAGCAAGGAGTTTTCGTACCACACAAGCGTGAGCAATACGTTATGCAGTTCATAAAGTCACTTTCGGGTTTTGTGGAGCCAGCACCACCGCGGGGAGAATAATGTCTCATTCCCGGGTCAGAAATCCTTCCACGCATCTGCAAACTCTAACAAGCTAGGGACGTATACGGTGGCCCCCGGAGTTGATGTCGCCCCGCACGGTGCGGAAACCCCAACCCCCACTGGCTGAAGTCTGTTTTCTAACTCCTGCCCTACCTGAATCGTGTGAGAGAGCGCGAACCGACTCTGGCGCCCTACTCCCAGTGGAACCATTTGCAACGACGGGTCTCTGGGAGCCTCGATGGGAAAACCGAACCGAGAGCGAGATAGTACACGAAAGCAAGTGAACCACGTACCCTCGTCCTACTCGAACGAGTGTGGGCTGAGGTTTCCATCTCGACCTCTTGTGTCTAAAAAACAAAGAAAAAAACAATGCTTTAGTCGCGCGATATATACCTGGGTTTAACGTTAACCCTGTTAGAACCGCACCCACGCTTTCGGGACAATCCTACTTGGAAACAGAGAAGGGTGCTCTATACGGCAGCGTAAATATCAACGCAGTCTTCAAAGGACCAGCGGATGCCCACTGCTGCTCGACCTTGGTTGCCGGAGAGACGGAGAACGGCGCAAACTGACGCTACGATCCTGCGAGGGTCTATGGTCATACGTCTACGGCCATGCATGAATGTCGAGTTGCTCCGTCCCGGCATTGTAGGGATGCGAGGGTCTATGGTCATACGACTACGGCCGTGCACGGTATGAGTACACCCCCCCCCCTTGGGGCTATCAATGTCTGCCTGGTTGGTGAAAACCCGACGTGCTCCGTCCCGGCATTGTAGGGATGCGAGGGTCTATGGTCATACGACTACGGCCGTGCACGACATGAGTACACCTCCCCCCCTCCTATGGTCATACGACTATTGCCATGCATGAATGTCGAGTACCCCCTCCCCTCCCCCCCCCCCCCCCCCCCCGGTTGGTGAAAACCCAACGTGCTCCGTCCCGGCGTTGTAAGGATGCGAGGGTCTATGGTCATACGACTACGGCAATGCACGGTATGAGTACACCCCCCCCCCTCCCCGCACCCGACGTGTTCCGTCCCGGTATTGGAGGGATGCCAGATATTCATGACCATATGACTGCACGACATGAGTACACCCCCCTCCCTCCCACATGCACACGCAACCACGACCACCGCCCCAACGCTTGTATGAAAGCAATCCTGACGGGCACTTAAAAAAAAACCCAAGTTCTTTCATACACGGAAAAGGGTGCAAACTGATGCTGCGACCCCACAAGTTATCTTCCTCATACGCACACAACCACGATCACCGCGTGAACGCTTGTCTGGAAGCACTCCTAACGGCCCAAAGGTGCAGGGGGGGGCCACGGACTGTTACTCAATATCGTGCACGAGCTTCCGAGTTAGTGTATGCGGGGACCGGACCGCGGCTACTTCGTTTTTGCGTGGCCGTAGTCGTATGACCATAGACCCTCGCATCCCTACAATGCCGGGACGGAGCATGTCGGGTTTTCAGGGGGGGGGAGAAACAATACGAGTACATATGCAAGTCCATTCACGAATACAGCAGCAAAAACCATTCTGGGACTTGAACGAGAAAAATGAAGGAAAACAAAACAACGGCTTGGGAACCCCTAAAACCGAGGAAACTCAAGAATCACGAGAAATCACGATGTGTCTGGCCCAGTAACGTCTGGCCAGCAGGAGCAGCATTGCTTGTTTCGCGTGTTCTACCAGTCGACCAGCACCATCCTGTGCTGTATCTACTTGGTAGTTCCACCCACACGATGAACCAAACAATGGCAACCACAAAGAAACTCAATTCTCAAACAAGCACACAGCATAGAACCGACACGCGCCGAATTCTCTCTTACGAATAAACCACGGATTATTCTCGGAAGGTCCCCTTTTAAAATTCCTCTCCGAAATAAATGACCATTTCTTACGGGGTACCATAGTATTCAGAACCCATCACGTACACAAAAGCTTATATGTTCCAGTATTTTTACTAAGCATATTTGGTCTTGATTACTACTATATGTTTCCCCGGAAATACAGCTTCGGCCACACAAAGCAGCGCTGTGATCCGTCAAGTTTTCGCCCCCCAAAAAATAATGCACGGAGAGCTGGACGACAAGTGCACAGCACGAGTACTCGTCGTACTGCCGCGGCGCGATTTTACACGAGACGCAATGTAATACCCACAGCCCTAATTGTTCTGGTCGCTATACCTGGGTCCCCGAAATGGGTACCGGTAACGAGCCCAACCGTCTAGCCCGGATTCGGTCCAGCAAACACAAGAACGGCGTGGGGTGATCAATCCCCGAGGCATCCACGAGATAGAATGGCGTGTCCTTGTACGTGATACAGAATGGCCAGGGCACCCGAAGCGACACACGACTTATACCACACGATACCTATTGCACCATGCCGCTTCGTAGCGTGCCAGCTCGTACCGTGCCATTTTGAAACATGTACCGTTTTCTACCGTACCGTGCTGTACCGTACCGCATGATACCGACTGTATCATGCCACACTACATCATACCGCACTGTGCCGTTTCGTTATGTACCGTACTGGTACTGTACAGTACCGTATGGTACTACACCCGTCCCACCCACCGCCTCCTATACAGAGAGAAACCCTCGCTCACCTTCATCGACGTACGCCGCCTCCCCCGTCTCGCCACCTGCCTTCCCTTTCGCGCCCTGTGCGCTCGACCCCAAACCCTCGCCGCCGCTGGGGTTTTTGGAAACCCTCGCGCCTCCTCGAAGCCCTTCCTTCTCTTCTTCCTTCCTCTCCTCCTTCTTCACCTCCCCCTCGTGATCCTGCTGGTGTTCATCTTCGGCCGACCCCATGACGAGCTCTTCAAGCGTCAAGGTCCGGGCGAACGGCGTCGCGGTCCCCGCCACCTCCTCGAATCGCTCCGCGGTCGGAGTGAAGCCGCCCGATTCCCCGCCGGTAGTAGTAGAAGCAGTAGTGGTGGTGTCGACAGCGGCGGCAGTAGCAGCCGTCCCAGTGGGAGTGATGGTGGTGGCGGTGGTGTTTGGGCTGGCGGAAGTGGTGGCGGCGGCGGTGGTAGCGGCGACACTGGTTGTGTTGGCGGTGGCAGCGACACCAGCGGCAGCGGCTGGGCTGACCAAAGGGAAGGACGCCTGGCGAGACAGGCGGCGCTCTGCAAGCCATTCAGCGGCAGAATGGCGAACATCGGGGCGGAGCGGGAAAACGAGTTTTCTACTGGCGGAAGTTGGCGATGCGGCGAGAAAAACGGGACCAGACCAGCGAATTCCCTATCACGGCGCTTCGCGCTTGGTGCAAGCATCGCTTGCCTGGTCGGTGAAAACCCGACGTGCTCTGTCTCGGCATTGCACGGATGCGAGGGTCTACGGTTATACGACTACGGTCATGCATGACATGAGTACACCCCCCCCCCGTCCCCCACCATGCACACTGCCTACCCCCGCGTCCTGCAACTATAAGGAGCAATAAAATGGGTAGGGTTCTCGCGCAAAATAAGTGAGGCGGCAAGGAGATGCCCAACGCCACCGCAGCGTGTGCAGGTTAACAGGCAGCCGTGATAGGCGCGCACCAACCATTTGACAAGGCGAGGTGGCGAGGGGGGAGAGGCGACGAAAGCGTTCAGTTTTACCGAAGACCGTGACGCTTCTTGACAAAGAGGGGGGTGGCGGGTGGGGGGAGGGGAGTGGGACGGCCGGGTTGTATGCCACCACTTATCACTAGTGCTGCGCATTCGTTTACTTACTTTGCCATTTACGCGGGCCCAGCCCATGGCCACCCAATAAAAGAACCCCCCCCGCCCCCCCTTCCCCAGCCCTCCTCCCGCTCAACATACTCTTACTGTCTGCCGCAGCTAAACATTGAAGCACTGTTCACTGCCTCTCCGACCCCCCCCCCCCCCCGCCTTCCCTCTCCTCTGTTTGGTGACGGACACACGAAATAAAACGCACCCAGCTCTTGCGGGGGACACCTCGCCCTGTGCGCGAGGTTAGCCCGCTCCACGCGAGACACGAGCCTGGAGCTGCGCTCCAACATTTCACACGGCAGCCCGGTCCGACCCTTCAGGGCCTGGATTGACGATAATTATGTACCGACGCCGCACGTTTGTACAGTAGGACAGGACAGGACAGGACAGGACACGATATGGCAGGGCAGGAAAAGGAAGGGAGGAAAGGCCCGGCGGTTGGTATTGCAGGAGTTGGTGCAATGCCACATCGTGGGAGTGGCGGCGGAGAAAACGCGCCACGGCGTTAGGATTGAAAGATAGATATCATGTCCTGCTGTTTTACCGTCTGTACCTTGCAGCTCGTGTATTCTGCGCGTAACTTACCGTGTGTACGTTGATGTTCTCAACATACAACGGATATATCTAAGAGCTCAGGCCCTCGATCCCATCACATACTAGAAAAACGGTCAGAAACCAGCACTAGCAGCGAAAGAAGCACATCAACACTATACGCAGCAAAATAAGCTCTACCTGCACTATCAGCACCAGCAACATGCCTGCACGCGCCCAAGCACTGGCAGCAGTGCCAGCACCAGCAGAGGCACACGCTGCACTACTAACAGCAGCACTACCACCAGAAGCACCATTAGCAACGCTTGCAGCACTTAGTAGCCCCAAGCAACACCTCTAGCAGCGCAAGGACACACGACAATACATAGCACCAGGAGCACAACCAACACAGCACTATAATCAAAACCAGCAATACGAGCACTATGGTAGCAACGTTCGCAACACGAGCACCCGGCACCCCAGCAGCAGCCACGGGCCGTGCGTACCTGAACCCTGTCCGCCAGGGCCGAGGACTCCGTTTGAACCTGCCGTAGCATACGACCGAGGGAGTCATATGCGTGATGACCGTACGCCTCGCCAAGCTCGCCGTTCCCGCTTTGCAATCGACGGCGAGGGTCCATGGCCGACTCAAGCGACGTCATGTGGGACTCGATGGACGAGAAATACGAGCTTAGGCTGGAGATATAATCGGCGGAGAGAGGGTGGGCTTGGTTCGGAACGTCCTGTTGTCGGAACGGGGGCGGGAAAGGGGTCGGGTGGGCGAGGCAACCGTCGTGTGGGGGTCGTTGTTTGGCCTCTCCAAGGTGCGGCCGTGGTGGTAGCGTTGTTAGTGGTGGTGGTGGTGGTGGTGGTGATGGTGGTGGTGGTAGCAGGAGTGGTGGTAGAAACAGTGGTAACATTGGCGGTGATAATAGTAAAGTATTATTAATAGTAGCAGTGTTGGTAGTAGTAATACGCGGCATCGTGTACCAGGTCTTTTAAACAAGAGGAGTAAAATCGAGAGCCAGACAAACGGAATGGTACAGACGTGGTTCCGAGAGTTCGGTCCAAAATCTCTACCAGATAGTTGCAAGAGGCAAGCCTTAGAACACTGCATTTCAACGCACCCAAACGCGCCAGCACCAAGGCTTTGAGGGAAAGTACTGACCGTCCCACCCACCCAGCGTAGCGCAATAACAGTAGTTACAACCTTTCACGGCCTACACTAGATCGTCACCGCGCTGAGCACGCAATTAGTGCGGGGGGTGTTTTATCCCGGGTGTGGTCCCCCTGCTTCGCGGCAGGTGGCCTCAAGTAGTCCAATAACTACTTTAAATGGTTGGTGAAGGCTCAGAAGATTACAACCAATAACCATTGTGTCAGTACGTAAACGCACTCCCATGTGTATGGCTAATATTATGAGGATTTCACTTCGTTTTTTTACATTTTGATATTTTCCTCTGTGCTATAACCACAAAGCAGCCCGCCGCCGCACGATATGGTCAAGCGTCAACCACTTCATCAGTTTGGCGTGCAAGCACAAGCACAATTAATAGCAGTTACTTCAGGTAGCACTCGTGCTGGTGTGCCAGATGCCGTCGGCAATGTGGCGTGTGCAAATCACCCATGTGGTTTAGTTTCGGGCGATGGCGTTCTGCACTAGGGAGCGCGAAAATATACTCGAAAGACGATTATGTGTACGATAGTACCTGTCTGCGTGTATATGACACCAGTTCTGCTCTATGATACCGGCATGATGTTTTACGTTTTGATTGATATCAATGCAAAGCAACGTTCATATTTGAAAAACAACGTTAGAGCACAAAACGTATCAGAGAAATACGTACAGAAAACGAAAGTATTGATGTATTCTGCCACTACGTAAGTACGCTCGTACTGGATTGGAGTGAGGCCTCCAGTCGTTGCTGGTGAACATCATCCATACTTTCTATCGTTGTGCCTGGCATTCTTCTGACTGCTGTTTCTCTTATCACCTAGCCCGCCTGGTGCCTCTTGTGGCTCGCGCCGCCGTTTCCATTTGGGCCTCTATACCCAAACTTTACGCCAAACGCTACCACCATACCTTATAGCGGTTTCTTCGTCGGAAAGCTGCGTATACTTTCGCGAACTCTGGCAATGTGGGCAACTCGTTCGTGTTGTCCATACACGCTGTTTTGTGAGGTGAATCTCCCGCGTCCTTCACTCTCCGTGGTGGGGTGGAGTGACCCCGAAAAATATCTGACCTACCCCGGCGCGCTTCGAACCCACCAGTGGCATGATGTCCGCTACAGCCGTACCCGCGAGTCAACGGCGTACGGCTCCTCCCACTCGGAAGGAGTTCATGGTGCATTGCGCCTTGGTGTCTGGGGGTGGGACCCCCGGTAGCTACGCTCAGGTCGGGGGGGGGGGCACCATGTTACGCAATCACCGCTTTCGTACTCCTCCGCATTCATTTCGTAGTACAGTAGACATTCCAATGCTTCATCCAATTACACTGCCAACTGCGGGTACTGTCGTTCGACATCCACTTACTCTGCTGTTCCAATGTTTTGAACCCAACTTGTACACGCGTTTGGTTCTCTATCTATTGGGCTCGGAGAATACCTGGAACGTCAGTCGGAGATCGGAATAGTGCGGCTTTCGTCCGGCACAATCAGCAGTCGACATGCTGCTCGTCGTGCGATGATTGCAAGAACTCGGACGAGAGAGATATATCTCCTTATACATGTGCTTCATTGACCTGCAGAAAGCGTACATATATATATATATATGTCCCCCTCTTATTCTTTGTTTGTTTGTTTGTTTGTTTGTTTGTTTTTTATCCTCCGGCGGATGGGTAAAAATAAAGCTTACGCCTTTGTTTTTCGTGTTTGGCACGAAGATGAGGCGGAATTGAGTAGGAAGCGCCACAACATCCATTGTATGGGTGGCGCCCAAGGGGATGGGGATGGGGAAGGGGGGGGCAACGGTCGTAGGGAAACCGCGGTTGACGAAAGCAGGAAGGAGACAGCAGACAGGGGCAGACAGGGTAGCAAGGTACCAGACCGACTAGTAGGTAGAAGCTGTCTGTGCAGGGTTAGGCCGCACCTGCCTAGGGCTAGACCGCCATGTCTAGGGTACCCGGTACCACAAACTGCTGCGGCTTCCTGGAGGGTGCCCCTGTTGTGCTTCGGTTGCCTGTCCTTTCCTTCCGTCCTTAGTCTTCCTCTGTATATGTGGTATTTTTATTGTCTTTGTTTTATATTGTCTGCCACATCTCCGGGGGGGGGGGGGGGGGGTTTTTTTTTTTTTTTTTTTTTTTTTTTTTTTTTTTTTTTTGCGGGGGGGGGGGGGGGGGGGGGGGGGGGGGTTCTTTTTTATTTTCTCTTATTTTATTTTATTTAGTTTTTTCTCTCTTTCAAGCATCTGGCTTGATGGCATGTGTAGGTTGTGTCCGTCGTATATGCATGGTTTTGCATTGTCTACTCTACATACTGCACTGCAACGTTGTATCTCTGGGTCGTGTCTTGTTTACCGCAGAGCTTGTATCGCTCTAGGATGAAGAATCGGCACGGACACTTAGGTGTGCTGGATGTCGACCGGTAAAATAACGGTTTAATGTGAAGAGCACACACACATGCGCCGTAAGCTTGCACGCTTTTGGACATCATTGAACGCGCCGAGTTTTGGTTCAGACCACTTTGATGTCTTACGACAAGTTAAATAGGGCACACTTACGTACTCCCCCCGAGTTGGGGGGAAACAGGCCAGGATTTAGCGAGGGGGCTGTGAGTGAGCGCCCGAGCTGGTGGGGCCAGCCTCAGGCACGACAATCCCGATTCCCATATATCATACGTCGCTGGGAGTTGTTGTTCTCTTGTTTTTCTGACGACGAATAATATTACGAGCGCCTTCTTGTGCTTTCCGCGATGAGAAAAGGCTTTCGCTATGTGCAGGTCTAGTCGGCACAAAACACAAACATCGTGTGTGGTCAATTCCAACCTTGCACGTCGGCTCAGACTAGCCCGACTCCGGACCCTATAACCCTAACCCTAACCCTGACCCTTTGCTTTGGGCGGCTCGAGGTCGGCAGGGGCAGTCACGCGGCTCCGCCCCGCGTTTTGGTGGCGGTTTTCCAAAAATACCCGGGCGGCCGAAAGACCAACCTCGACCAATAAGGGCCCCCGTCCAAACGAAGCCTTTTTAAGCTAAAAACAAAACTTCAAAACAAAAGCGAACATGAGATAGGAAGATACACTCCCTTTGATTGGCGATACAGCCAAAATGGGGCCCAGGAGTCCGCGATAGTTTTGTTTTGCTTTTTCGGCTTTGTTGAACAGAAAATCGCTTAGGGCGTGTCCGCAAAGAATCGAAAATCGAAATAAAAAAAAGAAATGAAAATGAACAGGGCGTTGATTGGTCCCTGGCACAAACGTGGTCCCCTTTGTTTCTTTTTGTTCCGAGAAAATCAGCGCTTTCCAACCTATTGCCAAAATAAGTAAAAAGCTGACAGCTCAAAATCGAAAAGAACATCGAGAACACAAACAACAACAATTCAGCGTGTCCTACTGGTCAACGCAACGACGTCAACACATCACATCAGGACTGCCGCACACGCACGTAGCTCATAGCTAGCACGGCATCACAGCCAGACAGCCTCCCCGAAGAGAGCCAGCAGGCGATCCACAACACCAGCCCCGACGTTCTCGGCCGTTGTTTTGTCCCGGCGTTCGATCCAAAGTCAAGAGAGTTCCACGATAATTCTGAATAACGCCCTCGAGAATGAGGTTGGAAGTTCGTCCTCAGTACTACAATTTAAAGTTTGATCTCGGGGCGTCCACGTTGGACGCGTCACCACCTCCATGGGAGAACCAACGACCTCCCGGTATCGAATTGTCGTCGCGTCTGCCTGCTTCTCTGGTGGAAATCTGTTTTCGGCATGTGTACCTACTTATGAATGCCCCGTAGGTTGTGCTGTTCGCTGTTTTTCGCCTGGATTTTAATTTTCGTAGTTCGATTCTGTTTGGACACCTCGTCGGAAATACTCTCGAAAACGAAAGCATTTCGATTAACGGCTGAGGACTACGATATCTCTGTTTGGACATGCCCGTAACAATTTCAGAACTGCAAAACTTATCCGACACTAATTCCAAGTAGTTTGTCCCCAATTATGTGGAACCCATTCTTAAGGGGTTAAACAAAACCTAAAAACAAAAAGCGAAAAGAACGAACAGCCCCGCGAGATGCGAGATCATGGCGACAACCGCAGCTATGATACGAACGTCCCGTAGACTGGACAGCCAGAAGACAGAGAACAGACGGCAGTAGTGCGCGAACAACATGCCACTGGCGCCAGTCAGTGCAGTGTTCAACGCCCCAGCGGAAACCGTGGCTCATGGGGCCGTCCTACGTAAGTAAGTCGAATTGCGTGCTGCTGTACATTAAAAAAAAAAACGTCTGTTGTGGCAAGCGGTGATATTTTTTTAACAGCACCCGTACTTATATCCAGCGCAGATTTCGCGCTTCAGAATACCGGTGCCATTGCAGCAGCAGTAGAGTATAGTCGGCTAGCCATGTGGGCACACTCCCCTGTTTTTTCAGGGCTGGGCGGCCGCCTCTACCGCAGCTGGGGGGTGCATCACTGCTGTTGCTGGTGCTCACCCTTGACCGTTGGCTCGTTTTCGCTTCTTTTTTTTTAGTTTCGCTCTTGTTTTTTCACGCGCATCCTGCGTTTATACTCCATCTTCGTTTTTCTCCGAAAAGGCGAAGTCTGTTCGTTTTTCGCTTTGGTTTTGAGGTTTTGTATTCCCCCGTTCGGACGGGGCTTTTCGCGTTTTTCGCTCTTGTTTTTGGGTTTTGTATTCCCCCGTTTGGACGGGCCCAAAGACCAAAGACCCGCCTCCTGCATAAGATTTTGTGCCGACCAGTCGTGTGCACATTGGGCGTGTCATGAGTTTTTTTTTTGTGAACTCGAGGTGTGGCAACACGTTCTTCTTACGGGGGGTTTGGGTTTTTGGCCGTGCGCCTAAAGCCGCCACACCCGACCCGGACCCTAACCCAGTGCCGGTGATCAGTGCTTGGATGCTGCTGTGCTTGCTTCGGCTTCGGCCAGCTATGCTGCTGCTGTGCTTGGAAAGGCTTTACTGTTTGCTGTAAGTTGATTCAGAGTACGAAAAACAAGCTACCTCAGGAAGATTCAAGATTCACTACGACACGTGTTCGTACGTATCATACGTACAGAACGTACTGCTGTGTATACGTAACTACCAGGTACTGCTTGCTGTGCGGCGTAAATAGTAGTCCAAACTGTACTACGTACTCGTATTGGCGAAGAAAAACGCCAGGAGACAGCACTTTCACCAGTTGACAGACAGCAGCTTTGCGTTGGCATGCCTTGACTGCCACCAAACTTCTACTGGTATGTCTCAGTGGGGAACACTCGGCGCTACACCCTTGATCCTTGACAGCGCACGTTTTGCCTTGCTTGCCGTGTCACCTGTCACCTGGCATCTTTGCTGGCGAACCTATTAGCTGAAGAAGAATAGAGTCAGCTGCGGGGTGCAAAAAAAAAACTGTGAGAAACATCCATCATGATCAGCACCAGCCAGAGGCGAAATAATCAGCGAGCGAGGGCAGCGCTGCATTGGAAATGTGGGCAGAGGGTTGGTTCTTTGTTCTAACCACAAGGCTCGTACAATGCAAGGCACCGCGAGCACGACACGAGGGGTACCTGGCATCCCGTTTGTCGTTCGTTGCTACGTATAGACATGCCCGCCGTCTCGAGACAGATCACTCGCACGAGTATTTCCGCATTTTTGCATTTTTCACCTCGACCGAATCAGATGCCTCTCCGCTTGGTGAGGTGACCTCTTCCACCCAGTTGGATTGCTGTCTATGAATGCCCTCACCATTGCCTTCGTCTCCGTGTCTATCGCCAGACATGATTGATGTGCTCCCTGTGCCGAACGCGAGGAGGCTAGACTACGAGGTTGCAGTGACTTTCCCGCTCGCTTCCAGAGCAATTTCAAAAGAACGTTTGTACCAAGTCTTGGAAGGCTGTTTTTGGGAGGGAAATGGGGACGTTTCAAGATTTCGTACAGCGCCCCAGAAACAAGAATCCGCAGGGCCAACGGACAAAACGAGCCCTCCTCCGTGACACATACACAAAGACAGCATCGAAGAGAGTGGAGACATACAGCGTATGATGTCATGTGAATCCTAAGCAATTCCAGCCTCTTCATGTACTGCTGTATGTAGTCGCCGTGCCTCGGCCTGCGATAGAAAAGAAGATGTGATATCGCTCTGCGCGTACTACTGCTGTTGTTGTTGGTTCTGTTTGTTTGTTCTGTTGTTCTCGCATGATTCCATCGCAACGATCGATAATCTAGTCCGCGGCCGCACAACACACAAGACAGGCGCCCAAATTTCTGAAGCGGAAGGAAAAAACATCCAGAAAAAGCCAGAGGAGGGGCTCTCCAAGGTCTTGAAAATAGTTTCCTCACACCTCGGACAGATAAAATCGATCCCCACTTTTTTACTTCATGATCTTGCATGATCTAGATATTTCAAGGCAGAGATCTAACCCGTGGAGCCGCCTTTAACGCATTTGTTATAAGGATTACCCTGGGCTGGGTAATCGATCGATCTTTTACCCCTATAGCTCAGCAGGTAATACCCTCACATTTGACGTCGTCGAGGACACGGGTTCGAATCTCACTTCGAACGTTTCTTTTTTCAGAAACGCTTGCGCGTGCGTCCCCCAAAAAACACGTCTCCCTGGTTCCCCAGGTACTGAAACGAAACGGGTAGGTCAACGTACGGCCGTATACGGTACCGACGTCCCAAATATCCCGCCGTTCAGAGGGGGGGAGAGTGTTATAAGGATTACCCTGGGCTGGGTAATCGATCGATCTTTTACCCCTATAGCTCAGCGGTAATACCCTCACATTCATGAATTAATATCTAGGATAACGTATAGAAATTCCAGTTTTTTTATGAGAACCAATATTTCGAAAAATGCCTAAAACACCAACAACCCATACGAAGTACGCGCACCTCTAAACCTCTAAAGCTCGTAACCCTAACCCGCAACCTCAACCCCACCCCCCCTGCTGCGAGTAACCAAAATGAACTTTGTCTCGCAAAGGCTACAGCTATATCGCAGCGATCTTGTATTATGTATGTGATCTAGCCCATGTTGCCGGGTGGGACCTGCATAATCTGAACTACCTAGGACATGTTTCTTGGGTGGTTGGATCTGTAATGTATGCAGATCCTGCACGACCTCTCACAACGGCAGGAGGTGAGTCATAGATTATCCACAGTGTAGTACGTACTGTAGATATATCGTGATCTGTTGTTCGAGGTGGAAATATCGTTCCTGCGTATTGCACGCCGACTTGTTCAGTCGCCATATGACGTATGATATTATTATGCTGTTACTGTAGTCCATTTGTAGAGAGTTTTGTTTTGTTTTGTTGTTGTGGCGGTCGACGGCAGACAGACGTAGAAGATGTGATCATACCGCAAGAAGCAGGACATCAACTTATTAAGGGTATACACATAAAAAACCATTATCAACGTAGTAGGTGGTTTTCTTCTTTCGGAATGCTTGGGAGTGATCAGCATTGAAGCTCATGCTACACATTTGCCGGGCGGCAAGGGAAATCACAATAATAGGTGTATAGATGCTAACGCAAAACAAATGGAAATAGACAAGGAGGAAATCTCAATCTGGTACTTAATTACTAACAGAAACAAAGCAAACTAGAGAGAACAAAAAATGGAAGAGTCAACTCGGGAAGTTACTCGCATGTAAAACATACTTGTGGTGCTGTACCTGGTATATATGATACATCGTTTTTTTGTAGGCAGCATAATGCGGTAGGCATGCATAAAATAAAAACTTAAAATTGAGAGTGCCAGGAAAATAACAGCGCAGGCAGGAGAAGCAAAACGGAAAAAACAAGAGCGATACTCTCGTAGTCCAATTCACTGTCCGAGGTGTAAATATCACAGACAGGTCGGTTCGGGTCGGGCCAGGAGATGTTCAAAATGTCAGGGGGTTGGGTCGGGTCAGGAGATTTCCAAATCAAGTGCTGGGTGAGCATTGACTCTAGCGGGAACACGCATCCATATAGAGGTGGAATTCAACGCAGTCGGGTGTAAAAGAGAGTATGTAACTGAACCCACGTTTTTGGCGACAAACTACATACCTGGTAGAAAAAGTCAGAAGTTGCAAACAAAAGGGTTAACGAGATGCGCTGAATGCGAGAAAATGTTGTTCGCATCACATCACATCATCACTGCACACTACAAAACTAAATTATGAAAGTTGAACCCTTATTAGTCTGATTACTTGCCCGACGGGTCACATGTATCTGTGCTGCTTAAAGGCGTTAAAAGTTGCGTTGTTTACGCGGTCCCTTGCTACGGCGTCTCTCTGAACAGTTGTGAACCCCTTTACTGGTGTAGCACCATGTGACCATGCACGTAGTCGCTTACTCTCAGAGCGTCCAACTGGAACGACTTTTACATGTGTTCGAGTGTCCAACAAGTTGCCTTGCTCGGTCCACGATCCGCGGTCGGTCCCGTTCACAGGCGGGTCCAGGTCGCCACTAGGTCCACAGAGGTCAAGGGTCAAGTCAAGAGTCAAGGTCGCGTATTGCTTAGTTTTCACCTCCCTTGACTGTTAAATGCCGGGTTGCCTTACGTATGCCCATCATCCCCACACCCACTCGTCGCGACGAACGGGGCCGAAACGGCCCAGAACGCGGCAGGTCTAAAACACGAAACCGGCAACACCACTATCGTTATCCCAACAATACATATAATCGACAGGCACCAATTTTCATCAATATTCTATGGCATCCCCTCATGGAGGCGTCGCCTTGTTGTACACGTTCTACGGCATCCCCTCGTGGTGGGTTCGCCTTATTGTGAACGTTTAACCGAGTTTTCGTCGTACGCGTTACACTGGGTTGTCAACCGCCGCGTCCCTTCATAACAAACCGTCACGAACGAACTGGCCGGTCTCGAGAAGGGATGATGACCGTTGAGGGCGACGGAGATTGCGGAATACTGAGGCGTGCGCGTATCATAGCAACAATACCTCGAACGTCTCGGGTGATCTTGAAGGGGAGAGTAGGAGAGGGCCGAGGGAATTTGGGGGGAAATAGAACACAACGGAAGTAAATAATCAGGTAAATTCACTAGAAACTTGTACTATAATACTGTAGAAGCAGTACTACTCTATGTACATTCCACCACGGAGGGAACAGGCCAATTTTCCAGCAGGACTGCCGAAAGAGCAGATAATTTCTGCGGCGGGAGACTTACCTACGTTGCGGAAAACACCACACGTTCAGCAAGCAAAGCTCATCACGACTCAAAATGAGCGCGCGCATCATGGCTTGACTTACTCGAACTTTCTAGGCGACGTCGAGCAGCAGTGCAAGCACTATAACGCAACGGGTACTTGGAATTCAACAACAAAACGATGACCCCCTGCAGGTATTTTTCGTTCGGAACCCCCATGACTAACAAAACGCATCTCCGGACTCGACATTTTCCGCCGCCGTACCAGGTGCTAGCGACAAACAGCGATAATAGCCGTTCAACGCCATCCACCAAATCATCTTTAGAACACAAACGAAACTGATCATACGTTTTACGAAGCGGTATTTACTCTTGCCGCAAAGGGCGAGATTTAGCTTTCCGTGCACGGCCAAAAAACGGCGGCAGCCATAGCAGAGGCAGTCCCGACATCGACCAGGCCCATAGTTGCCCGTCACTTCAAAATTAACAGTTAATCCTTTGCGCAATACCTGTGACGGAAGCAATGGGCACGGGTGCGACACGGCTGATGTTGGTCTGCTGGGTGTGGTAGGTTTGGTAGTCGACAACGAGCATATCGCGACCGGCAAAATTCGAAGCCACACACAAACAGTTGCTACATTATTTACCTCAGAGTGATTCATATTAACTAGTACTGGAGCGAAAGCCTGCTCACTACTACTCTTCTAGCAAGCCGTGTGGCACGTGTACAACATTAGTTGCCTACTTCGTATATATTTAGTCCTTGGGCGTAATTGATCTACAGTAGCTATCCTTGCCGTTATTTCGTTTTACTGTCAGCCTAGATCCGGAGTCTCAAAGTATCGGCTCTCTTATTCCTCGACTCTCCGCCACGGTCCTAACTCGACATAAGTTGTACGACAACGGTATTACGGGTGCTGCGAGACACTGAAGCAACCAAGGCCATGCTCGGGAACGACACGGTAGCTAAACGGCCCTCGGGAGTGTGGAAAACGGCGGTTCATTGACCCCATATACTGTAGTTTCCGTCACAAAACACGGTGAAGGAAAACGGCGACAATTTGACGGTAAATTAACTCGGCAACGAGACACCTCGATAAATGGGGTCGGTAATGGAAGACGGTGCTTATTTGGCAGTAAACTTGTTCCGTATCGAAACACCTCGGTATATATAATAGTCGGAAGAGAAACGAAAGGCGGCGGCAGCAATGGCGGGAATTCATACGGCAAACGCGACGACGACGGCGATAATTGTACCGAGTATAGCCTTGGGAACAACAGCTCGAACTCGTGCATCTAACTCAACTCGGCGCACGCCATAAATATACGTACGTAGTGTTTGTTTACCATTGGGGTATGAAATATATATATACTCGTAGTCGGCGCAGAAAAACACCGAAGAACAGGCTGGTCCAAGCTGAATTCCAAAACGTTTTGTAATAGTAATGGTCGGATGTCCACGCTGTGTAATGGAGACATATCCAGGATTTTTGCACACACCCGTGTTTTGTGAGCCCCCGTGACTACTTGCTACAGTAGTTAACGGCCGTTAAAAAATAACAAACAAACGTCATATATTCGGGCGTTTTTTCTTCTTCGATATTTAGACCTTTAGGGATGCCAATTTCCTGGTGGAAAAAAAGGGCGAAAGTGGTTCACAGAACGCGTGTGCAGAAGAAGTTCAGGATCAATCTCTAAAAAACGACGTGGACACTTGAACCTTTGGGCGATAAACGTGCGGCTTGTACGGTGTTGTTTACTTAGTTTCAATATAGGATCAACTTTTGCGTAAAATATTACTTGATATTGCTCATACAGTCAGTTCTTCGGACATTTGCGCGAACGTATTGACCTGTGACATGCCTTGGAGTACCTGGAACCGGCTCCTTCAGAAAAAAACAAGGAGATGCATGGCTTCTTCCTACGGAAACAGCTGACTGTTTTTGACCTTTTTGTAGGCCCGTGGTTGGTCGGGACACATTTTCGCCCCTGGCGCCAGCCCTACTACTGCAGGAACTCAACTAGAAACCTAGCTATGTCAGCCCTGTTCATGGCGGTCAGGACGACGATACCAACTAGGTGACAAAATCGAGCAGATATTGCAGTCGGCATTCGTGGCCGATAAGATGTTCCAGCTTGAAAATCCAGCTTAATTCCAGGATTATCGTTCACAGACCGGTCAGCAACCACGGATCCAACAGTAAAATCCAGAAACAAACATGTTTTCCCCAAATACGGTGCCAAAAACGACAATTTTGGCCCCGGCAACACCGTGACGGGCGGCTTGGATTGGATTGGGCAAGCATAACAGCAAAAAATAAGGGTAGTTTTGTACGTAGACGACGTAACGGCCTCCGCTACCGGAGTAACGAACAAAACAGGATTTGTTGGTAGAGAGAATGAGGCCTGTCTGCATCGGGGACTGGGATAGAGTACGGTTAGTTTTGGTGATTTGAGGGACCTGCATGTGGCCTTTCCTTTTTAGAAAGGCATCAAGTAAATAACGGTACAACCTTCGTCCGAGAATCGGAATTTTCCTTTTCATTGAAAGCCAACTACAGTTTGCAATGTGCGTCGTATCATACATAGTATACGAGTACGTGAAGGAATGCCCGTATCAGGGGACACGGGGGTGTCGGTGCTGGCCAGGGCACGCTTCTCCTTGGCAAAGTTCTTCTTGTTGCTTATCTCATAGTAAAGGTCGATAGGGTACGAGAACGGAGTACGGATGTAAGGCTCAGATAAGCATCAGGCTGATCCCACTACCCATGTATCTTCATACATGTACGATCTACGGAGACGTTTCCGTTACTAGCACGTCACGCGATCTCATACTATTAATAGTACGTACCAGGTATTAGCATATCTACTCATAATAACACGTATTGCATCTCCTCATAGCTACGTGATACCATCACATTAGCCCACCCTGAATAGTCGTAGATGCAGATAACGCAACGATCAAAGGATGATGATCATGTCATCCCAGAAATTGCAAAGAGGGGTCGAAGGTGCGGCTATTCGAAACAAATAAACGATAATACGTATTGCATCTCCTCATAGCTACAGTACGTGATACCATCCCAAGTACGTACTACAGTAGTAGTTTTTTGCAAAGTGGCAAACGGCCCTCTCGAAACGGGTGAACCCTGACAAAAACAAAATACTCGTCGTACTCGTACATATACTACGATATACCCAAAAATATTCGTTTTGCCGACGACGCCAAGTGTGATAAGATTCATATTAGGATAAGGACAAAGAATATTCCTTGCCAGGTCAGCCTATTGAACAGGTACTCGTTGGTACTCACGTGTGCCGTTTGCTTAGAGATAGAAGAAGAGGAGCTGTATTACTTTTCCCACGATGAAAGACTGAAAGGCTGGAAGCTCGGTTGTCTCTCGCCCTGGAAACCCCCTGGTTTCCTTCCAAGATACGCCTTCCAAGTACTACCAATACTATTATTATACCTGTTACCACGGGTATTTACCGGGGTTTCCACGTTTCCATATAATTTCAGCAACCATAACATATACCAGTCTGGTATGCACGATACTGCTCACCTTTCTACGAGCCTCACGAATAAATTGCTACGGCTCTCCTCCTTCGGTCGGTAGATTTGCACACCAATAACAGCAGCAGCAGCAGCCGTGCCACCACCACCACCGCTTCTACCGGCACGCGCTTCTCCACTAGAGGGCCACGCCCAAGATCGAGCTCGGTATGCTGGACCTCGTTGCAGCATCCGGCGAATTGCGACGCTGTTTCCCCGGTTAATCGGAACCTTGTACAGGTTATCCCGGCCGGCATCTATCCCAATGACATCTTGGGGGACACGAGCCTCCGAGTCACGTGCGTACTCCTTCCCCCCCGCCTCGAGGAGAATGCTCACCGCGGCGGGAGAGCAGTAGCCAGCGCCATAGTGAAGCAGCTTTCTGCCGCCGACATCTACGTTGGCCCACGCCGACCTCACCTCTTCCCCGTTCACCGTGAGCAGCACCCGGAGGACCTTCGCCTGGCGTGCTTTAACGGCTACATTCAGCGCCTGGCCGATCGCCAGTATGCCCCCGACTGCACGGATACCTCCCTCATTGATGAGGACCCGCACCACGCCCACAGCGCCTCTCTCGGCGGCTTTCATGAGCGGACACATGCGGCTAGAGTTTAGGGGAAATTGCTGCTTCGCCCCTAGTGAAAGAAGCTTGGATACCATGTTCGCGGGGCCTTCGCTGCATGCAACAAAGAGAGGCGTCATGCCGTTGGAAGCGCAGAGGTTCAGTACGGCAGGTGCTTTAGCGTGGAGCATGCCCGCCAAGTCCGTGTTACCCTTTCGGGCCACCAAGTGCAGAGGAACGAACGAGTCCCGGTCTGCCAAGCCCGGGTCGGCGCCCGCCTCGAGAAGCAATGACACCACTTCCGCGTAGATGTGATCGCTTTCGCAAGTCGCCATAAGTGGAGTGCAGCCTCTGCTGTCGGTGGCGTTAGGATCGGCGCGAGACCGGTATTTCAGCAGCACGCGAACGATTTCAATTTTGCCGCTCCTGGCCGCTATATGCAGGGCCCGTTCACCAGGAGTGGTTTTGCCAGACAGCGAACTACACCCTGGGCATGGCAGCTCCATGGTAACAGGCCTGTTGGGATCTGCCCCTTGCTCGAGTAAAAAATCGACGACGTGGAGAAGATCGGCAATGGTGGCAGCTATGAGAGGCGGCAAGGCTTGGTCTGGAGATCCATTGACGTTCGCTCCAGCTTCAACCGCGGCAATCACTGCATGTAAGCTTCCATCGTACGCATCCTGTAACAATTGTACTAGATCATTCCCGACAGAAGACATACCCGCCGGTCTAGAATTGGCCTCTGTGACCAAAGATGGGGAGTGACCGCAGTTTAACAGGAGACGGGATTGCAAATGGGACGGCACGAGACTGTGGATCCGGGGGCCCGAACGGATTTTCCCCGGTTAAGCAAAACAAGTAAAAAAAGCCTTACCATAATATTGAAAACTGACTTTTCATTTTCGTGTTTTTGGGTTGGCCGTTGGCCGCCGAGAGCACTTACTTTTGAGCGAAGATGTCAGGAGACATGTCAAGCAAGGGCAAAACGTGCGCTGTCAAGGGTGTGAGGCCGAGCGTCAGTCAAGGCATGTCAAGGCAAAGTCGTTATGTTGTCTGCCACGGGGTGAAAGTGCTAGCTCTCCTTACTTACAGCAGTACATCTTTACTTTTGAAAGCAAACAAGACGATAGTACTGAGACTCATCAACAACACGCTACGAGTACGTGTGCCGGCGAATCGGAACGAGTACGTGAGCCGGCGAATCGGAACGTATGTGTAAGGATACAGAAAGTGATGTTGTGCTACAGAGTACAACAACAGCAGGTATCGACACCAGCAGCTAGCAACAGCAGTGTTCCAGCGTTCCAGCGTTCCCACTTCCAACTGCCAAACACCTCAATACAAGAACAACAACGTTGCTCCTTTTTTTTTGTGTGAGACCCGGCATTGTCTGGGAAAGACGAGACGGCGGGGACGTGGGGACCGCAGGGACCGGGGGACGTCTCTCCGCATCTTTGTTCACAGCCAAGTCACAACAGACATTCTGGCATATCCACGCACGGGTACTGATATGTTATTACTCGAACCATGGAGCAACATGTAACCGACGTACATGCATGATGCAGTATTTGTGTAGGGAGACCTGGGAACGTCGCCCGAATTCGACGCACATTATGCACATACACGTACAAAAATATTATACGTACGAGTGGGTGAAAAAAATATCCCTGGACCCACAGCTGTAGTCCCACAGCAGTCCACTTTTTTCATTTTGGGCCAGCCAAGGGGGGGGGGGGTCTATTGTATGGGATTTAGAGTGGGTATAGTAAAACGGGTATTATTTTTATTTTATGCTGGTAGGATAGGATATAGCATGCATATATATACTTAATCCTATACCTCTGCATTATTGTATGGGATCTATGATAGACCACACATACCTGGTACACTTTAAACACGTAATTCTGCCGCAACAGCACCACCACAACGGTCACACATGTACCGAGCCCCAGCAGTAGCTACCCAGCAGGGGGAGGGTCCTCAAAAGACCCCCGGGAGTGGGGGATATAATATGTACCTGGGTAGGATTTAGTATGCCTAGTGCAAAGCCTAAACACTTTATACTTCAAGTCTACAGGATCTAGTATGCCTCCTCTAAAGCAATATACGTTGGGGTAATATAGGTTTTATAGAGTACCGGTGATCTGCGACGAGACGGTTTCCCTTCTGCGGAGACTCATCTTGCTAGAGAAGCTGGCCACACCCCCATTTAGACATATTTAATAATATCCCTTACACGGTTTTGCCCATCCCTGGCCTCTCAGAGCTCCCACTTCGACACCGCCTCCTTCCATTACTTGCAGAGCTTCCTTCCTGTCTTTGATTCCTATTTTTTTTTTGTTGGCGAGAGTATTTTTCCTTTTTCGGTTTCAGGCTCGTTCGCGCGAGTACAGTGAGCACGGCAACGCGGGCGAGCTCGGCGCCATCGCGGGTATGGGAAGGCGCTGTCCAGTTGAGGGGGGGGTCAGAAGGAGCGCAGCCGCCTTTTTCGTGGCTAGGCGTGGTGTGTCCATCGAGACACGAGGGGAGCATCGAGGGGCTTTGTCTGCCTTGTTGCTGCTGCTGCTGCGATCAACCCAGTATGTCCGAAATTATAAGGGTCGTTTCCGTCTGTAAAATAAAATTCAAGCGGTGCTTATTTCTCGAACATATATTATTTACAGAGAGCCAGGCGGTCTGAACACCATCATCCTCGAGGGGGCGAACAAGGGCCACGGTGAACACCGGGTTTCACTCGAGGCGGGCCACGGGGCTCACTGGGGCAGAGAGGCAGTAGAGCTCGACCCGAGCCGAATCGATGGCGAGGTGATCGCGGGTGGGCGGGGAGTGACGAGACGTTCCATTTTTTTTGTTTTTGTTTTAGCGGCGCAATCATCACAGACAGACCCGACGGCGGAAACACTCGCTGCGCCGCTTCGACTTGCGGCAACTCCTTTACCAAAGGTAAATTCGGCGTCACTCGTGGAGGTAACAAAAAGGGGGCAAGCTACGGAACTACCTGATATTAATAGTTGCACGTTCTGGCGGGTATTCTATCAAAACAACACGGCGGGCTCACAGTGACGACCTGCCGTTCTGACAAGTGTTCCGAGAAACATTTCACCCTACATATCCAATAGCTGGCCTGTATCCAGTAGCTGCTAGACGTAAATCGGCGTCACCGGAGACGGTTACAAAAAAGGGACCTACAGTAGCTCGCTACTATTAGTTGCACGTTATCGTGAGGGTTCAAGATCTATATAAACGCCGCGGCGGGCTCAAGGTGACGACCCTCCCTTATCACACTGAGAAACATACACCTTATCACGCTACTCTACCAAATAGCTGGTCATCCCGACGGGGGTCCAGGACACGCCTGACACTGCGCGAGACACGCTGCGGGGGTGTGCGATTCCAACGATTCCTCGCCGTAGCATAGTCTATCGTGAGCGCTCCTCCCCCACCCGCACCTGTACCCCCGCCCTACCTTCATCCCCAATCCCACCACCATCCACATCACCACTATCCCCCCCACTTCTACCCCCACCCCAAGCAAAGAGGCTGCCAAGTCGACGAAACCCAAGACCTTCGCTGTACATCATGGTCTTGGTCGCTTGGCCGGCTGCGTGGACAACGGCGTTGGTGGCTGTTCCAGGACAGGAAGGAGAACATAATGTGGAAAAGGGGTTGGGGTCGAGCGGTGGGGGGGCACTCATTTGTTGCTTGCCTCAGTAATTTGACCATTGGCCATGCATCCTTTTCGAGACGCGGGGGGGAAAGGCTAGTTAATCGACTGGACTTTGAAATGTAGGACGCAAATGACGCAGTCAGCACAACATATGGGCAGGTGAACGTGCCTTGTTGGCATGTGTGGTGGCACATGGGGGCGAACAAAGCACCCACAAAGTCGTATGTCAAGCCCTTCCTACTCCAGTATGCGCTTGTGTTTGGGAGGCAGCCCATGGGAAGGAGTGCAAGTTTTTATGCGCCCCACATATCCCCGGCCTACTGACCACCGTAGGCGTCTCGTGTGGTGCCCTTCGCACGAACCGTTCCACAATGCTAAGAGCGCTTTATACAAAAAAAGGGACGCAAAAACACGTTTTTTTTCCGTTTTCGAGGAAATTCTGGCAATCCCCAAATGCACCTCCGGGATAAAACCCGGGGGAAGGGGGGATAAGGCGTTCGTTCGTGCTCTGAACGCCCCATGCCCCCAAGTTCACGGCGAAAATAGCGCTTCAGTCAAACGACAGCAGTAGTGGAACCACTTCATCGCTTCCACGCATACCTTACCAAAGGTTCATAGCGCTATCATACGCACGATCAACGAGCCGTCTCCATTCCGACCGACATCGAGCAGCACCTTACGCAAGATGAACGATAAACACGCCTGCCTGACTGAACACCCACCGATGCGTCTTCCCTCTCCGGCCCGGAAGAGCCCCCCCCCTCAGCACGGCACAGCTCCATCGCCTCGGGCTGCGCGACCTCCGTCTTGTTTGGCCCCGGGCGCGATTCTGTCTTGGAAGACGCAATCTCTCCCCCTTGACCAGATTTCTGGGCCAGCTCCCTGTTGATGAGTTCGGTCAGGAATGTGTCGCTGTCTTTCTTCGCTTCCTGAGCTCGAGCGAAAAACCGAACGTAGCGTTTGTACGGGGGGGTGCATTCAGCAAAGCGTGCGTGAAAAAGGGCAAGGTTTCCTTGTGAGGGAGGCGGGGCGGGGGCATGGCTATTCCTTAGGTGGCAGAGGTTTCGCAAGGTGGCGTTCCATAGGGTCTCAATCCAATAGTAACGGGGGCACGAGGTGATGTGGCTTAAGAACAACGTGCGAAAAGGGCGACCGAGAGTGCTAGAGCAGCAGTAGCAGGAGTCGCCCGAATCGTCCGTGACTCCCGTGCGTCGGAAGGAAATCTGGGGATTGTTCACTGCAGCACCCGAAATAGAATACACCCGTGATCGCCAGACAGGCAGGCTCAAACAAGCGCTCAGAATGAAAAGAAGAAAACAGAAGAGAAGACACATCCGGTACCTGGTAGTGAACAATTACGGGTCGGGCGGTACGCTATCAATAGAGCTACGTACGTACTGCGGTACAGCATTTTATCATAGCCCGACTCACGAGAAGAGCGCTGACGAGCTTCTCGTGAGGCCCGCCGGTCCTGAGCGCCGGCAGGACGCCATGATCGTGTATCCCCGTATACCGGTGGTCGTACTTGTCCGTGCCTTCCACGGCGCCCTGCCAGAGGCGAACAAGTTCAAGGGACGTCTCGCATCATCAACAGCGAACCAGCAGTAAACGAAGCAGATGTATTGTAGCACCAAGGCAACTCGCCTCAGAAGGGTCTTGAGCGCCCGCGGGAGACATATCAGGCCGTTCACCTTTTGCTTCGCCTCGCTCCATGCACCTAGGTCCGGAATAATGCTGCATCAGTCAGATATACCAGTGTGGCTGATCAGGGTTGCCCGAAGTACAGGGTGTACGCAATACCTCCAGTCCTCAGCCACATCTCATTTTCGAAAGTTTCTCCATGGTGCGTGCATCCTGTTCACTGCCTAGCTATACTTAGCAGACCCCAAACGTATTATATCCACTGTTTTTAGAGAATGGCTTGCTTTCCCTACTGCTAACGGTGGATCGTCGATACCCACGAGGGAGGCCCTGTGTCGGCAAGCTCATTCTTCTTTGAGCGCGGCTCCTATGCGGCACGAGATGGCATATTTAGTCTACAGCGGCAGCAGTACACAGGCTCGGGCCCCGTATCCACTGATCCCGGTCGCGTAAGACGGAGAAAAATACAGCTCGGAGCCTCGCAGCTGTCTCGATGGCAAATAGACGGGGAGAGACAAACAGCTCCACAGCTGTCGCGACCGCATATAGACTGAGATAAACTTTAAACGGACGTCAGCTGCGGGCAGCGTGAAATAAAGAATACTCGAGACACTTCCTACTTTCAAGAGCAGTATTAATAGTAGCATCCTTTCTGACGGGAGGGGTGTTTCTGAACAATTATGAAATTTCGAATGTGCGGTGTTGATTGACACCAGACGATCCTCGTAGCCGGTAATGTATAGTAGCCATATCTCTACCTTGTGGACATGTGCTGAATTCGCCGTGTATGGAAGGGTTACGTCGGCACAGTCGGTACTTTGCTGATGGTTCAGGATGGGCGGGCGGTCTCGTTGTCATCGACATGCCGCCGACAACGGCACCGTCTACTCAGCACGAACCGTCAGAGAAACTCCGACTGTGTCGACACGACTCTTCCATACAGGACGAATGAAGGCCATGGCCACAATACAGAGATATACCTATATTACCGGCTGTGAGCACCCCGTCGCCCATGTCCTGGAGCGCGTAGATAGTTCAACTTGATAGAATATGTCTACGCGAGTAGTGTAGCTGGCGAGATGGTAAATAGACGGGGAGATAGAGGTAGCTCCACAGCTTTCGCGACCGCGTATAGACTGACAGAAATGCGGACGGACGTCAGCTGTGAGCAGCGTATGAAAAGATATTGTTAAATTTCAAGACAACCCCCACTTTCAAGAGCAGTAACAGCATCCTTTCTGACGGGGGGAGTGTTCCTAAACAATTATGAAACTGTTAATGTGCGGTGTTTACACCAGACGGTCCCCATAACTGGCAATGCAACCACACCTCTACTTTATGGACACATGTTCCATTCACTCTGCACGAAAGAGTTATGTCGGCACAATCGGTATCTCGCTGACGGTCCAGGATAGGCGGACGATGTCGTTGCCGTCGGCAGCCGACGTGCAGCGGCACCGTCCGCCCATCTTGGAGCTCTCCGCGAAACAACGACCGTGTTGACATGATTCTTGCATACAGGACGAATGAAAGCGATGCCCACAATACAGAGATACGGCTGCATTACCGGTTGTGAGCACGACGCTGCCCATGTCCTGGCGGAACCATATATGGGCGTAGATAGTTTCAACTTGATACGTCTACGTGCGTAGCGTACGTGTCGCGATGTCAAATATACGGGGAGAGAGAGGCGGCACCACAGCTGTCGCGACCGCATATAGACTGAGAGCAATACAGACGGGCATCAGCTGTGATTAGCGTACAAATAACGTATATTTCGGAGACACTTCCTACTTTCAAGAGCAGTAGTAGCATATTTCTGAAGGGGGTACGTAGTGTTCCTAAACAATTCTGAAATTATGAATATGCGGCGTTGACATCAGACGACCCTCATATAACTCATAATGCAGTTGTATATTTACGTTATGGATACACGTTTCATTCTACCGTATGGACGAGTTGTGTCGGCACAATCGGTATTTCGCTCATGGTCCAGGATGGGCGGACGGCGTCGTTGTCATCGACATGCCGCCGACAGCGGCACCGTCTGCTCAGCACGACCCGTCAGCGAAACACCGACTGCTGTTTCGACATGACTCTTGCATACAGGACGAATGAGAGACATGCCACAATGTAGAGATATGGCTGCTCTGCCGGTTGTGAGCACCCCGTTGCCCGTGTTCTGGCAAAACTACCTACGCGCGTAGATAGTTCGACTTGAAACATCTACGCGCACATACATTTGGCGTCAAGACAGAATGGGCAACGGGGTGCTCTTTACTCCTTAGAACACTGCGATAGAAGACACGATCGACAGCACGCGACGAAGCGGGTAGTCGACGACAACGGCACCGTCGGTCCATCGACTGAGCGGTTAAAACGCATGTGAGAATCTGTTTACCTTACGAAATCAATATATTAATTTCCTGGTCATCAGCATCAACCGAGGTTAGCTTATCTCTTGTAGTATGCTCGGCGAAAGCTCCGCGCTACTCGTATATCTACCCGATCGATATGTATTGGTCATAGTGTACACAAATACATCGACCGCAGAGTATTCAGAGCTTGAAAAAAACGTCGTGGGTCACCTGAACGACTACACACCACTATACAAAGGACGACCCCGGGGAAAAAAACTTTTGAGGGTTTCAAGCTGTACGTTTGATATTGTACCATTAAGGCGGCGAGTTGGATGACTATAGGTCACGGACGAGTCATTAGTCGGCGAGGTATACATTACGGTTAGTTTCGGACTCGTGCGGCGACAGGGGTAAGCACATTTTGGCTGAAATGTTTTCGGAATGACTGGGCTCCCTTAACCCAAAATTCGTCGGAATCTCATTCTTGTGTTGCACTATTTTTCGTTTTATACTTACGGCCACGGGATTGTTCATCGGGTAGCACTTATACTGTCCTCCGAAGGCAGGTGACTTAGTATAAGTATAGAGCTCCTCAAGTGAGGAGCCTCAGAAAATGTACTGTATGCAGGTGCACCTCTACCGTAACACGCGTCTTGCGTGCGAAAAGTGGCGGAATTATGCGTCTTTGCATCAGACTGCCGCGTTTGTGGCTCGATTTGCCATTTTTCTTCGAAACTATAAAAATAGATTAAATGAGTTTGGGATTTGCTACCTAAAGCTAGACGGTGAATAGGATGCACGCATCGTGGAGAAACCTCGAAAATGAGACGTGGCAGAGAACTGGAGGCACCACGTACACCAAGCACGTATTTTTGCAAGCCTGATCAGTCATGCATCCGACTGATGCATCATCATTCCGGATCTATGTGGATAAAGTGCGCTGAAAAAGTGGTAAGCGCCTTGGTCTGTCCCCCCGCGGGCAACTAAGACCCTCCTAAGGCCATCTGCCTTTCAGTAGGCGCCACAATAGGTTCAGATACTTGTTTAAGAACTCAGCCTTAAACCTAGCACCTGTGCAGATGGCCTTAGGAGGGTCTTGACTGCCCGCGGGGGACAGATCAAGGCGTTCATCGTTTTTCGCCTCACTCCAGGCACACAGGTCCGGAATGATAACGCATCAGTCAGATGCATGACTGATCAGGCTTGCACAAAGACGTACTGGGTGTACGTGATGTCTCCAGTTCCATGTCACATCTTACTATCCAAGTTTCTTCGTGGAAAAACAACACTACTGCCTGCTTTCCCTGCTAAATACTCACAATGGATCGTCTATGCCCCATGAGGGTGACCCTGCGTCGGCAAGCCCATTATGCTTTGAGCGCGGCTGTGCGGCACGGTATGGCCTCTACAGTAGTCTACAACAGCAGCAGTACGTCGCCACGTACTGAATATGTACAGCCAAATTCACGCTCGGGCCCCATAGCCACTGATCCCGGTCAGGAAGTATGGAGAAAGAGATAGCTCGGAGTCTCGTAGCTGTCGCGACGTCAAATATACGGAGAGAGAAAGACCGCACCACAGCTGTAGCGACCGCTGATGGACTAAGACAAATACAGAGGCCGTCAGCTGTGTCCAGCCATGTCTCGAATCTACTGTTGGCACTACTGTCAACAGCAGTGCAGGAATCCTTTCGGACGAGGGCAGTGTTCCTCAAGAAATGATAAATGAAAACTATGAACGTGCGGTGTCGACACCAGACGATCTCCACAACCGGTAGCGCAGCCATATATCCCTATCTTGTGGCCATGTCTGTCATTCTTCCCGTATCCGATAGAGTCGTTATGTCGGCACGGCCGGTATTTCGCTGACGATATAGAACGGGCGGACAGTACCGTTGTCGTCGACTGCCCGCTTTGTAGCGTGTCGTCGACCGTGTCTTCCATCTGGAAGTCCCGCAGTACAACGAACACGCTGCTGTTCATTATGTCCTGGCGCAACTATCTACGCGAGTTGCGCCAGGACAGCATGGGCAACGGGGTGCTCATTATACCCTGGGAGCTTGCGATAGAAGACACGGTCGACGGCACGCGACCAAGTGGGCAGTGGGCAACAACAGCACCGTCCGCCCATCCTGGATCTATATAGGGGCGTTGATAGTTGCGCCAAGACAGAATACGAGTAGGGGACGGGGTGTTCTTCCTACCTTGGAATATTGCGCTAGAAAACACAGTCTACGGCATGCGACAAAGCGGGCAGTCGACAAAGGCACTCTAAGCCCAATCCTGGACCGTCAGCGAAACACCGAATATACCAACATAACGCAAGTGCATATCTGTTTACTGATTAGCAATATACTTAATTTCCTGATCATGATAATCAACAGATGTACGATATGCTTACGGATCTCTTGTGGTCTGTTCAGCGAAAGCTCCGCGCCATCTCTACCCGATCGATATCAACCGTTCGTGCTTTAGACTAGAGTTGTACCCCGTCGGGTACCCTGGGCAAACGGGTACCCGAGATTTCTCCAGAGGTACTACCCGTACCCGTAGCCGATACCCGTTTTTTAGGTACACACACCCGGTACTCGGGTACCCAGGTACCCCGACAACATAAAGTGGTGTTTACGGACATAAAAGCGGCACACGGGGAGCATAGTGCGTGCAACGATTTCACACCCGACACAATAACTAAAAAGGGCTGAACCAACGTGGAATGCTCCTCCTACTCATGCCGTCGCCTGGCTTTTCGTGTTATATACAAGCTATCCATCACATAGTCCATTCCCGCTGTTTCGAGGATGATCCTTCAACAATATGGTATCGCTTACAAACACAAAATAAGATCGGTCGACCAGGCGGGAAAAGCTACGAACGAGTACTCGTGCAGTAAATCGCACCACGCACGACAGTATATGGTGATTCATGGTGAGGGATGTCGACTTCAACAACAAATACCGGGTACGCGGGTACCCGCGGGTCCAAATACCTGGTGGGTACGTATCTAGTATCTGTTATAGGTCCTACCCGTACTATACCCGAACGCCCGAACAGGTAGTGACATGTTCGGGCTTATATGCCGGGTACAGTACTACACGAACCAGGGGTAATTATACTCTACCAACAATACATGGGCCTGCGAGAGTATTCTCGACAGAACGCCGAGGGTGACCTCATCGACTCACGATGGTCATTATTTCGCTTGCGGGTTTCGTGCTGTACGTATATATGATGTGTGCGTACGAGTGTATTTTATCTTACCTTCGATGCTGCTGGTGGGACAGAAAATTCAAATCATGGATCACGGAGAATCGGATTGGTGCGCCCACATGTCGAAATCTACGACGAATACCTGCTGTCCGATGCCCACAGGCTGCGGAGGAGAGGTTTGTCGCGCAGACGGTTCCAACTCGTGCACCACTTGGCCGTGGACGCTGAAGGTGGCCTTCACACCCACGGCTTCGCCGGACATGTTGCCCACTGCCGCCGCTATATGGAGCTCTCGCTGTACTCGCGCCACAAGCCCAACAGCAAGGCGTTGCGGGAGCGGCCTCGAAGATAGATCCTTGTGCTAGGGGCGTTCTTGACTCTTGAGTCGTAGAAGAGGACTAACTTTTCCAGAAAACGGGAAGATCGAGCAGACGAGGCTCTCACCGGTTTGCTATCCTGGCAAAACACGTTTTCTGTTCAGACCAACCACCCTTTGCTGCTTGAGTCTTGCTGCTTCGCAGGCCGGCACCTCCTTGGCATGATCGCCCCGAGGGTTCTCTGCAAAACGCCTCGAGATCAAGATGAACTCCTTATACCAAACCGAACTCAACCTCAGAAGACAACTTGCTGTTGTTGTCCAGCTGCTGCTGCGCTCTTGCAGAGTACAATATCCCCAGCAGCACAAGGCCACAGTAGAGTACAATATCCTCCTTCCCCTGCTCCAAGCGGTACCGCCCATCCCGGAAAAATCTAAAGCCCAGGGCATTGCTAGGCTAGTCAGCAGGCAAGTCTCGTTTGTCCTTGCTGTGAGCAAACTGGGCAACGAAGATTGAGCGGACGCCCGTTGTTCAATTGTCAAGTGCAATTGTTCCAATTTCTGGGTCCGAATCCCGCACTACTTGCTTGCGCCCTGTCCCGCCAAGCTGCGGCGCGGAGCCATGGCGCCACCAGGCCCGTTCGTTGGGGTGGTCTCTCCCGAGGTGAGCTGCACTGCCGCATACTGTCTTGTTGCGTCAGACTTATTGGGTGGCCTCAATGGGGAGCTTGCGTAGATACGGTGTACGTACTGCAGCAGCAGTACCGAGGGAGTATAACCACCACCGCCACAGCAGTAACGGCAATCCGATGCAACGGCTATGGCGGGGGGTAGTTGTGCTCCTACTGCTGTAGCAACACCCTCCTTGACTTCGCGAGCCATTGCGCTGCCCGCGCACGAGTGTCTGCTCCCGGAGTGCGCGGGAGATGAGGCAGCGTAAAATACCAAGCTCCCCGGCCAGCCCGCAGCTTTCGTTTAGATTTCTGCCTCTTTATTTGGTAGGGTACTGCTGGCTGTCTGTGTACGTCCTGTGTACGTAAAGCGCTCTCAAATGTTGGCAGTGCGCGTGCGTCTGGTTTTCAATGAATGCTGCTTGCTAACGTGTGTAAAAAGCACGCTCAACTCTTGGCATTACGTCTGACCCCCATAATTCGCCACAATGCTGCTACGAATAACATGATCTGCATCGCGCAAGGCTGCGACCGGCGGCCGCCCAGGCCGCCGGCGAAGCCCCTTGTACGTCCTGCTGTACGTATAGACATACATAGCTTTATCTTCTTTGGTTCGGAAGCTTTCCTCGGCATATCTTGGCACCTCACAGCCACTCTCAGCCTCTAATTGCCGAAGCAGAAGTTACTTGCCTTCCGGAGGTTCTTGGCTTTCTTTGTTTTCTCCTATTTTCGTTACTTGCTGCTTCCTGTTTCCTATGGTACCAGTTTTTACTTTCTCGGCGAGATCATGTTTCCCTTTTCTTCCGGTTTCGGGTTCCTGCGTGTACCCAGTGAGCACGACAGCGCGTGCGAGCCCGGCACTATCGCGGGTATGGGAGGGCGCTGGCCAGTAGAGGTGGGGTCAGAAGGAGCGCGGTCGCTTTTTCGTGGCTAGGCGTGGCGTCTCCATCGAGACACGAGGGGAGCATGAAGGTCCTTGCTGTTGCTGCTGCTGCAATGAATCCAGTATGTCCGACATTATAATGATCGTTTTGTCTGTAATAAAAGAACATTTAAGCCAAGTTCAAGCGGTGCTTTATTTATCGAACAAGCATTATTTTTACAGAGGCATCAGCAACCTCGAGCGGGCGAACGAGAGCCACTGTGAGTACCGGGCTTCACGCGAGGTGGGCCACGGGGCTCACTGGGGCAGAGAGGCAGTAGAGCTCGACCCGGACCGAATCGATGGCGAGGTGATCGCGGGTGGGCGGGGAGCGTTTTGTTCGAGTACGAGTACGTAATGTACGTCTTTCTCAGTTTTGTGGATTTTTGTACAACTTGATTGACGCTCGTGCTATGCTGTGCTTTCTCTTTCATACTCTCTCTATACATATAAAGATCGAAGGTACTACTACTACTGCTGTTGTTGTACTACCACACATAGCAGTCACGAAAAAGGCACAATTCACACCCCTAGCAAGCAGCGCAGCGCCGTCCTGCGAGCCATGTTGCTGTGCTTTCTCTTCCTTTCGAACATACAGCTTTGTTGTCCTGGAGTATGGAGATCTACTGTCGTATACTTTTGCAAGTCGCCTGTACGTTCGTTTGTTCTTTGTGTTTTTTGCTTTGTTTGTGGTGTACAACTGCTGTCGCCGTACAGGTATGATAGTTGCTTTGCCACATACATGCCGCATACCAGTACTCATGCATCACAATACAGCAGTAGTAGACGGGTACTGTACGTTCAGTTGCGTACAGCAATAAGTATTTCGTTGCATTGCACCATGAATCTCTTTGGCCTTTTCAAGTCGGTCTTTACACATAGTGGACTTCTTCTGCCCCTTTCCTTGCGCGAGCGTAGCGGGCGGCGTCAACCGCCCTCGGAGCGAAGCTTTGCTTTCTTTTAGCGATATTTTTTTGTGTTGTCCACCACTATCGTTTTTGTCCTGTATTTGCCGTCATACATATGGAGCTCTTGGCATTATCAAGTCGCCAGTTGCAGCTACAATAATATATGCTCCTCTTTTACCCTTTTCACATTTGGTTCTATTATTCCTTCCGCTAGCGTAGCGGGCGGCGTTAGCCGCCCGCGCAGCGGAGCCCTTGTATTGCCATAATTTTATACGACAACCTGGGGGTTGAATGTCAAACTACAGAGGAGTCCACGTACGTATTCTACGTACGTACTCGTACCAGGTACCTGGTACCGTGTAGAGCTCGAGCGCCAGCAGAGCCTCACTGCTTTTATTTTGAGTTATTGACGAACGGCCGCATTGCGAATTTTGAATTTTCTGCGAATTTGCTATAGCATACCACGGCGGTTGATAATGTAACAACATCACATCTATCGGCACATGTACATCTATCTGCTATTAATACGACGTGTTTAGTAGAGGGCCGGTGGTTGTAGTTTTACGGTCCACATTGTTTTTCTGGAAGCCTGCTGGACCTGCGTGCGTAGGGTTTATATTGCTCTGGCGTCAGCTCAGTTGGTTGCGCCAACTATTAATAGTACGCTCGTACTCTGTCGCACGCGCAGTTGGTTGTACAGTGTACGTACGAGTCTCCTCCTACATTCTTGTACTTTATAATATCATGCAGAGCACAACACCAGAATTATACGCAATAGTTTGATTTTCACAATATTCACTCATGCTACTCTTTCTCTTCCGGCGGGGCACCTCCCCACCCGCCCTACGGTTCTAGTTCTAACTTCCCCCCATGCGACTCGCCCAACACATCACGGCGCTTCGCGCTTGGTGCTAGCAATGTCTGCCTGGTCGGTGAAAACCCGACATGCTCCGTCCCGGCATGTAGGGATGCGAGGGTCTATGGTCATACGACTACAGCCATGCATGAAACTGAAGTACAACCCCCCACGCCGCCGCCGCCGTATGAAACCCCAAGCTCTGTTGGTCGGCGCACGAGAACGAGCTACGCGTGTACAGCGCTGACCGCCTTGAGCCACACGCCGGGCACGGCGTCGCCGGCCTGCCCAAGCGCGCGCTCTTCCGCTTCTTCTCCGACTCCGACTCCGTCTCCGAAGAGCATCATCATCAACAACAACCACAGCAGCATCAACAACAGCATCAGCAACATCATCAACACGAACAGCATCAGCAACACCAACAACAACAACGACAACACCCAAAAGGAGGAAGACAAGGAGAAGAGCCGCCCCCCCTAAACCCCAAGACCACGGCCCCGATCCCGATCCCGGTCCGCGGACGAGGGGGGTCGAGGGGTTTCCAGAGACCGAATGCGGCGGCAGCAGCAACGACGGCGGCGGCCGCGGCAGCGGCGGCAGAGTCAAGCAAGTTCGGGACTAGCCCGTCCTCGGAAGGAGACGTTTCTATGAATACTCGCTTCCTCCCCGGCCGGTTTTCAAGCAGGGAGATAGGCGGGACCGACGGAAAGGGGTCGGGGGCCGCCGCGGCTGCTGCGGCTGCGGCGGTGGCGGGCGGTAGCCCCTCCTCGTCTTCTGTGCAAGTGCACCCGAACGTCCTGCGCGAGTCGAGATGTGCTCGTGGACGAGGAGGGGGAGCCGCGTTTGGTGCTATGCATAATGCGGCGGAAAAGCTGCCGGTTCGCGCCGTGGAAGCGGTGGAGACGAGGGACGGGCGCACGCTCCTGCTGTGCCTTGTTTCTGAGAAAGGGCTCGATTCGGAGGTTCGTTTCTTTGATGTATTGTTTCGTCCTCTAGTTTGATTGTTTCTTCCTCTCTTTCTTGGATTATGTTGGGATCCCTTTGGGTTTTCTTGGGCTATCTTGGGTCTTGGGGTTTTTATTTCTTGCTGGTAAACGAACTTCGGCTGAGTCAACTGCACATCGACGGCTAGCATTGCCACGCTTCATTTTTAGTTATAGTATATAGTATACAATATATAGCCATATAAATAAGAACTACACGGAATCAACTGCTGAGAGCGCCTAGCAGCGTGGGTAGGCCCAGTTCGATGCGAGTCGACGAGGGAAGAAAGGGCCGAAAGTCTTCTCGCGATAAAAATGCAAGAATAACTGTAGTGGGGGAGGAGGGAGAAGAGCCTACTTTGTGCCCCCGGATCTGAGTTACTACTATTAGGAAGGAGAGAGAAAAGAAGGGCGAAAACAATAAATGGGGGGGAAATGTTTCCGATGCGATAATGATAAGCCGTTACCCGCGGGGCAACGACACGACGAAACCCCAAAGTGTTCGCTGTCTGTATTTCCCTGCATCTTGAAACCGCTTGCGCCATCTTGTAACGGCTTGGGGCCGCTTGAAACGGCGCTTTGCGACTTAGAGAAGATTGAAACTACTTGTAGCGACGTGTAACGATTTGTAACGGCGTGTAACGGCTATTTTGTGGTTTGTAACGGCTAGAAGCGGCTGTATCAGCTAGTCGTAGCCTCCAGCGGCTTGTAATGTCGTGCGTCGGCTAAAAACGGCTTGCAGCTGCTGGATGCGGCTCTGACGGCCAAAAGCGGCTTCCAACGACTTGTAACGGAAAACTTCGGCTCTATAAGTCTCATGGCGGCCTTCAACGGCTTGTAACGGCTAGAAACGTCTCAAACATCCAACCGCATATAGGTTGAAAACCCTGGTCGTGACGAGAGACCTGAACGTGTCTGCGTGCTCTGCTTGTTCTCGACACATGTTTTCCGTTCTTTTAGTGCTCACAACTTGGTCCGTTTTATGTACCCTATCGGTGCCTTCTGCCAGAGGAAGGTATAAAAATCGAAAGCCGTCGTTAATGGCGCGTCAACCCCAGGTGTCCCCTTTTGTTGCGGCTCTCCGTTTTTCCTTTTTGTTATTTCTGTGTATTTTTGTGTTTTCATTTGTTCTCTTATAATATGTCCCCTCTCTCTCTTCCCCCCTCTCTATCTCTGTGTCTCTCCCTCTCTCTCGAAACCATTTTATCAATGCTGCTCTCTCTATTTATCAAGATCAGTACGTAGCTTCTTCCCGTTGTGTATTTTCTCATTTTTGTTTCAACCCTCCGCCCCCCCGCGCACTGGACAGGTCCACTGCGTCGACCCTTTCTCCGGCGAAACGCTTCACATCGCCACCGAGTTGCCCATCATGCTCACTAGCCTAGCGATCGTACCCCGGTTGCCTCGCCAACGCTCGGGTCGATCAACCGGAATCACCGCAAATTCCGCGATCACTACGGGAGTTCCAGGAGATGGTGGTGGTGGCGGGGTTGGGGGGGGGGGGGGGGGGGGGGCGAGAGTCTTCGAACAAGGTGTTACCTGCGACGAGGAGGAAGTGGTTGCGGCTGTCGGAGGGGTGGGAGGTCGGGTGCGGCTAGTAGCTATACAGGTGAAAACTGGGGGAGGGATGGGAAATGCCGCGGGGGGGGTTACATCATGGACTATTAGTAACACGGAAATACATGGGAATTTCCGGCCGTCCTCGGCGTGGAGCTCGAGCGGATCCGCTCTGGGTCGGTGGTCTCAACCCCTTCTCTCAAGAAAATGTCGCCTCCTTACCAACTACACCCAGACCCACCTCACCCTCACCCAGCTCAACCCAACCCAACCAAGCCCAACCCAACCTACCCCGACTACCCCACCCCACTTAACGCCACCCCACCCCGCTCCAACCCACCCTACCCCACCCCCCTGCACCCCACATCCCACACAAATACACAACAAAAATGCACCGAACCCACACCCGAACCTACAATACAAGCGCACACAACTTCACACAAACCCAACCCAACCCAACCCAACCCCGACTAACATCCCCGCCCCCCCCCTCCTTTGACGGTCAACACTGGAATCAGATCCCGGCGCGGCAACGCTCGCCCGCGCCGCTGATAGGAAGCGTCCGCCGCCCCGCACAGTGGCCGCGGGAAGGGAGGGGCGTTCCCTCCGAGCGAGAAGGAGTTCCAATATCTTCACTGGCGGCGTTTGTAGTCCCGGGTGGGGGCTGTGGTTCTTGCGTTTCGATGGTGGCCGCTGGTTGGGTTGACGGGCGGTGGGCGGTGGCGACCTGCTTCGATGAAGATGACGGTTTCGGTGGCGGTGATGGCGGTGGAAGTCGTGCCGGTTCGTTGTGTGGCGGTGATGGTGGCGGCGGCGGCGGCGAAACACGTACCGGTTCGGTCGGTGGTGGTGGCGGGGAAGGGTTCTCCTCGATGGAGGCGTGTTTGTCCGTCGTGGATGTGGCGACTGGGGACACGGATGGCATGGGGCCTGCGTTGCACATCATCCATCAGGTAATATAAAGGAGACGGAATACGGTTGAGCTACGCGGGGTTGCGACAGTTGGGGAGGAGGGGGCATCGAAAGAAAGGAGGGAGAGGGCCCGAGTATTGGAAACAAATTGGCTGCGGTAGTGCCATCTAGGGGAGGGGGGTTCATGGAGCGGTTTGGGCTGCGGTAAGGCGTTGTTATGGCTGTTTTTTGGCTGTTCAGATATTGCTGCACTCTAACGCGGTTTTCTTCTCCGTCTCCTTCACCTTCTCCTTCTCCGTCTCCGTCTCCTTCTCCTTCTCATTCTCCTTATTTTCCCACCAACAATGAGTTATGTGCCCATAAAATATTATGTACACGTATCAGTACCATGTACGATAATTCAATTCCGCCATTAACCGACTGGCCTGTTTTCCGCGAAAAAGACAGATACACACCCGAGGGTAAAAAATTAACACATCGGACACACCATGGACCCCCACATCATGATCTGGATATTTTAAGGTAGATATATTCCGGATCTGTATGACCTGTATGATCTGTACGGTCTAGCTCATGTTGCCTAGTGGGAGCCGCAATAGTCTGCATGCTCTAGCACATGTTTTCCAGGGTTGGATCGTAGTGTACAGATCTTGCACAACATCGGTAGGTTAGGATCTAGATGATCTAGATCATGATCTGTCCCGTGTGTAAAGAGATTGTTGCTGTGCACACACGAAACCCTTTCCCCTCAACCCCTGTCCCCTCCCAACAGGACTGCGCCCGAGAGTTACCGTCGCCCTCGCCCTCGCCACCGACCTTTCGTCTTTGGGTCAGCACTGCGAGGGGTTTCCTTTGCTTCGAGGCGTTGGCGGCACGGGACTCTTCTTCCCCGCAGGTGAGAGTCGCCAGAAAACGAAACTACACTCTAGTCAAATCTCACAAGAGCCAGTTGAACCAGCGATATACCAACGCTAAACTGATCGACCGACCAGTCAAACTTTACCCGTTACAAAAAACTCTCACAGCGGCTCCCGAAACGATTCCAACGCTAATCCAATCCTCCCTTGAGTCAAACGTTAGCAGATTAGCCAAAGCTCACGATGACCCCGGAAACCCTCCCCCGTCCCTGTCCCCTATCCCCTTCCCGTCACCGCCTTCGCAAGGTGGTTGATCCTATCATGGCCCAACGAAGGACGCTCGTCCCCGCGGTCCGTCCCCAGTGCCTGCGAGCCATGGCGGTGGGCGGCGGCCCTTCTCGTCCCCTCATGGCCTTCGCCTCCGTCCGAACATCGGACAGCTCGCCGGTCCTCGTTATCCTAGACGCGGAGCCGAATCTCTCGTGGGCTCCGGCTATCGCTACCGCCGCCACCACCACCACTAGCGCTAATGCTAATGCTATCGCCAAGGATTACGCTCAAGCTAGTGCTAATGCCGACGCTATTGCTAACGCTAATAGTAACGTCAAGTTTTTCGGTAATGCCAACGCTAGGGCTCGTGCTGACGCTATTGCCAACGCTAAAGCTAACGCTAGGGCTGTCGCGGGGGTTGCCGCGACCGTCGCCGCGGTGGAAGAGGTGGAGCTGTCGACCCGTTGCTGCAGCAAGAACGTGGTGTCGGCAAACCCGCACGCCGTGTGGGTGAACCCAACCGAAGTCAAGGTTTTCCTCAGTCCTCCGGATGGAGGCGTTACTGATGCTGCTTACCTTAATGAGGAGGCGAGGGCGGGGGCGAGAAGTGGCCTGGCGGTGGGGAGTGACAACGAAGCAGGTACGATTGTCGACGCTACTGCTGCTTTTTGGTAGTAAAGCGGTGGCGGCGAGGGGTGGGAACGTGTGGACGGAGGGTATACATGCATGTGCTATCGCTGTTTCTACCCTCCCTCCCTCCCTCCCACACACACCTACAGATTTGTTCGGAGTTGCAGCCGTGCGTGCCACACCACCGTCTTATCTAGTTGGCTTTCGCTTTTGTGTGTGTGTCGTTGTCCGACACGCCTCCCACACACACACATGCTTGTTCCGAGTTGCAGCCGTGCCACATCACCGTGTTCCCTTAGTCGGCGTTCGCTTCCGCCTGCATCGTTGCCCCATAAGGCCGGCTTCAAACAGAGGTCACCTTGTCCTCGCACAGGGTGCACGTGAGGCTGTCCGTTATCGTGGCGGAGGCGTCTCTGAGCGAGGCCGGGAGGCCGCGGCTACGGGCGTGGGAGCACTCGCACGCGGGGGCGGCGCACCGTGCGGCGACGACGATAGAGAGATTGGGGGTGCTGGCGTTCTGTGACCCTTCGGAGGTGAAACCGGCGTTTTGAGAGTGTTCAAGTTGAATTTGGTGATTTTGGGAGTTGATTTTGGTGGTTTTGGCAGTTGAATTTGACGTTTTTTGCTGACGCTGAATGCTACGTTTTATTGATGTTAGGTTTTGACGTTTTGATAATAGGTTTGGCGTTTTTGAAGTTTTGACGTTTGAATTCCCCTTTTTTACCCTTCCAGCTGATACTACTACTCCTTTACCAACTACCTTTACATTTATTTATTTTTTGCGAACTGCTCCATGCTCGCACGTTCGCAGGCAAGCTTACACGTCGACACGGCCGCGCGCGTGAGCGCAGCGGGCGTAGCCTCGCTCCAGCACATCGTTGGTGGGGAGGGGAACCTCTGGGCGCGCCCCCCCCCATCCCCCTTGCGGGGGGAAGGGGGCGTCATTTCGTCTAGGTTGTCGGCGTCGGCGTCGTCTGCCTTGTCGCCATCGTCGTCGCCTTGGGTGCTACTGTCGGCGCGGTTGCAGGGTGCGGTGGCGTTAGGTCGGGGTCCTTCGGTGGCTAGGGCACTTACCGCGAGGGGCGCGGGTGGGGGGGACAGGGGAGGTTGGGTGCTGCCGCGGGCACTACCGCTGCAGGTGAGGTGGGAGTGGAACGAACGGTACGGTCACGAGCGATTGGTGCGTTTATTTTTGTTTTTTGGTGTTTTTGTTTGTTTGTTTGTTTGTTTGTTTGTTTGTTTGTTTGTTTTGTTTTGTTTCTACAGTTTTTTTTTGTTTGCTACTGTGCTTCACGATGCCTGCGGGCGCGAGTGGTGGCGTGGATGGTGGGTGGTGCTATTTTCTTGTATTTGGTTTTTTGTTAGTAATAATATTTTCTTACTATCAATAGTGCTGTCTTTGTGAGAGAGGTGTTGCTCTCTTGCTGTGGTGGTGTTTCGAGCACCGCAGCCTCGACGGTAAGCGTCAAGGATATCACGTGAACACACAGTCGCAGGATAGGTTAAACGTGGGGTGACGTTCCGACAGAGAACAGGACACAAGTGAGAGAGGGAGAGCGATCTCGCATCCTCCCCGTCCTCGACAAGGTGCCCACCCACGGGAGACACAACGTCCCGTGGGGGGGGAAACAAAGCCCCGCGGGGGGAAACAACGTCCCGCGGGTACCTACAGCAGTACACGGGCTCTCACGAGAGAGTGGGCAAGTGGAGCGTCCTTCGAGAAGCGTAGAACAAACGTTACGAAGGAGTTTCCTACATTTTGAGGAAGCACGTCCGGTTCAGGGCACATGGCATTCTCAATTTCGTGTATAGTAGTTCACTACTTCTGTGTGTGTTTTTCTTCTAAAGTTTCGTTTCTTAATAGCGATTCGTGGTATTTTATATTACTGTGCTTGTATTGTTTTATTCTTGATGTGTAATTACGATTTTCTGCTACTAATTTCTTGATATTAACTAGATTGTAGTTACTAATTTCTCGATAGGTTTTCTTATTATTCACCTGGTAGTTCGTATACAAGTCTTTTCGTATTACTCATACCGGGAATATATTACTTCATTATTGTTACAGAACCATAACGCCAGCCCACGACGCAAAGTCAGCTTACTCCCCAAGAATCAAAACACATTTTCCGTTGTTGCCTTGTTCGTTTTTCGTTACCCTTTTGTTTGATTTTCTGTTTTGTTTCATTGTTTTTCTGTTATTTATTTTCTGATTTTCCGTTTTTTTTTTCTGCAATTATGTTGTTCTCTAAAAAAAAACAAATTGTAACTATCTGCAGGAGTGGGCGGTGGGTGTCGCCCTGCAGGCGTGGGAGGAGGCTCGCGCACTGCTGAACCAGTACCCACCGCCACCGGCACCGTGGCCCCATCCTTCCTCGCGGTCATGGCGAGAGATGGCAGCAACGCTTGACGCGGTTGCCCGCCGCGCCAGGCAGGTGGAGCGCATCCTCGACGCCTCGACGGTGAGTTTCTAAGCGGTGAAGCCGTAGTCTTGCTGGTGCTGCTGGTGCTGCTGGTTGTGGGGATGGGGGGGGGTGTACTCATGTCGTGCACGGCCGTAGTCGTATGGCATGCATGGCCGTAGTCGTATTACCCTAAACCCACACATCCCTTTCGAGACGGAGCACCGTTCCTACTCCTGATAGAGACACCTCCAACATTGACGTGCTCATGGCGGGGCTATGGTGTATGGTGGTGGTACATTGGTGTTTTTTGGAGTGTAGGTGTTGGTGGACGTGGAGGTGGGGGAAGTGGTGATGGTGATGGCGTTTTGACCTCGTGCGACACTTTGTTTGTTTTGGGGGAGTGATTGGAAGGCGTATCGTGCTTTTTCGGCTGCCTTTCTGTTGATAGGCGTAGAGTTGGTCTGTTCAGTGTGGCATCGTGGCAATCGTTGTCAGTGTTGTTGCTGTTGTTGTTTGCGGATGCTACTACTGTAGTATTTTATTATTTTGCTACTGTCGTTGTTCCAAGCTTGTTTACCTTTCCCGAATGGTTGATGCAAGCGATTGCCTCTCTCGGTGACAGGTTCCAGTTTTTTTTTCTTCTTTTGTGGCGTGCTCGGCAGTCTGCCAGCGTATCCCCAGCGGCACTGTTTACTAACTCCTTCTCAAGGATACCGCCTCCATTAGTCCCCAGTATGCCCCCGTGGCCCAAAGCACACCAAAAACGGAAACAACCCCCCCCCCTCCCTCGCCCACGTCTCCTCCTTCCCTCGTCGCCCTCCCCGTCCTTCCACCCCTACCCTCACTCCCACTGACACCGGCACCCCGGCACCTCCACCGCGCCCCACCCCCCTTTCCCTACTTTGACCACGCCTCCATTTTTACACTTTAACCCCCCCCCCCCCCCGTCTCTATTAGGAGTAGGAACGGTGCTCCGTCTCGAAAGGGATGCGTGGTCAATGGTCAAATGACTAAGGCAAGCAACAAATGAGTACGCCCCCCCCCCTTTCCCCTCTTTGACCCCCCCCCCATTTTTAACCTTTAACCCCCCCCCCCCCCCGTCTCTATTAGGAGTAGGAACGGTGCTCCGTCTCGAAAGGGATGCGTGGTCAATGGTCAAATGACTAAGGCAAGCAACAAATGAGTACGCCCCCCCCCCTTTCCCCTCTTTGACCCCCCCCCCATTTTTAACCTTTAACCCCCCCCCCCCCCCGTCTCTATTAGGAGTAGGAACGGTGCTCCGTCTCGAAAGGGATGCGTGGTCAATGGTCAAATGACTAAGGCAAGCAACAAATGAGTACGCCCCCCCCCCTTTCCCCTCTTTGACCCCCCCCCCATTTTTAACCTTTAACCCCCCCCCCCCCCCGTCTCTATTAGGAGTAGGAACGGTGCTCCGTCTCGAAAGGGATGCGTGGTCAATGGTCAAATGACTAAGGCAAGCAACAAATGAGTACGCCCCCCCCCCTTTCCCCTCTTTGACCCCCCCCCCATTTTTAACCTTTAACCCCCCCCCCCCCCCGTCTCTATTAGGAGTAGGAACGGTGCTCCGTCTCGAAAGGGATGCGTGGTCAATGGTCAAATGACTAAGGCAAGCAACAAATGAGTACGCCCCCCCCCCTTCCCCCCCCCGTCACTGCCAGGAACGCTGCCGGTTGCACTGCGAAGCTGCGGCCGCTACCCCCACCACCACCATCACCACCACGCGCGGCAGACGGTTGACATGGGCCATGACGCAGAGGCTCGTCGCGGAGAGGGAAGCCGAAGCTGCACCCCTTCGCTCCCGCCTTCGACACGCCTCCGCCGCTGCCCGTCTAGCGTTCCGCGTGACGTCCGCCGCGTCCTGGCTGCTGACCACTGGCCCACCTTGCTCGGCGTTATCGCCGTCGTTGTTGGCGGAGGAGGCGGTAGCGGGGTCGGGGGTGGGGATCGAGGTGGAGATGAGGGCGCCGATGGATGTGGTGGGGGCGGGGCGGGCGGAGGCGGCGGCGGAGAGGTCTGATGGGAAGAGGACTGGAGCAGAGCAGAGGACTGTCGGGGGCTACGGGAGTGGGGCTGCCGGTGTCGGCGCTGGTGGTGGTGATGGTGGCGCGGTGCTATCGGTTGGCCGAGCAGAGGGGTCGGAGTCGTCGTGGCCGGGGCCCGCGTCGATGATGGGGCGGCTGAGGGAGCGCGCGGGCCTGGAGCCGACGGAAGCGACGGAAGCGGCGGTGGCGGCGGGGGCGGGGGGGGGGGGCGGGGGGGGAGGAGGAAGGGTGGGGGGAGCCGGAGGGTTTCGGGGTTGGGGGTGGAGGTGGAGGTGGGGGTGGGGGTGTTGTCGACGACCCCGTGGGGCTTCTTGTAAGGATTGCGTGGGTCGTCGGAGGCGTTTTTGATGCCACTGCTGGCGACGGTGACGGCGACGGCAGCGCCCGCGGCGAAAAAGGGGGGGAAGGCGCGGTGGCTTGTTCGGTGCTTGAGGAGGGGCTGGCGGCCGTGGCGTACAGGTGACCGGGTCATCAGGTGTTATTGGTTGCGGTGGGGCTCGCTGGGAACGGTTTGTTCCTGTTTTTTTCCTCTGGCAGCTTTGTTTACGCGGCAATAGCCTAGAACAGCGTACAGCTATTTTATTAATGATACAATGGAAATACCATTCGGGGAAAAAAAATATGAGTAGACTGAGAGAAATGTACCTGAACACTAGCAGACAACATCACGTACAATGGGCCGCTGGCCAACCAGAGAAGGGGCCAGGAAACCTTTTCCGGAGTGCAATGTAGACTGAAGCTATAAATGGCTAAACTTACGTACGTCGTAGTGATGCCTTTTTTTGGTTGTTTATCTTTATGGTAATTAGTAAGAATTCGGGCCCCTCGAGTACGCCTCAGCAGCCGGTTGTTCCTTGTACATACAAGGGCTCAACCAGGGTTTCCGCTCGCAAGGCCGGCTAAGATTGTTGTTCACTGATGGCTTTGTAGCTTATCGCTGACACCGTCGTATATGTGTATTAACGGAACACCCAACCCCTCGGCTCGTATGCGAAATAATGTGTTTCCGTCAGCGTCATGGATTCGGCCTTTTTTCTAGGACGGGAGGCGACGGCAGCAGCAGCTGCGGCGGCGGCAACAGCGGCAGCAGCAGCGTCGTCCGGTACGGTGGCTTGCTGTGACGGTATCACCAGGGAGGAGGAAAAGGAGGAGGAGGAGAGGGTATACGCGGAAGAAGAGCGAGCATTGCTTGAGCGCGCGGAGAGATCGTTCGACCGTTTCTGCGAGAAGGTCGGCCTCGCGCCTGCGCTTCGTCTGCAGGCCCGCCTGTCCTGGCTCCTCGACAACCGGGGTACGGTTAGGGGCGCCGTGTCAGCCGCGGCGGCCGCGCTCCTCTGCCCTCGAGCGGAGGCGTTCCTCGCCGAAGACCCGGACCTTATGGGGCGCGCGGCGGCGGCTATCGCGGACGGTGGGAGGGAGTGCGGCGCCGGAATTCGAGGAGAGGGAGGCGGGTGTCCTTCGGGGAGGGGATGGGGCGCGTTCGTTCCCCTTGCTGAGGAGATGATGGGCGCGGCGATGCGAGCGAGGGGCGGGGAGACGCGAGCATGGGGCGGGGAGGAGGATGGCATCGTCTTGGTGGTGAGTGCTGCCGTGTTGTTGCTTTGCGGCGCGGGGGGCTTTGACGGCGGTGACGGAGCAGGTCAAGGTATTTTTTGTTCGGGCATGATAGCGCTCCCGAAGCTTGACTTGTTCCCGGCAGCGACCTCTTCTATGGTAAAGCTGGGATGCTTTTCCTTTTTTTCGACCGCATTGATTGTTTGGCGATGCTTACTGGTACATGTTTTCAACCGCAGACATTGTGGTGGTTTTTTATATATAGAAGGTCTACTGCAGGACGCGACAGCGTTTAAGAAGGCGGGAATGAAGCTTTTTTGGCTCGAGCTTTTGTACGAAATATAATAAAACCCTTTTTTTAACAGTGAGAGGAGAGTAGATCACACCTTACCTCACAAAAGTTTGAGCCAGGCCCACAACAACAATTTCCTGAGCTTGTCGTGCATTGTACCGTACGTTTTGTTCAAATCGCACGTTTTTCGTCCCACGGTTTGGATGCTTCTCTTTGTCCAACCATCTCGAATTAGAACACGATGAGTGTTATTTTACGCGGAGGAGACTACATGAAAATGACGATTTGTCGTTCTCCCATTTTGCATACAACCCTCGTCGCCCAGCCATATTTTGTTGCGAGGGCCAAGGACACAGACCCCTGTGTACTCTGCACGCGATAGCGGCCTCAAAAGGAACTCGCCCTGATCTTAGTCTTCGGCGCATTACGTAGCGTTTGCCACTCGGCCAGCTTCAACAAAATGGTTGATGCCCCATACCAACTAACCCCTCGTTACATTTAGTTCCGAGAAATTTCCCAGGCGATCGGGGTTTACATCTTCATTCCGAGAGAATTCCAGGACGATGGCGGTTTACATCTTTATTCCCGAGGGTTTTCCCAGGCGGTTGGCGTTTGGGTTAGGGTTAGGGTTTAAAATCAGGTATACTTCAACCATTCTTTCGAAGATGGGCGAAGGTCTATTTGGCCCTCCTTCTGCCCTCCACCCACCCACCCACCCACCCACCCACCCACCCACCCACCCACCCGGCGTGCACTTTCGGCTTTAACCGGTATTTCCCACCGTCTCTCTTGTGCGTCACGCTTGCCTCTCTATGTTGTCGATTTTCGCCTGGGGCAGGGGAGGGACAGCGGTAAGCGTCTTCGCGGGGTGTCTCTTCGCGGAGTTGTTCAATCCTCCGGGAGGGGGGTTGTTCAGCCTGGTAGTGCACGCGCTGGGCACGGCAGCGGCAGCCACAACCACCACAGCGGTAGCGTCAGCGGTGGTGACGGTGATAGCGGCGGCGGCAGCGGCAGCAACAGCCGCGGCGAGCTCACCCTCAAGGGCTTGGCGCGGCGACAGGAGCGATACACGTCGACCCCGCCTTTTTCGGGCGGGGCGAAGGGCGGTGACGGGCAGGCGCGGCCGGACGAAGAAGGAGACCGGGAGCGAGAGTTTGCGCGGTGGCGGACTCCAACCGCGTGTCGACGAGAACCGTTACCCGCGGGCAGTCGTGGCGGTGGCGACGGCGAGGGTGAGGGTGGGGGTGGCTGGGAAGAGGAGGAGGGGGAGGAGCAACAAGAGGAGGAACGTCCAGGCAGCGCGTCCTCCGGTAAAAGGCCCCGCGCCAGGGGGCGGACGCTGTGGCAGACCCCTAGGGGCGTCGGGTTAACCCCGAAATCAGGCGATGGTAGCAGAGATTCGCCTCTTTCGGCCGGCTATCAAGACGTTGACGGGGAAGAGTGGGGTGGGCGGAGAGGGGCGGCGGCTAATGCCGCAGTAATTAGCGCCGCCTCCCCCGGGCAGAGGCCTCGAGCTAGGGGGCAGACGCTGTGGCAGACCCCCAGGGGCGTAGGCCTAACCCCGAAGGTGGCGGGCACTCGGACAAGAGAGGCCCAGCTTTCGGTCAGCTATTACGACCGTGGGAGATATTGTGACGGTGTGGGAGACCAGGAAGGGCAGCAAGAGGATGAGCATGTCGGCGGGGCGTCCTCCGTTAAGAGGCCCCGGGCTAGGGGGCAGACGATGTGGCAGACCCCGAAGGGCCTGGGCCTAACCCCAAAGAGGGCAGGTGCCAGGACGGTCCGCTATGATGGGGATGGCGATGGCGAGTCTGGTGGGCAGGGGCAGCAAGAAGAAGGGCATCTAGGCAACGCCTCTTCCGTTAAGAGGCCCCGAGCTAGGGGGCAGACAATGTGGCAGACCCCGAGGGGCGTGGGTCTCACTCCAAAGATGGCGGGCGTTCGGACGGGGACACCGTATTCCGATCATGACGATGATGGCAATGATGACGGCGTGGGAGGAGGCCGGGAGGAACAGCAAGGGGAAGAAAATTTCGGTAGCTCGTTTTCGTTTGAAAGGCCCCGGGCTAGGGGTCAGACGCTGTGGCAGACCCCGAGGGGCGTGGGCCTAACCCCACGGAGGGCAGGCGCTCGGACAGGAACGTCACGACTATCAGTCCGCTATCATGACGATGATGAGGAAGAGTGTAGTGGGGAGGACCGGCATGAGGGAGAGCATCCTGGTGCTGAGACCTCCGTTAGGGGATCTCGAGCTAGGGGGCAGACGCTGTGGCAGACTCCGAGGGGCGTGGGCTTAACACCAAAGGTGGCGGGTGCTCGAACAGAAGAGCCGCTCTCTGTCAGGTATCGTGGCGATGGTGGTGACGAGTCCGGTGTGGAACAGCGGCGAGGGCAAGACCACCCTGGCAGCGCCTTGTCCGCTGAAAGGCCTCGAGCTAGGGGACAGACGCTGTGGCAGACCCCGAGAGGCGTGGGCCTAACACCAAAGATGGCCGACACTAGAAGAGGGGTACTTTTTTCCGGCCACACCAGTGACGGCGGTATTGAGGACGATGTGGGGGCGAGTCGTGAGCAGCAACAAGGAGAAGCAGGTTCCAGTATTGCATTTTCGTTTGAACGGCCTCGTTCTAGGGGGCAGACGCTCTGGCAGACCCCGAGGGGCGTGGGCCTAACCCCAAAGGTGGCGGGCGCGCGGACAAGGACACCGCTAGCGGACAGGTATCACGACAATGACGGGGGTGGTGGCGGCGAATATGGCGAGGAAGAACAGCAACAGGACGAGCATCCAGGCGACGTGTCCTCCGTTAGGAGGCCTCGGGCCAGGGGGCAGACGGTGTGGCAGACTCCGAGGGGCGTGGGCCTGACTCCGAAGACGGCAGGCGCTCGGAGAGGATCGCCCCCTTCGGGAAAACATTGGGACGCCGAAGATAACGATGACGGTGTGATAGGGGGGCCTTTGGGGCAAGACGAAAGCTACCCAGGCAACGCGTCCTCGTCCGTTGCAAGGCCTCGGGCCAGGGGGCAGACGGTGTGGCAGACCCCGAGGGGCGTGGGCCTAACCCCGAAAGAACGGGGAGGGGGCGCCCGTACAGGAGAGTCGTTTTCGACCGTCACCGACCATATCGGCGGGGGCGGCGGCGGTGGCGAGGCCAGTGGTGAGCAAGACCTCGGGGGGTTAGAGCAGTCCGGCGCCGCCCCTCCCGGCCAGGCGCCTATAGGTCGAGGGCTTTTCCCGTCAACGCCAAGGCTAGGCTAGGCTAGACCAATCAACGTGCGCGGAGGAGGTGCGGCGATGACGACGAGGGTGGCGATGTTGTCGCCCAAGAACGCGTTCTCTAGCGTGGCACAGCGACGGCAGTAACGATGGTAGCGGTGGTGGTGGCGGCGGGGGTAGGGACGAGGGGACGTATTTCTTTGTCGAGGCGGTACCGGTAGCAGACGCTTCTTATGCAAAGCCTGGAAGCGGCAGATCGGGATGCTGTGCGACTTGCTTCCCACGGAAACGTAGTCGGGACCTCCTGCCCCCCCCCCCCCCCCCCCCCCCCCCCCCCCCCCCTTCTCCACCTCCCCTCATTATATTGCCCGGCTCCTTTGGATAAGATCCTCCATACTTTCCCTCCTTATATTTTCATGGTTTCCATCTCCTTTGGATAAGCCCCCCACCCCCCATGCCCTCCTTTTCTTGCCCGTCTCCTTTAGATAAGCTCGGTAATGATGTGTATATTCCCTATTAGTGTAGAAGAGTATCCGAGGGGAAATTCTCGAGGAGGAACCTCGGTGCAGTACCTGTATTTTTCTCGGGGGCGGCGATGGGCGTGTTTGGTTTATAGGGGGGGGAAGCGGGCGAGCTCCGCAACCGCTGTGTAACGACCCATCCCTTCGTCAATGCACCCACTGGTGATGGATATCGGGTACCGAACGATAATCAAGTGTGATGCGATACCACTAAACGAAAAATCAAACTGATTTCGATCGTAGTCGATACCTGGTTCGTCCCTAAGTTTTCGTTGAATATCAGCTTTAAAAATACGGGAATGCCATGGGACGGAAGGCGAACGCATTCGATACGATCCAATACTAGCACCCACGCTTTAAGGACAAAGTTCTTGGGGTTAGCGTTAGGGTCATTTTTTGCGGTATATAGCAACAAGGTCGGGCTCAGTTTTTTTTTTCCTGCAGTAGTAGTGATAGTCGTTCATGGTGTCGTACATCGCCCATGGAGCGAGAGATAAAACGCTTACGAGTTGGTTCGTTTCGGCACGGTACGGTACGGTACGGTACGGTACGGCACGGCACGGTTCGGTTCGGTTCAGCGGGCTTCGGCTTGACTCGAGTCGGCTTGGTTTGGCCCAGTTTGTTTCGGGTTTTGGCTTGGTTTAGTTTTATTATTTTGGCCTCGTCTCGATTCGTTCCCGTTAACTTCGTCGCTGCCTCGCTGGCAAGCCCGCAGGGGCACGTGTTTCTCCAACGCCCCTATCCTTCTTTGGGGCGGATGCTGATGTTGTTACTGATTTTGATTGAGGGGGGCTGATGGTGTTGCAGTACTACCTGTTTGTTGCTGATGATTTGCTGTTGTTGTTTGTAGCGTTGGCTATGTCGTGGCCCTTGGGTGCTACCACGGTAGGTAGGTCGCAGAAAAGAAGGGCGAATTCTTGGAGGATTACGCCGTCTACTTGTGAGTCCCTACTCGAGACCCTCGCCGAAACGACTCGTTTTTTTGGGGAAATAAAGGAAAAGTACGGAGTTGATACTGCTGCTGTATTCCATTGCGCCATGGCATTGCCACGACATCAGCTATCTGTCCCCGTTGCGGACCCTCTGCAAGCACAAGCACCCCCTCATTGTCAGTGAGCGTGTCCCGCGTGACGTCCTAGACCCCCAGCGTGTTCAATAGCATGGTACATATTACGATATGGAGGGAGAAACAAAACACGGCTGTGAGATCTTGCTGTGTCGAAACTCATCTTTGCGAATTTGGTGTGATCCGTATGTATATCGTACGAGTATCATACCCAAGTAGGTATTCCCCAGTTTGCTGGGGTCTCTTCAACGGAAAATGTTGTATTCTGTCTGTCTGATTTTACGTACGCACCGGTATAAAATATGATGAAAGCCTCCTATAAACGAAATAGGGAATTACTGTATGAGCAGAGCCAATCAATGATGTGTGTTGCCCTGCTGTTCCCTAGTGTACTGCCTAATTGTGAAGGTTGGAGCTAGTGGTACGGCCGCCTCTGCGCCAGCGGAACCGGGTACGATACCGTCGTTGGTGGTGCGAGGTAAATGCGTGCCTCGGCTGGCGGGGCTAGCGGGATATTGATGTAGTGCATGGTGGCCAATATAACACGTGGGTGCATACCTGGAATGACTGCATATTATACGCTGGTATGTACAGCACGTATACTACTGCTGTACGTAGGTTACACGAACGGACGTACATACAACACGTACGAGTGAGTGATGAGAGGGGGCATCCGTATACCAAAGTACACAGCGATGTTGGTGATGCTGCTTAGGCCTTAGATGCCTGGAATATTTGTACCTGGTATCATACACTACAACAAAAACAGCACAGATGTACTCGTAGTGCAAGCAAGTGTATGGTTTTGTACTGGTACGACGTACCTGCTTCTTCTACAGCACAGAAAAGAAGACAGCTCGACGCCCATCATACATTATTATTGTAAGGAGCTACAGAAGAAACCATCTCTGCTGTACGAGGTATCATAATATTATTGTTGTTTTATGTTTGTTGTATACGAAGTATCGTACTAAGTATCTGGTACGCAGCAGAGATGTACCTAAGAAATGGGCGGGCGCTGTCAGCCGTAAAATGTTTTTTGTTGGGTTCCGCGATCAATCGGACAGAAGGTCGAATATCAGAGCTTGGATGCAATACGTAGTGCAAGCGAGCGCTGTTTTTGTGTTTTGTGTTACACGTGGTACGTCTGTACGCAGCAGTGATGTACGAGAGTGCAACGAGCGGGCGCCGCCACAGACGAAAAACCCTTTCTTGTAGATCATACAGTAGTAGGAGTATAGTAGTGGCTACATAAGAAAAATCCCTGATGTATCATACCTGGTTTGATACCTATGATACCATGTATATACCCTGGTATACTACTGTATACATCACTGCTGCTTTGTTTGTTGTTGTGGTTCGGAGTTTAGACCCCAGTAAACTGGGGAATTTCAAGGCCACTCCCATTATATGTAGTCGTACGTAAAGAGGGGTAAATACGTACGGTAAATACGAGTCTTTACGGTCTTGAAAGTTTCATCCGATTGTGTTATCTTGACCGTAATGCAGCGCCAAATTTTTTTTTGCCGTGCTGTTCCCTAGGTGCTCATATTTTAAGGTTGTATGGAGGCATATGGATTTCTCTGGGATTATTTCGCACTTGAAAGCAGGGAAGCGGCACGGAACAGGTTACCCCTGGTCACTTGGACCTCTATAACAGGTACATGGTGGATACGAGTGAAAGACTCACAGCAACAACAGCGATGATTTAACATCAACTTGGGTAGCACGTTTCGTTCGTCGCCGAGGCCACACCGATTTCGGCCCCGACGACCGCGTGCACCTAAATACGTACGTCTATGGCGATCGGGGTGGTGGTGGTGGTCGGTGTTAGGCTCTGGCGTCGTGTGTTGGGCTGTGCTGGTGCCTCGTTAGTGGGATGAGGTCTGATGGCTGTGATGTGGCATCAGGTGCGGCGGCTGTGATGTGGTACGTTTGACTGCTGTGCTGTTGTTTTGTTGGTGGTTGTTGTCAATCGTGTAAAGAGCCTGTCCGTGTAACATGAGTGTGGATAGCATACATACGTACGGGTACGAAAAGTCTCGGAAGACAAGGGGTCGTGCGGAGTACCTGATTCAAACCAGTACATTCGGCACATTCAATCTACGAGTGCCTCAGCATCTGGGCTACTCTGTAGATCTCAACGCATCAATGTCTCAAACGCATACCTAGGTGTTAACCTAGTAGTTTCGTACCAGTCAAGGCACGTCAACGCAAAAAGTTGCGTCAAAGGGGTGAAAGAAGTGCTGTCTCCTGACATGTAGGCGCTGTAACCAATCGTCATTTGGTTTCGATGCGTACGTACGTACGTGTTCTCGGATCCCTAGGGTAAGATGGCAGGAATGACACTTATAGCCTGAACGTTGGCAGCAGTAGCGAAGGCGGCTTCCGCGGGGCGAGAAGAGAGAGAAACTTGCTGAATGAAAACTGTTTGAATTATGCCAAGCACATGGCACCCGCTCACGTATTACTAAATACGATAAATAGGTAGATGCAACAGCTAACTGTACGCCGATCATTCAATGCAATGGTTGTGATACCAAAGGTGAACCAATCGACATGCATCGCCGACCTATTGTCTCGGATGTCTGGGCCAAACATCACTGGCCTAGCCTTGGAAAAGGCGCTCGCCGCTTTCACGACACGACATGACACACCGAGGCAACAACACGCCTCCACGTATTCGAAACCCCCAACGCAATCCAAGCAAACAAAAAAAGGCAACCGAAAAAAAAAACGGAAAAAAAACAAACAAAGGCTTAACAAACACACCACGCCCAAAAAACAAAATCAGCCTCTCCTCTCCTATTACATCAACGACGCGCAATGCTTTTCCAAGCACAGACAAGAACAGACACTTTTTTTTCCTGACAGCGGGACGATTTCACAACGAAAAAAAACAAAAAAGGCGAAAAAAATATGAAGAATAAAAACAAAATGTCGTCCCCCCGGCTTGCGTCCAAGCGCCAAAGCGGAAAGTTATTACTACGTGTGCAAGACTTCAACACCCACCCTATTTCTATACGCAGGTGGTACCGACGGCAGCGGTACCGGCAACAGGAAGCACTACATACCGACGACAGCAGTGACAGAATGATCCCGGAAATATCTCTGGGGCTGGGACCCCTCCCAAAGCGCACGCGACGATGTTATCTCTCTCTCTCTCTCTCTCTCTCTCCTTTTCTCTCCTTTTCTCCTCTGTTCTTCCTTTTCCTCATCCTCCTATTAATAGCCGTCTGTGTCACTCTACTGCTGCAAGCTACTGATAGTGTCACTGTTGCTGTGACCTACTGACGTGTCAGCACTGTTGGGACCTACTCAAGTGTCGTTGCGGCTGCAAACTACTACAGAGTGACCATTCATCGCTACGACCATTCACCAAATGTGCACGCTATTTCTGGGGTCTACAAGTATCACCACTGATCAAACCCAGGACCAAGCGTCCGTACTACTGCAACCAACTGAAGGCTCTCACTACTGCTGCCACCTACTGCACTACAGTGTCGCTACTGATGCGACCTACTGAAGCGTCAACACTGACCAGCCTAGCGAAGTGTCCCTATTGCTGCGACCTACTACTGAGCATGTGACCCTACTTCTGCAATACCTACTGCCGTGTCGTTGCCGCCGGAACCTACTATAGCGACTTACTACTGAAGTGCCCCTACTGCTGCAACCTATTGAATACTGCTACTGCTGCTGTTGCTGCTGCTGCTGCTGCCGCTGCTGTGTCCCACGTTGCTCCTTGCATTGCCGCGCGAGCGGGGGTTCAACGCTCGCATCGTTGTCCCCACGAAAAAAATCGCGACCGATCGCCGCCAGGGCGGGAGCATCGAATCTAACTCCAGACTGGAGGCACGCCAACGCGGGAATGCCCCCCCCC
>MEHQ01002080.1:281082-328798 GCA_008828725.1 Saccharina japonica | reverse complement strand
AGGCCCCCGCCCCCCCCCCCCCCTCCCCCAAACCCTCCTTACCCCCCGCACCCCACAGACTGATATTCACTACCACGGGTTCCGGCGAGACCTCGCAATGAGAGCGACGATATGATGAGGAGGCGCTAACACGCCTCCAAACTGTTTCTGGCAAAACCCCCTCACAACGGGGGAAAGGTATGTTCCTATGCGTGTTCGAGGGGTATATATTCGAACGGACCTTAAATCGAAAATCGATGCATCAAAACGAAAACATCGCTCAAAGTCCATCCCCGCTTTGTCTCCCGGGCCGCGCCCGCCCCTCCCCTCTCCCCGCCCTGCCAACCTAACTGTTTCCCGTCCCTTACCCCCACCCCCACGACCCTTCCATAAAAACAAAACTACGAAAAACTATTTCTACCGCAAAGGACATGGCTTAGTCTAACCCCATTTAAAACTGCGCCCACCAACGTTTTTGGGGGCCAAATTACTTGAAAATAGTGTGGGATAATTCTTGCAGTAGTAAACAGGTTGTTAAACGTTGCCCCTCAAGCCACAAGGGGGCATCCATTCCGCCTGCCGATAAAAATAGACAAAACACGGGGGGAAATAATAAGAACAAAAACAACTACAAGCAGAATGACCAATTTCGTCGTCGGGGTGGGGGGGGGGGGGGGGGGGGGGGGGAGGGGATACATACCCTTCTCCCCCCCTCTCTTACCGCCTCCTATGGCACCCAGGCCAACCCATGCGTCCGCCTGTGGCTAATAATAAACCCTAAGGTATGTTGGGTGGAAAAAACACCAAAAATACGTCGTCGGTGTACGTAACCGTTTGGATGCGCAACCGGTAGCAATCATGACCGTTTAGCGGCGTGACCATTAGCGGTGTAACCGCTATGGAAACAGTGCAACCGTTCGCGGCGTAACCGTTCGCGGCGTAACCGTTCGCAGTGTAACCGTTAGCAGTGTACACTTTCGCGGCGTTACCGTTCGTGTAGTAACCGATAGCGGCGTAACTGCTGGCGGCGTAACCGTGAGCGACGTAAACTGCTCGCGGTGCAACGCGGCATAGCTGATATCGCGGCGTAACCGCTCGCGACAGAAATCGTCACCACGGCGTGGCACGCGCGCGCGCGCAAGCAGAGCGAGCGGGCAAACCCACACCTTCGACCGCTGGGTACGTGCAGCGCACATACGCAAACAGTCGCAAAAATTCAAGCTCTCCCTCGCTCCACACCGAGTCCCCGCTAACTGACCCCCCCCCTCCCCACCTCGAGACGAGGGGTTGATCAACCAAGCCAGACATTCCCGTCAACGGACAGGTAGATACACAAGACAAGGCAGAAAGACACCATCACACGACGCCCCCTCTTCCCCCCCGCCCCCCGCCCCCCCTGCCATCCTTGCAGCCTCTTCCCGGCCTGCCTCTCCGCCCTACAGAACCCGCCCCCCCCCTGTTTCCCCCCCCTCGCCGAGAATCACCGTGCATGGGTCGATCTAGGCAACACGTGAGAGGAGACCGAAAGTAATTTTACGGAATGCCGTGTTCCCCACTCCACCGACGCCAAATGCGGGGCCGATTCGGCAGATCCGCGCGATCACCGACGGTGTGTAGGCGGACTTGATGAAGCTGCCGCGCGCGGCGAGATTGCTCTTGGGGGAGTTGTACAGGTCCAGGCCGAGCAGGTGGAGCGGGGTGGACAGGAACTGGACACCGGCGGGGCACCCGATCTGTTTTGTGTTTTGTGTTTTGTGTTTTTTTAGCGGCGGTCTTTTTTTGGTAAACGTTATTTTGTAACGTTATTTTTGTGATACATTTTTTTTGTAACGGTTGTTTTTGAAACGGTCATGTATAATTTTTGTAGAACGTTTATTTTGGACCCGTTTCGTTTTTTCGGTGGGAAACGTGGGGGGGGGGGGGAAGAGGCGGGCAAGGAGGGGGAGGGGAGGGATGGGGAGGGGAGGGGGGCGGAGCGGTGGGGTGGGGTCAGGCCGGGCGAACAAAAATGAGAAGAGGAGGAAAAAGGGTCCACGTCGTTGTGGCACAAAACCCAAGCCTTCGAGTTGCACATGGGGGGAGGGGAGCGCACTCATTATCATGCATGTCCGTAGTCATAAGAACATATCATAGACCCTCGCCTCCCTACAATGCCGGAACGGAGCACGTCAGGTTTTCACCGACCAGGCAGACATCGCTAGCTAGCACCAAGAAAGGGGAGGGGGGAAGACCGCAAACAAAAGCAAACGAATTCTACAAACGTCTACGAAGCGGGGGGGGGGGAGAGAGAGATAACACCGCAAATAAAAGCCAACGAATTCAACAAAAGTCTAACCTGAGCGGTGATGTCGGCGACCTTCTTGGACATCCCATATTTATCCTGGAGATACGTCGACACCGGGGAGGGAAGGTTGAACGATGCCGCCACCGTTGCCGCATCTCTGATCGTGAAGAGGAGGTACGTCGGGATGGGTACGGCCTTGGGCGTCGACGTCCCGAACATCCGCGTGAAAGCTCGATCCTGGAATTTCGTTCATTTTGTTTTGTTTCGTTTCGTTTCGTTTTTTTTTTTTTGGGGGGGGGTTGGAGGGTGGAGGGGTGGGTGGGTGGGTGAGTGACGGGGGTGGGTGGGTGGGTGGGTGGGTGGTGGGTCGGGGAGTAGGACGTTTTTTTTGTTTATTTTTTTTGTATAAAAAAAAAAACGTCAGCTGGAAGTTCGATAACGTTTTGATCGATACTCACCTTGTTAAGCTGCGCGCGTGGGGTTTATGTTTCGGGGGGGAAAGGGCTCGGAGGAAAGCGACACGAGAAAAAAAAAAGGAGAAAACATCGGGAAAAAAACTAGTAAAAACAAAAAAAATAAGGTGGGTGGGTGGGTGGGTGGGTGGGTCGGGGTAGGAACGTTTTGTCTATTATTTTATTTTATTAAAAAAAAAAAAAAACGTCAGCTGGAAGTTCGATAACGTTTTGATCGATACTCACCTTGCCAAGCTGCGCGCGTGGGGTTTATGTTTTGGGGGGGAAAGGGCTCGGAGGAAAGCGACACGAGAAAAAAAAAAGGAGAAAACATCGGGAAAAAACGTAGTAAAGAAAAAAAAAAAAAAACGTAGCTGTCGCACGAACAAAACTATTAAGCTACGTACATACTTCGGTAGATGCTTGCATACGAAGTACTTGGTACCCTTCTTACGGCAGTCAGATTCTTCACGCACCTTGGAAATGCAGGTGGTGAGGTTGACTAAGGTGGTGCCGATGAACTTGGGCCACTCAGCGTTCGTCTTTTTTCGCTCGCAAGTTGTGATCACGGCGTTGGCGGTGAGGTACGTGCACGCGTAAACGCCCCAGACCATGGCAAACTCCGGCCGGCGAAGGAACACGTGCGGCCTCGTGAACAGCTCCTTTGCTCCCGCCCTGAAAAAAAAAAAAAGGACAACAACAAGAAAACGGTTGTGGTACGGTATATGGCTGTTACTTTCTACGTCGTAGATACTGCTGTAGTGATAATTATGTATTGTATGTGCAAGGTTCGTAAGTGGTCCCTCTATAGTGCCGGTATGCGCCACATAAGAGCGCCGGCACTGCTCCGCACACTACCACACTGGTGAATCCCTTATATATGCCAAGCGATTCCACAGGCACTATAGCGGGCAACCGGCACTATGTCATACTCAACCGGCATTGTAGAGGGACCCGCCACTACTCAACCGGCAATAACTATGGAGGGACCACTAGTGCTGCACTTCGTACCGCTCTGAGCAACAAGTAAACAGCCGCTCGACGAACCAATCGATTAACCCATGTACCAATCAATCAATGGTTAAGAAAAAGCAATGATTGATCAACTCGATCAATCAATCAAATCAATCAACCAACCGATCAATAAATAATCAATAAAATCAATAATGGATCAATTGTCCATCAATAAATCAATCAACAAACCAAATCAACCATTCAGACGACAAACCAAATCAATCAGCAGACCAAATCAATCAACAGACCAAATCAATCAACAAAACAGATCAATCAATAACCAATAAATCAATGAGCAACAATTCATCAGTCAGCCAACCAACACAATCAATTGATCAACCAGCCAGCGCATCAACCAATCAACCATTCAACCAATCAAAATCCGCCGATCAACCCAACCAACCCACCAATCAACCGAGCAATCAATAAACCATTCACTCAATCTCTCAATCACCGTAATCAAACAATCAGCTAATCAATACATCAACCAACCAATCAATCAATCATGGGGCCATATATATGATGAAACAAAACGCAAGCGATCTTGTGTCAGCAATCGTGATCAAAATCATGGAAACACAACCAACACGACCAACATAAATTGCTGTGCCATAGCAATAGCAGTTTCGTGTAAGGAACACCATCATGAGCAATCGTGATCAAAATCATGGAACCACAACCAACCCGACCAACATAAATTGCTGTCTCATAGCAATAGCAGTTTCGTGTAAGGAACACCATCATGAACAATGTGATCAAAATCATGGAACCACAACCAACACGACCAACATAAATTGCTGTAACATAGCAATAGCAGTTCCGTGTAAGGAACACCATCATGGAACCATGACGACGAGAACCGAAACGCGAGGCATGTTGTAAATAAGAAATCATGAAAATCACACTCTCATCACACACTGGACAGATGGACCACTGACTGTGCGACCCCGAGATATCAATGATAACTTTCGTATCACCAGCCGTTTACGAAAAGTGTGAACGCCCAGCAGTACTATTAATAGTTGGATCATGTTGCACCCGTGCCGTAGGACTCCTTGCATTACATTGCAACCATTGTAACTCGGATACCAACCATTGTGTCATATCATCATATATAGAATCCACCAATCACGCAGTGGCCGTTACTACTGCTGATGCAACCGTCACTTTTTCATCGTCAAATTTCTCTCTCTGGTGTCTCAAGAGGGTTGATTTTAAGATATAAATAGACCATCTATTAAACAGCTCCAAGATTTTTCAGGAATTATATGTTTGTTCAAGAGCCGTACCAAACCGGCCCTCATATGGCAAACGGGATCTAGATCTTGCAGACCGTGTCTGAAAATTATGGATCTAGATCTTGCAGACCGTATATATAAATCATGGATCTAGATCTTGCAGACCGTATCTATAAATCATGGATCTAAATCTTGCAGACTATATCTATAAATCATGAACGCATCCGCACAAAAATAGAAGCTCGAGCATAGAGAAAAAAACGATCAACCACGCAACGAAAGTAACTTAGTCTTACCTATACGAGTGTATATATATACTCAGGAGTAGCACATTATACCTTTTCATATGAAACACACTCAACACAAATCTACGATCTATATACACAGCCAATCAAGAGTGCATGCTATAGACAAACAGCAGGAAACCTGGTACTGGACTACTCGGCCCCTATTCTCAGATCAAACTTGATACATCTCATCATGCTAATCCCAGCACTAAAAAACAGCTACGCGTATTACTAGATGATTGTACCGGACGGATGTTCAGAATCAACTGCAACATCAAAAGCCTACCATCTACGCCAGAGGTTATATAACATATTCTGAGATCAGCAGCAAAAAACTCTGCGATAACCGGGGGGGGGGGGGGCGTTTATTTTCGGGGGGACGGGGAATTGCAAAAAACGCCTCTTCCTCCCCGTCATCGAACACAAGTTACACGTATTGCTGCTCTCAGAATGTGTACGTACGTAAATCGACTTGATTCTGAACGGCTGGCGTGATAAAACACCGGCCTGAGATTCTCGAGTTGACTCGGAACCTCCGGAAATAAAATCCACGAATATTACAGCTGGTCTCAGATTAAAAGTGCGAGTAGCCGTGAAGTTCAGTAATCGCCAAACAAAACACAGGCACCAGTATCAGCTATTATATATATCAAGGTAACGTAATACGGGGGACCATAGTAAATAGGACCTATGGCACACATAAAAATCTACCAGTATATATTTAGGTATTTTTACCAACAACATCTGGTCCTATTTACTATGGTCCTCCGTAATAACACATACCAGTACCTGGTGCTAGGTATACTAGAGGTAAGATAAGATTACACGGCGACTCGTATGATAGGCACACGGCGATTCAGTGAGATAGTTTCAGTGCTTTGCACGTACTGCTGTACGTCTGTACGTACAGCTGTAGTAGTACAGCACCGAAATAAAAGCTTTAGACGGTCGGGGGGGAAAAACGGGCGGCGTGTTTTTTTATTATGTTAGGGGGGGCGGGGGTGCAGAAAGTTCGAGAAAAAAAAACTATCATATACCAGGTATATGATACCAGGTACGTGTTACAGCAGTGAATGCCATTTGATGGTTTTGAAGTAGTGGCTTGAGTTTGTTTGTGATTTTGAGTACGTATACATGTGGCTGGTGGGCTTTCAAGTTGTGGTCTTGAGAGTGTGTTACGATATATACATACTTCGAAGTACATACATATTATAGGTGCGTGTTTTTTTTTTCTTTAATTCGTGTTCAGCTGGTGACTTCGTAGCTGGTGGTTCATATAATATGCATATACATAATACGATCGCAGCTTGAATATTTCAGCTCGAGCGGTTCAGCTCAAGGTTTTATTGGCTGCTATATATTACGGTCTTGACATTGCTTGCTGCGGGCACAGCTGGATGGCGGACGTGCTGGATAATATCCCGCCACCGACCCCACCCCGCCCGTCCGCCCCCGCCCTGCCTGTACCCTGGGGGCACACAAACAACAGTACCTGGTACATGAGCTGTTCAAGTCGGCAACCACGAGTTCCGCAAGCTGCAACGACAATCACGCACGGACGTACTATCGTTGATATCATATCATGAATACTACAGACAGCAAGGCCATACACGTACATATAGTAGTGTTGCTTAAGGCTATCCACTCGCCTACACGTGTAGGAATCGGTACTCCGGCACTCGTGTACTGCACGAACGAACAGTACGTGGTGCTCAATGTACGAGTCAGTGTTACTTTTCTGCTGTACCAGCATGCTATATACGTGTTCTATTATACGAAGTGCGCAAATAGCTTACGCTCAAAAGCAGGGATGAATCGTAGTGTGCCCGTTACGCGGATGATATTCGTAAGCACAACAGACCCCAATAAGAGCGGTGTGGAAACGGCGCTCCAACAGCCAAAGGGTATATGTATGGGTTGGAGCACCCAAAGGTCTGTACCGCTGTTTGTTTGGCCCCAGGCCTCTATACACGAGCACCTGGTACTATACAGATTGGCCTTTCAAGGCAGCAATAAGCCGATGCCCTTCGAAGGCCGCCCAAAACCAAGAACGGGCGGATGGACGGACGGACGGACGGACAAGAAAAAAGTTTCCGATGTATGTACGTAGGGACCTGGTATATACACGCTGCAGAAGCAAAATGGCTTCCCGGTTTTTACGTGTAACATGATACAACTTCTTGGAAAAAAAAAACAGCACGTAGAGCTCACCACTATGGTTGACGCACAGCGTGAAGGAGTCGAACACGACCAGCCCTATACATCGCTTGGTTGGGTTGGGATTTAGATGGTCAACTATCACGGGGAAACATAGCGATCAGAACCGAATATTCTTAAGAGAAAATACTGGAATATGTAGGATTTTGTCTACGTACATTAATATATATTTATTTATTTTTCTCATCCCATTTATTATCTTCCCCCTTCTTTTCTCTCTCCCTCTTAGTCGTAACGCAGATCCGGGGTCACTACCTAAGTAGGCCCTTCTCTTCCCTCCCGTACTAAGGTATAATACGTGCCTTGCGTTTTTTATCGGGAGAAGATTTCAGCACTTTCTTCTCTCGTCGACTCGCGTCGGTCGATGCGTCCTGATTACCATGGTCCCCCGAAATAGGGTTTACAGCTGGTGGAATGAGGGCCAAGGCGCGGTTTACAGAAGTCACGCTTCGCGTTCGCGGTGCCTCTGACGGCTCCTGCGGAGAGCTAGTTATTGTGTCTTGCGCCTTGTGGGCGAGGTTTCAGCTCCGGGTGTTAAAAGTGGGAATAACCCCGGGTAGGATGCAGGTCCGACTTGGTATGGCACGTGCGAGTGTTGTATTCGTACTATTATCGAGGTATGATAAGAGATCATATGGTATGATAAGAGATCATATGGGTTTTGCATGTACGGGAGAAGTTGACCAATCAGATGAGTACGGTTTATCTGTACTCGAGTAGCCTGTTCGTCGTACCCACCTGGGATAGTTTGTATTTGCTACGTACTCTGCTTGCATCCGACTATTGTGGTTCGTCTACTGCTTGCAGTACATGCGTTCTCGGCCGCAACGCCGCAGCCCGGGGTCTCACGGTCGTATTGTACGACGACATCGTTGCTTGTTTTACGCTTGAAATAAAACGAAATAAACGAAATAAACGAAAAGGTGGGATCCCGTCCGGGTGAGATCAAGTCCCGGAGGTACATGCAGCAGTGACCCCCAACCGTAGTAGTGTCGAGTAAGAATCCCCCTCACAAACGGACAACCCACTACCTGGTAGGAAATAATAGGTAGGAACAAAAAATGCCGCCGAAAAGCGGTATAAACTGTGTATTAGTACGTGGCAGGTACACAATTGCCAGTGATCAACACTGACTGGTTACTACAGACTGCGTGAGCAGCAGCAGCAGCAGCAGCAGCAGTGGTCTCGTGCGGACTACCCGATACTAGGGAGTATACTACTACTGCTGTTGTACCGTTAAAAGGTATGTAGACGTACCCTTGGTAAACGTTTGATGGTTTTCTCGCAATATCATACCAGAAGCTCGTTCCCCTGAAATTATACAGCCAAGGGTCACAAAACGTCTACTACAGATATGCACAGACGCTGGCAACGGCATTGCATCGCAGGTGGGACGGTACGGCACCATAAAAATACCGTTAGACCAGATATATACCGGTACAGTATATGATACCTGGTACCTGGTATACCGTACCACGCGATAAAACACACCATTCTGTCTCGAAATATAAGCACCGCTTGGATTGAAACTTAATATGAAAACGTCTTTTATATTTAGGGACAGAGTGTACCTACCCCCTCAGCTGAATTTCCAACCTGATTTTCTCCACAACAAAGGAGAGTGCAAGCGTAGAGCGATGCATCGATAGAAAGGTCTTGACGAGATCTCGCCAACGTCACCGTAATCGTCGTATGCGCCTTCCCCCCTATTGCTGTCTCTGGAAGCGGCCACACCAGAAAACAAACCAATGCATTCGTCACGGTCTCATCCATCCATATGCAAGAAAGTCCGGCTCACAAGTGGTGTCCTCAGTGTATAGGATGCAGCTCGCACCCTCCATGCGACTCACCGAGCACCTCACGTTTCGCTTCGCGCTTGGGTGGAAGCAACGCCTGCCTGGTCGGTGAAAACCCGACGTGTTCCGTCCCGGCAATTGTTGGGATGCGACGGCCTATGGCCATCTGATACCACTACAGCCATGCATGACATGCGGCTAACGAGTACACCCCTTTCCTTGCATTCAAGAAAATGGCCTTGGACGGGGGGGGGGGGGGGGGGGGGGTGTTATCCTGGGAAAGAACGGCACTAAACATATATATTATCACACAGGTGATAAGATAAAACACCCCCTCTACCAAATCCCCATCTCTGATTTTCTCGGCAGCGGGGAGAGCGCGAACGCCTCGCGATACGTCTATGGAAGCCCTCCGAGTAGACGAGATGCTACCAACGCCACCGTTATGGATGCTGTGCGCCCCCCTCTTGTTGGAAGGGAAATTGGAGACAAACGGCTCGGAAACTCGGCCCACGGGGTGGTGTCGTGTGTGTACGTTCACCGGGTACACTTGTTGCTGTTGTCGTTGTTGTTGTCGTTGTTCTCACATTTAACTCATCGCCACAATGCAAGTCCGTGGCCATAGGTACGCGGTAAAATTTGATACCAGGTCAATCGTAACAAAATGCCGGAATATTATGAACGTTAATTCAAGTGAGTCCCGATACGAGATTGTTCCTGCTGCTGTTGTTGGTGCATGACCTAATCGCCAGTGTGTTGACATTTATAACCCTTAGTCAATAATCTCATCATGCCAGTCCTAGAGTAGTAGTAGTAGTAGTATACTGCTTGTAGTCTATTGTCATACCGGTATTTACACACACCTACATATATATATATATATCAAACCCATTGTCCAATAGTCCACAGTCCATTGTCACAAAGAGAGGTTCCGATCACTATGAGAGGGGAAGAACAAAATAATCCAGGGAACCTAGAATGATGCTGTTGTTGTCTACCAGGTGCGACGGAGGTACAGTAGCGGTAGAAGCAGTATATGTGCACGCACGTACACCCTGGGCACTGGGTACATGCATAATGCCTTGGTATCGGTATAACTTCTTACGTAGGGGAACGAATCGGTACGCACATACGAAGTATACATACGAAGTACTATATTTATATGCGAACACTGCTGTCTGTGTGGGGGTATGTGTCTGTGTGGGGGTATGTGCTGGGTGCTGGATGCTCATGGGTCGCAGGAGGCATCGTGGGTCTTACTCGTAGCTAATACTATTACGAGGGACTAATGCAAACGCCGGGGGACACACTAATCTCAACGAGATCTCCCCTCAACGAGATCTCCCCAAGCACCGGTCGCCCCGGTGGGCTAGCAGGTAACCACGAAGCCTATTAGCGTCGAGATCGCGAGTTCGAGCCCCGCCGAGTGCATGCTCGTAGGGACTTTTTCTTGCAAAAAATATCTTGAATAGCGGAAAGCGCGAGAGCGTGAGTTGGCAAAATTCGATGAAAATCGACGAGCGTTGGGAAGGCTGAACCCTCTGCGCGATAAAAATCAAGGCAAGAACCGTAGTGGGGGAGGAGGGAGAGGGGCCTACTTTGTGACCCCGGATCTGAGTTACGACTAGGGAGGGAGGAAGACGGAAGTGCGAAGATAATAAATGGGATGGGAAAAAAAAAGAAAAAAAAAGGCCGCCACTCTCGTTGTGTGCACCCCTCTATAAGCCCCTCTATAAGCTATAAGCGGCTCCGGAGAACTTGCACGTACGTGCGAGTCTAACGAATCTGCACGTACATTCAATACGGTTATATGTATAGCAGGAGTTGTTGTAGATATGTATGGCCTACAAGGGTACCAAATGGGATCGAGGTGCCAGGTGGGCCTCCGGCGGCTCCTGCGGAGGGCTGATTATATTTCTGCACCTTGTGGGTGGGAGCAGGGTGCCAAATGGGATCAGATCCGGGTGGGATCAGGTCCGGGTGGGAGCAAGGGTAAATATGGTGCAAAAATGATGATGCAAAAGTACGCGCAGATGTAACAGCCCACAGCACGTACGTGCAATTATACGGCTGGTGCTCTATAAGGCAGGTGTTGGAGACGACCGGCTCTGAAATTCATCCCACAGGGTGTGATATTATATCACCCGTGTGATATTGTTGCAGTATACAGTCGTGTGGGTCGTGGGGGCTCTATGTGTGTGTGTTCTCCACATTAAACCTTCCTTTCTACCCGTCGACATCCAGCACACCCAGTGTCCGTGCCGATTCTTCATCCTAAAAAGGTACCAGTTCTGTGGTCATAAAACTACGACACAGAGATACTACGCTCCGTGCAGTAAGCAGAGCAGACAATGCAATGCCATATACGACAGGCAAGACCTACCCTGCGACCCTATAAAAAAAATGCCATCTCCCATATGCAGGTCGTGGGGGTATCGTAGGGAAAAAAAAAAAAACGAAAATACTGGTTCAACGTTCAATGATGTGAAAAGCACACGCACAACACGGCAACACGGACTGTTGGGCAAAAATTGGCCACGAAAATACAAAAAAGAAGAAAGAAAAAAATACAGGACGGCAAATCAAAATGATGGTTCAATGGCGAGAAAGAGCTCCACGTAAAGCTGGGCAAACATGTCAGGAACATTTTTATGTGCGAGCCTGTCAAGAGAACGATGTCCGATCTGTTGTTTTTCGCGCACAGGTTCGCGTCTACATAGAGTTGCGCCCGGCCGCCCCGGTGGTCTAGCAGTTGGCCACGGAAGACTGCTATAAGGTTGATGTCGGGGGTTAGGGTCTTCGTATGGAGTTTTTTTTTCTGATATGACACCAACAGAATCGAGAGCGCCTGTATATTATAGCCTGGGTCACGAGTGGGCACAATGCGGCGAGAGTCGACGAGGGAAGAAAGTGCCGAAAACTTTTCGCGATAAAAATGCACGGCACGTACGTACCGTGAGGGGGGGGAGGGGGGAGAAGAGCCTACTACGTGACCTGACCCCTGACCTGAGTTACGACTATTAATATATCAGGTAGGAAGGAGAGAGGAAATAAGGGAAGATAACACATGGGATGGAAAATAAAATAAATAATAATGAAAAAAGACTCGTGTCATGCCGCGTGCGTGTCGGAGATCTCCGGGTACATATACGGGGAACCCTAGTAAATAGGACCAAATCTTGTTAGTATTAATAGTATGAAATGTGTATGTTTTTGTGCATATCGTAGGTCCTATTTACTATACGAAGTCCCTCGTAATATATACCATGTATATCAGCCCAGTAGAGTTCACCGTTTACTCGACAAAATATAAGGTTGGGACACATTGCGTACGAGGTCCGAGACAAAGGAACTACAGCAGTAACTATGAATAATCCTACTCAATGGTTGATTGGGTCTGATTGCCTTTCGTAGGGTTTAGTCTTTTCAGGTCATATATTATATTCTACTACTTTGACCCTAAATATAAGGAACGTTTAGGTTACATTTTAACGAACAAACGGTGCTTATAGTCCAGGTCAGAGTGGTATGGGCTATGACGTTGTACGTACATATAATACATACGTACGTATATACGCGTACAACATATCTATTGGTACATCCGTAATTCGAACCACTCTGACCCGGAATGTAAGGACGGTTTGTATATTAACAAATGATTGAACTATTTATTACATTTCGGGTCAGAGTGGTGTTATCGTATATCGTACACGAGCGACCTTCAACTTTCAATCATACGTAGCGTCAAAATGCCTGGTGGTGAGCTCCCCTCACATAATCCGATCGGCACGGGCACTACTGCTTGTGTGGGTGTTCTTCACGTAGTTTTGTGACCACAGAACTGGTACCTTTTTAGGATGAAGAATCGGCACGGACACTGGGTGTGCTGGATGTCGACGGGTAGAAAGGAAGTTTAATGTGAAGAACACACACACAGCAGAGCAGTAAAACGTTATTTCTACCCGTCGACATCCAGCACACCCAGTGTCCGTGCCGATTCTTCTTCCTAGAGAGATAAAAGTCGTGCGGTCACAAAACCACACGACACAGAGATACTAGGTTGCAGTACAATAAGCAGAGAGGACACCTCATCAAGATGCCATATACGACAGGAATGACCTACCCTGCTATTTAATAGCAAACCAGATGCGGGAAATAGGGGAACAAAAAAAAACGAAAGAGAAGAAAATAAAAATAAAAAGCGAAAAGGAAGAAGAAAAAACAACAACAACAACAACAGACAAACGGTGTGCTGGATATCGACGGGTAGAAAGATCGAAGAGCACAAAACAAACCAGCTAAAACAAACACACGAAAGCTCGGCCTCTGCTTTTTGCCTATACCGTAACCGTCAGCTAAAACAAACACACTGTAGAGCAGTTCGGCCTCTGCTTGCCGATGCCGTAATCGTCGATCTTTCTTCATTCAGCAGAGCTCACCACATCTCCGAGAAAAGGTTGAGGGTTGAGGTACAGCAGTACTACACTGCTGTGTACCCTCGGAGACAACGGAAATAACGGTTACTAATGGTTGACTTGTTCTGATTGGCTTAAGCCTCGGGTCAGGGTTTTGTTTATTAATAGTTTCTACGAGTATTCGTCTCGTACACAGGGATATGTCAACCGTTCTATCGAAAAAAGCACGCCTCGTTTCTTTTCCCCTTCAAGTCTACCCAGAAGGGACAAAATCTGCAGTCTGATTAGATCAACCATGCGAACCAACGATAAGAACTACAACAGAGTCTGCGTGTGTGTGTGTTCTTCACATTAAACCTTCCCTTTCTACCCGTCGACATCACACACACACACACACACACACACACACACACACACACACACACACACACACACACACACACACACACACACACACACACACACACACACACACACACACACACACACACACACACACACACACACACACACACACACACACACACACACACACACACACACACACACACACACACACACACACACACACACACACACACACACACACACACACACACACACACACACACACACACACACACACACACACACACACACACACACACACACACACACACACACACACACACACACACACACACACACACACACACACACACACACACACACACACACACACACACACACACACACACACACACACACACACACACACACACACACACACACACACACACACACACACACACACACACACACACACACACACACACACACACACACACACACACACACACACACACACACACACACACACACACACACACACACACACACACACACACACACACACACACACACACACACACACACACACACACACACACACACACACACACACACACACACACACACACACACACACACACACACACACACACACACACACACACACACACACACACACACACACACACACACACACACACACACACACACACACACACACACACACACACACACACACACACACACACACACACACACACACACACACACACACACACACACACACACACACACACACACACACACACACACACACACACACACACACACACACACACACACACACACACACACACACACACACACACACACACACACACACACACACACACACACACACACACACACACACACACACACACACACACACACACACACACACACACACACACACACACACACACACACACACACACACACACACACACACACACACACACACACACACACACACACACACACACACACACACACACACACACACACACACACACACACACACACACACACACACACACACACACACACACACACACACACACACACACACACACACACACACACACACACACACACACACACACACACACACACACACACACACACACACACACACACACACACACACACACACACACACACACACACACACACACACACACACACACACACACACACACACACACACACACACACACACACACACACACACACACACACACACACACACACACACACACACACACACACACACACACACACACACACACACACACACACACACACACACACACACACACACACACACACACACACACACACACACACACACACACACACACACACACACACACACACACACACACACACACACACACACACACACACACACACACACACACACACACACACACACACACAGGTTTAATGTGAAGAACACACACACACACACACACACACACACACACACACACACACACACACACACACACACACACACACACATGTCGTAGCCAATACGATGAACATGGCATTTCGTCATGGTCCACTTTGCTTACTGCATTATAATTCAGTACCTCTTGTGTCGCGGTTTATTATTGACCACGGAGCTTGTAAGACCATCTCTCTATTAATAGGATGAAGAGTCAGCACGGACACTGGGTGTGCTGGATGTCCACGGGTAGAAATAACGGTTGAATGTAAACAACAACATACACAAACCAGACACCCTGGCGAGCTTACGGGTAATTACAACAAAAAATGCGCGACATTTCCGCCAGGATCGAAACTCACGTCCAAAAACGTGTGGACCGCAATACATGTAAATTTTTTAAACGCAGGGTTTCCTAGATGTATTTCATTTCTTCATAGGTAGGGGACTGGGGGCGTCGCATAATTTTGCCTAGTCCTACTACAGCAGTATATACTTACCGCCAAAACGGCTCGCTGTATATACGAGTGTAAAGGCGTGATTCCGTAATCCGGCATCACTGATTGCAGGAGAGAGAAAAATAACACAAGGAAAGAAAGGAAACAAGCCCAAGCAACAGCAGTAGTAGTAGTGGACGAACCTTGATACGAGTGAATCGTCCTAATATATACCTGGTAGCTAATTAGGCATTCTGATTGGGAGTAATATATGCGGCTCAATCAACCTAGAAGGGTTTCCCAGCCACAGCATTCCGAGCCGGCCGTATCAACCTAGAGTATTTCCAAGCACAGCATCCAAGCCGGCCGAGTCAACCTAGAGTCTTACCAAGCACAGCATCCAAGCACTGAGCACTACGAGAAGCATAGGTAGGGTTCGGGTCGGAGGACCGGCTTTAGGCGCCAGGCGCGAAACCTCCGTAAAGATTCACCATCAATGGTGTGACTTCCCCTCCCAAGCGAAAAAAAAGAGAAAAAACAAACGAGGGGGGGGCGATGTGTGGTGTGATTACTATTAATATTATTCTTCCCCGCCCTAGAGAAAGTTACCAAGTTTTTCCGCGTGGTCTGAAAAAATGCGCACGGAAATATAAAACGTCCCCATCCAGCTCACGAAACAAGAAAGAAACAAAACAAGAATGCTCTTTCCTTGGTCAGGTGAGAACCGCAACAACTTATTATTCCCTCTGGTGCACCCCCCCGTATGGAAATTATGAAATGACTGCCTGGAAAAAATGAAAAGGGGGAATAGCAATATACGTGCTTGTGTTACAGGTTACAGCTGTACGAAAAACCAATACTGCTGTCTGTACCGGTACATACTGCTGTAGCATATCTGGTACCAGGTACTGCTGTATAGAAAAAACATCTCCCGTACATAAATAGTATGTTTTGCATGTGTATATCATAGGTTGCAGGAGGCATACCTTATTTCCCCACTAATAATACCTGGTGTTGTTGTACTTGCCGCAGGCTTTTGGCCTTTCCGTGACCACGGGCTAAAATATGGGAATTATTTGGTAACAATACTACCGCTGTATTATTTAAATAGTAGCAACGTAGCAACCCCTTTGAGGCCCCGAGACAGCGACCAGAACCATGAAAGTTTGTAACTTTGGTGTATGTAGGTAAGAGCAGGGCGGGCGACGTTCGGGCATATAGGATCACGTTGCGCCCGTGCCGAACGACCCCTCTCATTGTAACCTACTACAGCTGTAGACACCAATACAAATCACCCCCCAATCACACAGCAGCGAGTGGCCTGCTGTAATCGTCCTTTCATATCGTCAAATTTCCATTTCCCCCCTGTGAAATACCAAGAGAATATAGCGACGTACCCAAGAGGGTCTACGGCAACACCATGTACCTGCGGTATATAGGGTGCAGCCAAAAATGTCAGGAGACAGACACTTCCTCCGTCATCCCTCGACAGAGACAGAAACTTTGCCTTGACACGCCTTGACTGATACCAAACTACTCGGTTTTTCGTAGCGTGAATCACTAAGCCCTACACCCTCGAGAGCAGCGCACGTGTTGCCTTGCTTTGACGTGTCTCCTTCTGACATCTTTGCACAGAAGGGAGATTTTAAAATATACGTAGACTTCGTACGTTCGTACGAGTATATAGGTTTCATGTTTTGGCGTCCCTTGGGCTATCTTCTTTCTGGGAAATTTCTCACGTACGTACGAGTATTTATGAATGATCAAGGTTGAAGGTCGTGCTCGACATTGTCGGATGGAAAACACAACACATTGATCAAGGTTGAAGGTCGTGCTCGACATTGTCGGATGGCAAACACAACACATTCACAAACACCGTGAAACGCACCCAATACAGCAGTACAGGACACCTAATAAGAAACAGGGTTATAAGAGAGACTGATATTTAGAGGAAAATAAGAAATTCAGGAGCCGTTATCTTGAAATTAGTGTAGAAAGCACCCTCTCTCAAATAAGAAATCCAGCCTGGACCATAATTCCTGTTTCTTAGTAGGTATCCTGTACTGTACTGCTGTAATCAAGAAAACGCAGCCCCTTGGAGTGTTCGCGTAGATCTGCCCGTTCACGCGAACTTCCTTAGATGAGCCCGAACCGCTAATATAGAGCCTTTCCAAGCACAACGACCAGGTGGCACACCAACCAAGCACGCATGCCTCTAGTCAGGGCTAGAGTTAGAGTTCCGGGTCGGGGTGGTGGCCGCCGTTAGCTGAAGCAAAAACAAACGCTCACCGTCGGGAACAAACAAACGCCTTACAGCTTCGTGACAAAACCCTTCCTCCCTCATTAAGAACAGCATAATTTTACTCCCGGGCACGTCTAACGCCTGAGCGGGTAGACTTACGCCAACTGCCCCTTTGGACGATATTCCAAGTCGATTTCCTCGCCAACGGTGAGGGTTCAAACATCGAGCGATGCCTCTATGATAACGAAAAAATCTCGTCGAGATCTTCCCAAAAGCCGCCAAGTTCGTTGGGTGCGCTCCGGCTAGCTTTGGAGAAAAACCGGCTCTGAAATTTGTCCCATAGGGGGTGTGATATTATTATCACCCGGTGTGATAAGGTGGTCTTTATAAAACCCCTGTGGGACCCCGAGGTATTACAGTACAGTATAGCGACCGAAACAATGGTAACTTCAGTGCTGTCAACCGTCTGCGAGCAACGTGAGGGCCCCTAAGTACGGGCAGGATCATGTTGCGCCTGTACAGTAGTGCGGCACTGGTAAATATATACCACCTTGGACACCAATGAATGTATGTCACCCCCCAATCACGCAGTCAGTGTCCGTCGCTGTATTCGTCAGTTTTTTTATCGTCATTTTCCCACCTCTCAAAGTCCCGAGGGGGGTTACGAGTGTCAGCCAGGCAGAGCAGTACGCGAAGCTATTACTAGGTGCAGACAGGCAGTGTGGGGTAACGGTCACTCTAGGTGACTGCTATTCTCACGCTGCATCTCTCGTAGACTACGTAGACGACGGGATTATCAATTTACCACCGATCACTGCTATTCTATCACCCCATACACGTAGAAACATACATAGAACTATTCTCACTCCCTGATTCTGGGGCAAAATATTACTTGAAATTAGCGTAAGATATATAATACCTGGAATGTTTCTGTTTTGGGAACACATTGCACGGAATTAGAGTTACGGCCAGTAGTATTAATAGATACATTATATTATGTTTCTGTTTCTGGAACAACTTGGAATTAGACTTACAGTATATACATGTTTGTGTACAGCATATGCACTATTCTGGACGGAAATATAAGGGCATTTTCATATTCGTATTAAAGTCTGAACGATCCTTATATTTTCGTAGACTGGTAGGAAGTAAACGGTTACGACGTAACTCGTGAGGTCGGCCTCCCTCTCGAGCAGCCAGCCATTAGTGCCTATGCCAGCTGAACCAACCACCTCTTACGTACGACATATTATCCCTTTCTCGGTGCGGTACACGGAGCTTTGACAGGATACAACGTTCGACAAACAGAAGAGAAAAAGTGGCCTGCGCACTGAATACCCAAGAAATAGAAGAGAAAAGTGGTCTACCGCTGTATGTACAAGCTGAACACCACCGTACAACTGCACCCACCCGCCTGTTTATGGACATATTACTTGGATTTAGTGTTGGATCATCTTTGAGCTGACAGACAGACAGACAGACAGATAGACAGACAGATAACAGAACGGACAAGGCAGTCAGACGGGGAGACAAGAAGGACGAGCGTATCATCTCGGGACGTTACAACAGCTACCACTATGTATACCATAATATAAGAACCAATTGGATTACATAGTAATATACAAGCGGCCCTTATCTTATGGGACAGAGTATGACAAAAGTATGCCGCAGATATGACTGCCAGTACCAGTAGGCAGACGCATATATGGGGGGTGTCTTGTTTGTTTGTCACCTGTCTACTATTTCTGCTGCTGCTTCGAACCCACAGCAGAAGGGCAAGTGAATACATCAGTACGTCGTGACCATCAAGTATACTTTCATGGAGTCTATCTGCTTGTTTGACTTTTTTACCGTGTGTCATTCCTGTCGGGTTTTCACTGGAGGTCGAAACTTGAAACCGGGTCGAGACTGGACACAGGAGACAGAGCGTGTGTGGGGTGATCGTGCTGAAACAGGGAGTGTGTGCGCGTCCACATCTTGATTTTTTCTCGTGTCCATCTCTCACATCCAGCGCACCCAATAATGTCCGTTGTGATCCTCCTCCACCCAGATGAGTGGATACGCTCATATCGAAAATAACTGGATCCGCTCAGCTCAGCCGACCACAGGAAGATATTAAAACAGGCACCCTTGACTACGAGTATACTTCGTACACATAATATGATATCACACATAACATCATTCTTACCAACATACAAGCAGTACGCCAGCTGTGACTTCGACCGATTTAGCGGTTGGTACTGCTACTATTAATACTGCATTGATTGGAAATTGGAAGCTCGTTGGGCTTGCTTGCAAGTTTCAACTGCCCAAGGATGCCCCGCGCAAGAGCGCTGCAAACGTGACTTTCTCCCCCAAGGTTGCTAAAAGTTTCTCTGCAAGTTTCTCTGCAAGTTTCTCTGCAAGTTCCCCGCGGGTCCCCTGTAAATTCTTTTTCGGCTTTTTCGGATTTCACTTGCTTTAAGAACACACCCACCGCCGTTCCGCCGTACGTAAGGGTTCACTTTTTTGGTACAGAGGGTACTCCGACTTAAGAGAGGGCGCGATAAGAGAATATTTACGGAAGACCGCAGTAAATAGGACCAAATATGAAAAAGTAGTTACTGTTGTATATAGGTTTTTGTGTTTACCGTAGGTCCTATTTACTATATTCCCCCGTACTGGTACATTTATGCGCAAGATATAAGAGGTCAATTAGGCTGGACCCGCCTACACTGAAGCTACGTACTCGTACAGGTTTCCCACTGCTGTGGATATATACAAGTAAGAGAGGAAGCTACTGCTGTAGTTGAGAGACATGTTTCGGCCTGCTGTACCACACCTCTCTTAAGTCGGGGTACCCACTATAAACTCAGCTGTATTTTTTTGTCCGCCCCCCTCCCGGTGTATTTACATGCATTCTCATACTATGATACATACAAAACATACGAGCAGTCATCTTTACGACCAGCAACCAGCAGTCATACATATCTCTTTACGACCAGCAGGCGAAGTACACCTCTACGACCTATTCTACCAGTAACCATGAGCCACGAGCATAAAATGATGCGATCATACCCCCTCCCCTGCCTGGCAGGTTTTTTTCCCCCCACGTATATACAAACAGCAGTCGTAATATCACATGTACGTGCAAATCGTACTATGATTTTACTTGCCGTACCTGACAGAGTCGCCCATCTTCATCGCGCCGCTTGCGTTTTGCATGATCGAGCGGTCGACGATGGTGATGAACGGAGACACCAGGAAAGACGCGCAGAGAGAAGAGGCGGCATCTGCTGCGTACAGGGAACCAATGCCCACCTGATGAAAACGTGAAAAGTTGTTGTCGGGAACAACAGAACAATCGGTGTTTGGTTGGTGCGAGCTTGGTACTCGTACTGTAAAGGTTGGTGCACTTGTGTTTTTTCGTCGGTTTGTCTCCTCCTCCGGCTCATCTGCTTGCGCACGTACGTACATACTCGTACGTGTGATTCTACATTTTACATGGCAGTTTGAGTGTCGCTTCTAGCTGTGTTTCAGGTTCGCGACAGAACCGCAGATTTCGACAAAAATATCGTTCCGAGCGGGGGAAAAAACAAAATGACACCCTCGACTGCTAAAAGCTCTCTGCGGCCATGGTGCCGTCTCAGCATGACGCAAGCCACCGCACACGATCCTAGCATGCTCTGTAGGGAGAGGAGGGGGGGGAGGCTTCGTGCGATTGTGGTGTATGGCTGCAAAGCACAACCCGATTGAGACGCACTGCCGTCAGCGCGCGAGACTCGTGGAAACGTACGCACAAGATCTCCTAAAACAAAACCAAATTAGCCGACTCGAGAGACACGAACTGGCAGACTCTAGTGGCAGCGCCCGCGCTACGGTGGAGACCGTCATTGGCGTACCTTGCTCGCCGCTATGGCCTCCGGCGTCATCTTCAAACCAGCGTTATCCATTGGGCTCAGAGATGGAAGTGTGCTAGGGTGGATACGGCGGAGTCTGCTGTTGTGTGCTGGTACTGCTGCTGTCTGAAACCAAAATGCAGGGCAAGGTTTTCATGTCGTAAATGTGGCATGTTTGTAACGGAAAATGTATGTTATCAGCCCCGGATGCGTGAAAGGAAAGGATTCTCGAACGCGGACTTCGGGAGGTGATGCTTTCACCAACACTGCTTTTCTGTCCGACCGGATCGGACAGCATGCCTTACCTCAAGGATGGGTACCTCGTGCTGTACAATATGGGGTGCGCTTCTGGGTGGGGCTTTGTGCTCTTGGCGTGCATTCGACACGTAATGGAAGGGAGGAATGAGCCTCAGGCGCTTTACTCCGAGGTGGAGCAAGTGCTGCAGGTCGTGCAGACTGCAGCTCTTATGGAGGTGGGTCGCTTGCAATGACCCCTTTGCTGGGCATGAACCGTTTGCCAGTTGTGCTGTGCGTTGTACGAAGTCTCGTCGAAGGCATCCGTCGGGGTTCCATCTCCCATGCGTCGTATAAAGGCTATGTTCTATGTTCAATGGACTGGTATGTGATGCAATGCTCGTGCGGGATTTCCAAGCTGTACCACTCTGGGTGGAAATATAAGGACCGTTTATTATTTCATATGAAAATCAATCAGTTCTTATATTTACGACCATATTGGTACCAAATACCAGAGGATAAATACAACAGCAGTTTAGTACACCCTTTACACGCACGTGTGTGTGTTCTTCACATTGATTAAACTTCCTTTCTACCCGTCGACATCCAGCACACCCGGTGTCCGTGCCGATTCTTCATGCGTGACGTCGTAGATCATTTCATGCCTGATCACGTAAATATGTAAATATACTTGTACTCGTACAGCAGTACCGGTATTTTATATACATGCGTGTACTGCTACCTGCTACTCTGTACAACCGGTCTATAATTAGATGTAAAAAGCGCTTGAACCTGATGTACGACGTACTACGATTTTACTTTTAAATACGATTTTACGATCACACATTTATTAGATACTACGATCACACCCATCAAGCTCAGCAACAGCGGAAGCATCAGAGCAAAAACAGCGGCAGCATCGGCGGCAACAGCAGCAACGCCGTACGTAAGCAAGACCGTGAGGATTTCAACTATCGTCCCACAAAGCGCGGGCATCTATTAATATTAAATATCTCTTCAGCCTGTGTACGTTTGATATCACATATTTATACATTTATGCGGTATACCCTACTGCTGCTGCTGTCGCTGGTGGCGGTTTCGCCACCAAACCCGCCCCCTGTGTTCAGTGTTGAGTGTTCAGCGAGCACCCTCGCCCCTCCACCCCCTAACCGAAAGCGACCAACTTGTTTCCCTGCATACTCGAACGACAGCAGCAGTGAGATAGATGTACGTTGTCGCGGCGCTGCTTTCGGTGTTTCGGTACACCGCGACCTGTGACCCACTCGATCAAACTGACTTCGTACGTACAGCCAGCCGGTATTTACCGGTACTGCTGTACATAGATACAGCAGGTATTTGCTACTTATTTCAACAGCCGTGTGTTACAAACTCTCGTATACTGGTATACCAGGTACCAGGTATAGACTTATGTGTACGTCTCAGTACCATCCCGCCTAGAGTACCAGTAGTGCACGAACGGCGTTCTCACGTGTGACACGTGGTGCAGAGTAGATTTACCCCTGCGCACCAGAAACAGTAGTTTACAGTGAATAACTGAACAACTCCCATGTAGATACTGCGGTAGTGCACATTAGTGTTCTCACATGCGTGTGACACCTGGCACAGATTAGGCGTTACCACTGCTGCGCACAGAAGCAGAAATTGAACCCAGCAGTATAATCACGAGAGCGAGTGCGACTTTCTAATTTCGACGGCGCCCAAAAAAGAGGGACCCCAATCGAGTTGCCTGAAACGTCCGACGTGATATGTATGTGTGTATTTTATGTACCTGGTACGTCGGGCGCTACCCACCAACGCATACAAGTTGATGACAGTTACAAATGTCATGTTGCGTGAGTCCCTGATTTAACACCAGCTATACTCTTGCTAGTACCGACCAGATATCATACCAGGTACATATCATTCGCTTATCATCCGTGTGACGCTGGTAACAAAGGTGGAGGGTGACGAGCCCAAGTGCCTTCATGACATCGCGGACTTTTTCGCAACCAGGTATACTCGGTACGTACTCGTATAGTACCGGGTAATGCTACAACTACGGCTGCTGTTGCCCGCTCTATATGAGCTGTGAGGCCGCCGACTAAACCCAAGGGTCTTTCGGTTCGAAGAAGCAGCAGCCCTGAAGACAAGGCGAACACACGAGCGAACGGCCTTGATGTTGACCTCAACCCTTTTTGTCACGGAGGAACGTAATAAATAGGACCAAATAACTTTAGTAAAAATAGATAAATAGATAGGTTTTGTGTGTACCATAGGTCCTATTTACTAGTATTTACTATGGCCCCCCGTAATAGTAGTGCACTGCTGTACATAAACTTTAATCTGACACACTAATTCCAAGTGTGTTGTCCCCACAGCCTGCGTGCGGTCCCACTTTAAAAGAGTTTACTTTTAATGACGCCTTTGGAACTGCGAATCCCTGTTTGGTACTGCAGTGTACAGAAACCTAAAGTCGACTCTAATTCCCAAGTGTTTAGTCCCCACAACGGGCGTACGGTCCCACTTTAAGGGCTTAACCCTCACCTCGCCCTCAGCCAATTAATAGACCTTGTCCGTGTTAGGACCCAGGTATAGCGACATACCAGGTAGCGACCTAAAAAGCGACAAGAATTGCGGTCTTAACAAACCCGCTACCAGGTAGCGACAAGAATTGCGGCCTTAACAAGCCCGCTACCAGGTACCCTTCGTATAAGACACGCTTGTAAACGTACACACATCATCATGCGCGTTTGTCGTACACCTCCTTACGGTGGCTGCACCCCAGACACAGTCCCCTATATATGTACTTCGAGGTGTATATATATTTAAAAAAAATAAAAAAACAACAGCTGTGAGCTCGAGGATTTCGTCGAAGCTCATCTTTGCTAGCTGAGTGTAATACTTCGATCGCGCTATATACCCCAGCAGCCCCGAGCTGCTTCGTGTGACCCGTGGGAGCGCTTATTTGTAACCCGCGGGTTACAAATATATGCGCTATGCAGCTTTCCGAGGGCACGATTCGGGGTTAGGGGCAGGGTTAGAGGGGGTAGAGGTGGTGTATACGGTTTGGGTTATAGGGGGTGCCTCTCGGCATTTTCAGCTAGGGGTTACAAATGTGCTTGATAACCCGCGAGTTACAAATAGGCGCTCCCGTGACCCGTGGTGTAACCGTCAATGTTGGTCCCGTCAGTGTGTCCCTCTGGAGTCCATCGGAAGGGTCCCACCGAACCTTGTCTTTGACATACAGCGGGTACCCCGATTTAAGAGCTTCCAAGATAAGAGCATTCGGGATTTAAGAGCGGTTAAATGGGCATGTCCCGCCTATACCTGAAACTATGTTTTGCCCACTACAGATAAGAGCAATGTTTAGTTAAGAGCGATTGTCGGGGTACTCGCTGTACTTAGCTTACCCTTAACCTTGTCCCAACCCTTTTACTACTGCACTGCACGAGATAGGCGTTTCAGTCTAATTCCAAGTAGTTTTCCCCAGAAACGAGAGTGCAGCCTTAAAAGGGTTACAGCCTTAACCTTGTCCTTACGCTTCACTTCAGTTGGAGAAAATGGGGACGAACACATGACGGTTACAGCATCGGCTGCACGAAGCTAGGTTAAGCCTCGATAGATAGGCCTTTACGTAGCCAAAAAGGCCGAACAAAAAAAGCGCGATTTTCGTTTTTTTTACTCGATTTTTAAGGGGTTTTGTAGATAACGCTCCACTTTTCAGGGGGGGGGAGAAATGGGGACAATATATGACGGTTACAGCATCGACAGCATGAAGCACGAATACTTTTCCTGGGATAGTCTGAAGGGATGCGTCCGAACTGCAAGCAAGGGGTTGCACGAGGTCGTGCAGAACATGATATTTACTCGTTCTGCTGTGCGTTCACGTTAGAGACGGATGATCATGCCGCACTTCTATCCTATTTGCGTGGTCGCGACTCGCGAAATACCGTGGTTCACAAAAGCAAGTGGGTAACGTTTTCGCTTTCTCTCTCCCTCTCACTGTTTCTCTCTCTCTCTCTCTCCCCCCCTCTCTGTCTCTTGTCTCCTGTCTGGCGTGGTTTCAGGTGGTACACGCGCTCCTGGGAGTCGTGCGCTCCCCATGGCTTACGACGCTGATGCAGGTGGCCTCTAGGATCGCCCTGGTGTGGGGCTTCCTGTGGGCCGTGCCGTCTACCCAGGCGCAGATCGGATCCACGCTGTGTATCGCTAGCTGGGCGTGTGTCGAAATTCCACGGTGAGCCTCCTCCTGTATTTACATAATTCCTGCTCCTCCTCTAAACCGGTGCACACATCAATGGTAGCCTTTACCACTGCGCTTTCACACCCCCAAAGATGTGTATCAGATAACGTACGATACTAGAAATGTTACCAGGTATAGTACCTGGTACGAGTTAAGGGGGCCCGTTTTTAGTTTTCAGAAAAAAAAGTGACAAAATCGAAACTAGAAAAGCGTCGTACGTACGTCGTACGAGTATATTTTTAGTTTTTTTTTTTAGAAATCACGATTTATCTGGCCCAGTAACGTCTAGCCGGCAGGAGCAGCATAATACGTTCCGCGTGTTCTACCAGTCTACCAGCACCATCCCGTGCTGTACCCACTTGGTAGTTCCACCCTCGCGATAAACCAAACAATGGCAACCATAAAGAAGCCCAATTCTCAAACGAGCACACAGAATAGAACCGACACGCCTAATTACCTCTTTAAGAACAATCCACGGATTATTCTCGGAAGGTTCCCTTTATCTAAGAACCCTCTCAATTTTTTGTGGTAGCTGGTATGTACGTACCACACAAGTTAAGTGTGTCATGGGGGTTGCACGTTTTGACCAAACGTTTCTGGACTGTTATTATTGCTGAGGACCATAGTGAATAGGACCAAATATCGTTAGTAAAAATATAGAAATATATAGGTTTTTGTTTGTACCGTAGGTCCTATTTACTATGGCCCCCAGTAACAGTATACCTGGTACTCCTCAACTCAACTGAAGAACTACCCGTTATGGTTTTGTTTTTAATTCGTTTTCGTTGCGTGTCTAAGGGCCCGTTTTAACGAAGAAGAAAATAATTCAATTTGGAAAAAAATATATTCAAATCCGCTTTTCATTGGTCAACACACGCACCAGCACCAAAGATTAGGATCTTAGGGCATAATATTTGGTGCTGGTGCGTGTGTTGGCCAATGAAAAGCGAATTTGAATTTTATTTTTTCCAAATTGAATTTATTTTATACTCGTTAATTCGGGCCCTAAGCCATGGCATCGTTCATCGATTTGCCCTTTCATTTGTCTCTACTACAGTCAGGTTTTTGGGGGGGCATAAAGTTCCTATACTATATACCTGGTACTATTATATACTATAATCAAGTGAAGAAGGAGCCTCAGAAAGTATTTGGTACACCCCGCTCGAAGCATGCATCGTGCTTGGTTGTTGCACCCAGCGTTCTGCATCGCGGGCTGGGCGTCTGTCGAGGTTCCCAAGGCGGGCTGCTAGTGTTCGTGCTCGTGCCGTGTGTTCGTGCGCGTGAGTGTGTTCATGCTCTTGTTCTAGCTCGTGTTCTTGCTTGCTCTCGTGCTCGTACTTGTAGCCCTTGCTCGTGCTCTTGCGCTTCCCCCTCCTCCTCCTCCTCCTCCTCCTGCTCCCCCTGCTGATTGGTTCACCGCTCGCTCGCGTACCGTGCAAGTAAAGTTGCGGCGCTGCGTGCCCGTGCTCTTGTTTGAAGTCGTGGTCGTGCTCTTGCTCGTGCTCTTGCCCATCCTCCTCCTCCCCTTGCTGATCGTTTGTTTCACCGCGCGTACCGCACGAGTATGTACTTACGATTCGGTGCCGCGTGCTTGTGCTCGAGGCCCGAGCTAGTACTCTTGTTCGTGCTCGTGCTCTTGCTCCCCCTCCTCCTCACCCTGCTCATTGTTCCACCGCGCGAGCACGGTGTGGTGTGCTCGTGCTCGTGCACGCGCGCTTGCTCGTGGTGTTGTTCGTGCTCTTGCTCGTGCTCCTGCCCATGCTCCTCCTCCTACCCCGTACGACGTAGTGCTGCGTCCTCGTGCTGCGTGCTTGTGCTCCTGCTCTTGCTTGTGCTCGTTGTCATGCTGGTTATCGCTCTCGCTGTCCTCCTCCTCCTCCTCTTCCTCCTAATGTTGCACATTGTTTCCCCGCCTCGCGTACGTGCCGCTCGAGAACGGTGCATATGTCTCTCGAGCACGGTGCATATGTACGCACTAATAGTGCTCCACCGAAAAAATGTACGGACAGACGAAAGCCCAGCCACCACTCGTTTTTCTCAGTGATGGCTTTTGTTCCATGCACACAGTATAAAACACATATATACATATGTACGTATGTACATGGTTGGCAGAATTTTATGCTTCTTTTTAAAGATGTCGAAGGACCTGGCTAATGCAACTGCAGCAGCGCCAATACACCGGTACTATGTACGTCAATATATGAAATGTAATTTGGTGTTATATGATATCATGGGTGATGTATATATTACAGTAGGTATAATATATATCATCATGGCAGATACAGCCCCCCCCCGGTGGAATACTGCTAAGGTCGAGGTCGAGGGTTCGAGTCTCCGTACGGAGATTTTTATTCTCAAGTGACACCAACTACTGACTGTCGCAACTACTGTCGAGAGCGCCTATCCTAGCGAAGGTAGGCACACTTCGACGAGAGTCGACAAGGGAAGAAAGTGCTGAAATCTTCTCGCGATAAAAAATGCAAGGCACGTACCGTAGCGTAGTGGGGAGGGAGAAGAGCCTTACTTTGTGACCCCGGATCTGAGTTGCTACTCAAGAGGGAGAGAGAAAGAAGAGCGAAGGTAATACATGGGGAGAACTGTATATATAGTACCTGGTATATAATATCTCGTGCGTACCATTTTTTAATACACAGGAATCAAGACAGACACTGGGTGTACTGATGATGTAGTTGGGTAGAAATAACAAGTTTAACGCGAAGACACGAAGACACACAGGATACTCGTACAGGCTTCAAAGTTAAAAGAACCGTGACCGTGTCAGTCGTCCGCTGGCTCGGGGAGGCGTGCCATCAACCAACTGAGTTTTTTTTTGTGTTTGTAACCGTTCTTATCTTGGTTGGTTGGGCGCGACTTTTTATGCAGTTTCAGTTTTTTGTTTGTTCTTGGTTTGATCTATTTTGTCTTTTCCCCTGCTTTGATCGTCCACTCCGGATAATTATTATTGCAGCCTCTGTCTCGCGACCACTTATAGTATTAATAGACTACGGCAATATGGCAATGAAGTACGATACGAGTATTGTGATAGCAACATCAACAGGAACAACATTGAAAAGCGATGACATCAACGCCCCCCTGCCCCCTGACGCTAAAGCGGGTGCAGGCCACAGCACTATTTCCGTTTTTCCCCGCCAGAGTTGTTAGAATATCGCGGGCGAGGACAAGGATATGGATGAGAATCCTCCGTACGCCTTTGCTCTACGTCGTTTACATTTTATATTTATATTGTATTTATATGATATCTATATTATACATGTCACTTCGTTATGTCGTTCCCATGTTCCCATACGCAGGGGTTTTGGCTTTTGGGTTGCTCCGGGAATGGCGTGGGCGTGACTGAAAATCGAGTTCGATACGGAGCTGTCGATACCATGCCGATTAAATTAGTAAAAAAAACGACACGATTTCGATACAGTGCGTACCCCGAGTTAAGAGCGCCCCTTGACAAAGCCAAAACAAGCTCTCTTAACCCCTTAAGAACCGATTCCACATTTTTGGGGACAAACTACTTGGAATTCGCGTGGGATAACGTCTGCACTTCTGAAAGGGCTAATTAACTACACATGGCTGTTATCTGTAGTAGGCAATACATAGCTTTTAGTATATATAGGCGGGACATGCCGAATTTGACCGCTCTTAAATCCCGAATGCTCTTATCCTTGGCGCTCTTATACCGGGGTACCCACTGCTGTATTCGATACCAGGTAGTGCATGGAAGCTTTCACACATCGGAGGAGTCATTATCTCTACAGTGTAGTAGATCGTCCACAGTTAGTAGGTCCTAACCTGCCGTACTGAGATAAACGTGAGGGGTTTGTATATTAATAGTACGGGTGAAACTTGTACTAAACCCATGTAGATTACACGGTTCCCACCCGTCACCATGAGCTAGACCATACAGGTCATACATATCATACAGGTCATACAGATCATTCAGACCAGGAATCGATCTGGCCCTGAAAGAGCTAGGTCATACAGTGGGGATCGGCGATCTGTCGGACTTGTTGGAGTTTTCTTTCAGTATCAGCATACAAAGCACGGGGGGGGAGGGGGGGGGAGGGGGGGGGGGGGGCAGAGGATGGAGGACGCATGCTACGGTACAGGTGCACCGGTGATTTTTTTCTGAGGGTAGTCGGTCACTTGACGAGCTCTATACCTATCACTCCAAACCTGTTTTTGAACGGAATATAAAAGGGCTATACGTATACACCCGAGGAAGAATCCCATGGCTCCCAAGAAAGCATCCAACGAAAAATATTGCAACACAAAGATGACATTCTGACAGGATTTGGGTTGAGGAGCCTCCCGTCATCCAGAAACGTTTCAGCCAAAAAGAGCCTGCCTCTATCGTTGCACGCGTCCGAGGGGAAAGCACGGACAGGGCAGAGGATTAAGGGAAACACACTCTCGGTACGATTTATCGAAAATTCGATATTTCGACACGTGGAACACCTTCGATATGTTCGATATAACATCCAGCTCTCGTAGTGCCGGGTTCTCCCTGATGTGTGTACATACGCAGGGTAGATGGGAGGGCGAGACCAGAAACAGATCGCTTCTTCTCTTTATGCGCTCGCCTGTCTTTGTTTTCCTGGAGACCCCGAGCGAGTTTTTTTTTTCTGTGCTTTGTTTCAGTCCGTCCGTTGCCATCTATCTACTCCTGTATTGCGAGCTGTAGTGTATATATTATTATACCCTTGTACAGACATATATGTATATATAGGACTCGTTTGGGCTGGTCGGTGTTGACTTGCCCGCTTAGTTGCCCGGTGGCTACTCGCACGCACTTTTTTTCCTTTAGCTTTGAAGAGTTTTTTTATTCTAGGTCTTGCCCGCTGGCTACTGCTGCTGGCTGAACGAACAAGTAAGCTGATACGAGGAACGAACGTCTGCTGTGGGTTTTCCCTTTTCAGCTTGCGACACCCCCGAGATTTCAAGTCAACCACAGTCAATCCCGAAGGAGAGCCTTGTAAGCATGTTATGTACGTACGTACGTATGAGGCGTATTACGAGAGTGGCATGCATTACGGTAAGTATTAATTCGTACTATTATATAGCACTTTTTTTTGCCCTGTAAGGCAAATATTTCTAACTGACCAGGCTCCTTAACCCATTTTCGTTGGAATACTTTTTTTTTTACAAATTATTCCTGATATACCTATACACCTGGTAGGCTTTTTGGGATTGTTCCTCGTGTTTCACGTTTTGCGTTTCTCAAAATCATCTTTTGGGTGAGGGATAGAGCTATACACTATAATCAAGTGAACATCATAACCCTCAGAAAAATAAGGTGCTGCCCTTAGAAGGCAAGCACGGCGTCATATATATGTATACCACCGTACCGTTTGGGGACTCTTTCAACTTTTGGGTTTGTCGATTTTCGAGTTCCGAGTTCCGATTGACCCCTTTCGATTTTCAATCCTAGCAACCATAGTCTTATCAGCATTCATTGTACCTGGTTTATACCAGGTATGTGATTACAACAGCACTGCTGTTGTAAGTGCTGTAGATGCATGACCATCGCCATGGTACGGCGAAATCCTCGATCTCACAGCTGTTTTTTTCTCAACTTTTATAAATATACCTGGTACAGGTAAGCATAGTACGGTTTAGGACGAGTAGACCAATCTGTCCGCCCCCTAGTTGGCAACACTCAGACGATGGCGAAACCGTTCGTTCGGCGTCCCCCCCCCCCCCGTGTACAGCAGTCAGCGGGTGTCGCGATGGGGATACATATATAGAAAGAACGGTTTTACCCCTCTGGAACCCCCTATATAGGTAGCGACCAGAACAATGGTTATTTTGGCGGTGATTTAAACCGCCAACGAGCGAGTGAGCGCCCAGCAAACCCCTAAAACTGGTGCGATCACGGGACCACCACACGTCCCGTTCGTGCCTTGCGGCTCCTTGCAATGTAACTCTTGATGACCAACCTTGTATATATCATCCCCCCAACCAAGCAGTTTCCGCTGCTGCTGTAAGCGTCAACTTTTTCTCCCCGTCAATGTCCCCCCCCCCCTATCTGAACTCCCCCAAGAGGGTTGTAATGTGAAGGAACACACAAAGACAGTGCGATGCTGCAAAATAGACAGCTCAGCAGGAGTGACAACGTTCGTGTCGGCATCCACGTTTTTTTTTTATGAAGAAGTGTTTTGCTGTTTTCGCTGTTCTGCGCCACACTTTGTCGTCGTCGTTCGTAATCGTCCCTGGCAGTTTTTTTTCTTCTTTATTTTTCCCCGACGGATTTCGCGCGGTCCCTTACACTAACCCGACCCGCCCGTACCCACGCTGTGCCACGCCCCGGGCTTCGCTATTTTTTGCGCTTTATCCGATGACCCCTCGTCGCCTTGTGTCGGCGCTTGCTTGTTCGGCGCTCTTCGCGATTTCTCGTCTAGTGTCCCCCAAGCCGTCCAGTAACACGCGCGCGAAAAAAAGAACAAAAAACACGACGAGTACGTATCGCCTGAGAGCTCTCGCTTTGTGCCCTGCTTTGTGTCCCGTGATGTTTACGGACGATCGAATAAACAAAAAAGAGGCTGCTGGGGTGTTTTTTTGTTTTTTTTTGTTTTTCCCTTTCGTGTCCGCTAAGACGCGCGAAAAATGTATGCGAAACGCTTTTCGTGATTCCTCTGTTCTCTCCCCTTTCGTGTCCCCTAATACATTCGCGCGATTTTGAAAATAAAAAACGCAGGTACCTGTTTTACGCGTTTGGTGTGATGGGCCGCTCCCCATACGTGCTTTTCTTCCTCCGCTACTCGCTGTTCTTCATCCTGTACCCCACGGGCATCACCGGCGAAGTCTTAACCATGTTGGCGGGTCTCCCGGATCTCAAGGTTAGCCGTTGTGCTTTTGTTTATGTTACTGTTGTTGTGGTTTTTTGTGGGGATGGTGGTGATTGTTATGGTGTTGTCGTCGTTGCTGTTATTGGAGATGGTGGTGCGTCGTTGCTGTTGTTGGAGATGGTGGTGCTGCTGTTGTGGTTGTTGTTGCTGTTGGTGTTGCTGTTTGTTCTCGGTTTGTTGTTCTTGTTGTTTTTCTTGTTCCTGTTTTGGATAGAGTGCAGTCACTGCTGGAGTGCCTTTTGTTGTTCTTGTTGTTTTTGTTCCGAAGCGAGATTGCTGTTACTGCTGGAGCGCTCCGCCGTTCATCCATCCACTCGCCCACCCATCCACCGGTCCACCCACCGATTCTTAATTAGTTGCCCTTGCGTCGGAAGCCCCGTCTGTGCTGGGTGCTGTTAATAACCCGACCCCGTCGAGTGGAAGGATAACCAAGAGCCCCCTCTCCCCCCGTTTTGTGTAAGGTAGATGAAGGAACTTCTTACCAGCTATTACGGGGGACCATAGTAAATACTAGTAAATAGATCCTACGGTACACACAAGAACCTACCGGTATGCCTTTACCACTTTTTGCCAACAAAATTTGGTCCTATTTACTATGGCCCCCCGTGATAACTTTTCTCGTCGGCGCCTCCGAAAATCGTATCCGGTGTCAGACAAGTTATATGGCTTAACCGATGCAAGAATATTCCTTGTCTATTTTTAGGTACTCGTGGTTTGTCCCTAAAACGTGTGTGTAGCTTTTGAGGGGTGAAGCCACTGGTGCGCTCCCGACTCGTGTATAAAGCCGTGCGGTGTCAGACGAGCCTTCTGATCTGCATTCCGAAGTCGCAACGATATCAGTCAATCAAACGAGCGTTTGCCATCGGCACTCCCAAAATAGCATGCATGCATGCATGTCTCCGTCTTTCCCGCCCCCGCGTCTCTTCCAACCTCTCTCGCTGTCGCTCTCTCTGCTCCCCTCAATTTTATGCCCCCCTCCTCCTCCTCTTTACCCCCTCCCTCTCTCTTACCATATTTTCTCCCCCCCCCCCTCGAAGCAGGAAGGGGATAAGATTAGCAAAAGGTTTCTCTGTAATATATGGAAACAACGTAATGAGCGCCCAAGTGTTGGAGGTGTCTCTATTAGGAGTAGGAACGGTGCTCCGTCTCGAAAGGGATGCGTGGTCAATGGTCAAATGACTAAGGCAAGCAACAAATGAGTACCAGGGGCGGTACATGACTGTGTCTAGGTGGAAGGGGCAGGCCAGCGCGCAGGGGCAGGGCGAGGGAGGATGGAAAAAAGCGAAAATGGAACGCGAGGGGGGTGGGGGGGCGGGGGGGCATGGTGTGTGGGGGGGTGTACTCATGTCGTGCACGGCCGTAGTCATATGACCATAGACCATAGACCCTCGCATCCCTACAATGCCGGGACGGAGCACGTTGGGTTTTCACCAACCAGGCAGACATTGCTTGCACCAAGCGCGAAGCGCCGTGAGGTATTGGGCGAGTCGCATGGAGGGTGGGCTGCATCCTGCTAAGAACCGCCTCTGAGGCGGACTTGCATATGGACGACAGCTTCAATGAGTTAATTTAATTTCTGGTGTGGCCACTTCCGGAGACAGCAATGGGTTTTACTATGTAACTGTCTCGCGGATGCCTTACCATATTAACACTACGTGATACGACCATTCCTCTTGTGCGGAGCAAAGGTTCTCCACCCCACAAATGATCTACTCGACCGCCAGCNCCCCCCCCCCCTCTCACCCTGTATTTTGTATCTGCAGGCCCAAGGCACCATCGACGTGGGGCCCGTACCCGTACCGGCGTACTGGGTCGCGGTCGCGATTCTGGCTGTCTACATCCCGGGGTCGCCGTTCATGTACATGAACATGGTGGCCAACAGGCGCAACGCTTTCAAGAAGCGAAACGCGGGAGCCACCAAGAAGAAAACAGCTTGATTCGGGGACGGTTACCGTTCTGCCACGTCCAACTTTGGCTTCCCCTCCTTCCTTCTGTGGTGGTGGGGGTGGTCCTGTTTCGATGTCCCACTTGGCGTGTTTGGGGGGCAGGGTTAGGGGTCGGCGAATGTCTATTAGAAAGTCGATGTATCATGTGGAGTTCCCTTTGAAATAGGCAGGGAACAGAAGGGGGGCGGGGGTTAGAGGGAGGCGTGATGGGTCAATAGAGGTCATGTCTCATCTGGACTTCCTTGCGAAAGAGGTAGGGAACAGGGGGGGGGTTATCGCTCTCTACCGAGAGAGCCCGCCGGACTCGAGGAATTTAATGGAGTGGGGAATGGAGATATCTCGCCGCGCGTTTGGAGAGGGGGATTACTTCGTCGGGCAGCTCTTGTTCGCCCATTTAGGGTGCCGTTTGTGTCCAGGATTTTTTTTCGAGGGAGAAGGGGGGGCTTATAGGGTGGAGAACTGAATAGTCAGGGCGTTCCGGAGCGTGGGATAGACCGCGTGAGGTTGCCACAGTTGTGCCAGGCGCCATGCTGATGGGGGGGGGGATACGCACCGTAAAAAAACGGTGCTATTGCTACTGGTACCAATAATATTGGCGAGAGGTGTGGCTCGCGCGTCATGAAAACGAATACTACATAGTTTATTTTATCAACAATGTTGTGTTGGAGATATCGTGTAGCAAACAGCTAGCTAGCTACGTACCTGGTGTAATATACATGATAGATATTATACATCTCGGATCGCATCATGAAGCAGGGTTGCGGCACTGAGTTCCGTTCTCGCTGTATTTTCACCGTGCTCCTTTCTCCCGAAAGTGCGAGTTTCTTCGTAATTTCTACTAATAATAGTGCCATCATACAAATACCACACACAGTAGTAGACGTGCGAGTGTTACACTTCGTGACGCGAAGTGACCGCATGTTTTTTTCGTGTGCCAACACAGGCAGGCAAAGAATGCCAGGCTTCGGCCAATCAATTGTCTCCGATGATCAGAATCATAACTAACCGAACAAACGTTGATTGATTGCTTGTGACGGAGATGAGACAAGACAGAACAAAGTTCCCGTATCTCCGCAGTTCACGGGGTGTAGACTACAATACGATCACAAGAGAAAACTCGTTTTTCACACAGCTGTTACTGATAGTACGCACGTACGTACGTATTAGAAAAAGATTTGGTGCCCGCAGTTTTCTGATTTGAGAACAAGCATGACGTACCTCGTACTACGTAAGATAATAATACACGTAACGTAAGATAATACACACAACTACCTGAGATAGATAGATGCATTTCGGAGTCTTTTTTTCTAAAAAGACGTGTGGGGCACCTGTGGGGGCACACACGACGAAAACACTGCATTATGGTGGCTTTGGAAGTATCTCGTCGACTTTAGCATACATATGATTATCTTTTAGAAGATGCGTTCGCTCGGCGTCGAGATCTTTCCATAGATATATCGGCGCTTGTTTGTACTCTTCCCGTCGTCGAGAAAATCAGCTTGGAGAACCGCATACATACGTGTACATGCTAATACGTTGCGTGTAAATGTATACTCGTACCGCAAACGTCTTTACCCCCCCCCCATTGCAGGGATGCGAGGGTCTTGGTCATACGACTACGGCCATGCATGAAAATGAAGTTCACCCCCCCGGCGCCCCGTCGAATCCCTAACCACCGAGGGAGGAAGTCTCCTACGAAGGACCTGATGGAATGCGTGAGACTTCGATGGGGTTTTGTCCATATAGCTTTCACAATACAGCATGCCCGACGCACGAAGACGTTGTGTATGATATGTAAACTTAGGTACAGCAGTATACATATATACTGTACTGCTATAACTCTAATCGCGGCCCCATCGCTGATCTCATAGATCTTAAACCTAACCACTATAACGGCAAGATCGTTGTCACGCAACGGCAACGCATTTCCGGCTGAAACGTCCCCTTTCCCCTTTCTAAAATTACAAGTCGTACGCCCGTCGGAATTAATGGAACTCCTTTTTTTTTAAACCTAGCGAGAGATGGAGCAGCTTGAGCAGTAGAACTACCTCACACACAACAGCGCATTCCTGGCGCTCTCAAGGGAACCGGCAGCCCCGGGTAGCCTTGTCGAAGAATATACTATGAGTAGGTATAAACCATCCTCTTGGAGAGAGTCGAGCGCGCGCTCCACCACTACTTCTTCCTCGTCGAGTAGTCATGTTCCCGGATCGTATTTGGGACAAGCTTCTTCTGCTGTTGGTGCTGGCTCTCCCGCATTGACGCTGGACAGAGTCATCGGGCAGGTGCGCTGGATCTGGTGCTAGTGGCGTGGGTGGGATGAGTGTCTATGCTGGTTATTTGCAGGGCGATACTCCCCTGCCTAAGGCGTAAGGGAGGCGAGGCCAGGAAAGGTCTGCTGCACCCTCGTTTATTGGCGATCCCTCTTTCATTGATTTTGGATTTTTGGAGCGACATATTCTCTCATCTTCTCTCGTATCAAAATCTGCTACCCGTCGGCTCGACTGCTGATCAACCGAATGCGCTCATATTTCGCACCAGATAACCTGAGAGGACCAGAGGCCAGAGGTAAGTACGACGTGCGTAAACCCCGGTAGGGTATCGTATCGTACGAGTACGCACTCAATTCTAAAGACTGCCAGTACCAGTGCTGGTACACACAAGTGAGCTCGTATATACCCCAGGTACGTATCTCGTGCTATTCAGCGATGTAGGGGCGGCTGCAACAGCGGCAGCAGGTGCTTCGTAATATACGAGCATTATGGCAGCCTTTGGTTTGGTATGGTTTGTTCGCCATGGAATGAACCCAGCAGGTGTTGCGACCATGTCGTATCACATGTATATTCCAGGTATGCGAGCACGAAGCCATGGCAAGTGCGGCTTGTCGACCATCTGTACCCGAGGTGTATATAAGTACTGACTGCTCGAGGTGTGAACGCGCTGCAGTACGAGCAGGGGTGATGCTGCTTGCTGCAAGGGTGTAAAAGCACCCCTTGCATTGTACTGGTGTTAATACAGTACGTACTTCGATATATACCAGATATGTACTATTGATACGTAGTACCAGGTAACTTCGCCTAGATGAAGTGATGACCTCCGTTTGACTTTTTGAAACTATTTCGGTGTTTGGTTTTCGTCGTATATAGACCCTGCGAAACACTGTCTCCCCCGAGCGCCGCTCGACCTCCCGCGGCCACGCGACCGTACCGCGCCTCCCCCCCACACACAGCAGCAGCAGCAGCACTCGGTGTTCCCGGCGAAAAGAGAAGCGCCGCCGCCAAACTCAGCGAGCAGAGAACTTCGAAACGTAGCCTCAGCTAAAGCAACACCACCAGCACTACCAAAAACAACAGCACCAACAAGCCACCATCACCATCACCCCCCCCCCCCTCCTCCTTGGTGCTAGCGATGTCTGCCTGGTCGGTAAAAACCCGACATGCTCCGTCCCGGCATTGTAGGGGTGCGAGGGTCTATGGTCTTACGACTATGGCCATGCATGAAAATGAAGTACACCCCCCCCCATCCCACCACCACTACCAACGTCAACTGCAAATGCAGACGTGCTTGCACAACAGCGCTCTGGCCGTAAACCCCATAACGGACGAGGTGGCCTACCCGGCCGGGTGCATCGTGGTGATCTACCAGCCTAGGAGAAACCGCCAGTCCAGGTATGAGAAACCCCTCTTACTTAATGTTGCGTTTTGTTTCTACACCGTGCGGTGATACGCGCCGACTCGGCGCAGAGTTGGCCGTTTCCTACTGGCCTATTCCTTCAAATCGCTGAATGCCGATTGGTAGATCCTACGGTTGCGAAAGGTCGACCGCTTCGATCGCTAGGTACCAATTGCTCGATCGGGCGTTTACGACTGGTCCGCTACTTTGAGCTCTGAGCGCTGATTGGTCTATCAGGCGCTGGGTGCTGATTGGTCGATCGGGCGGTTTCAATTGGTCCGTTCCTTCGAATCGCCGAGTGCCAATGTGTTTTGGCCGGGACGGCAACGATTGGTCGGTCGCTCAGTCGATCTCCAAATTCCGATTGGTAGATCGGACGTTTGCTTTTGAGACCGACCGACCAACTGGTGTGTTTTGTTCGTCACAAAAGCTTTACTCCAAAAGCCTTCCTCCCTTTTTCTTCTTCACCGCCAGGTACTTTCGCGCGAGCAACACAGTGAGCTGCTTGGCGTTCTCCAGAGATGGAGGCATGTTGGCGGTGGGAGAGCGGGGACACCACCCTTCCGTCACTGTGTGGAGCCTTGAGACGGGCACAGTCCTGCGGGAGCTAGCCGGGGGCCATCGCTTTGGCGTAGGCTGCGTCGCTTTTACGCTCAGCGGGGGCGGGTTGGTGACGATGGGTTTCAAACACGATCGGATGTTGAGGGTGAGGGGAGAGGGGAGGGGGGGGGTGTACTCATGTCGTGCATGGCCGTAGTCGTATGACCATAGACCCTCGCATCCCTACAATGCCCGGGACAGAGCACGTTGGGTTTTCACCAACCAGGCAGACATTTCTTGCGCCAAGCGCGAAGCGCCTTGAGGTGTTGGGCGAGTGGCTTGAAGGGTGAGCTGCATCCTACTAAGAACCGCTTGTGAGGCAGACTTGCATATGGACGACAGCCTTCAATGAATTGATTTTATTTCTGGTGTGGCCCTTCCAGAGACAGCAATGGGTATACTATGTATCTGCCTCGTGGGTGGGGGGGGCATTCTTTTGTTGCTTGCCTTAGTCATTTGACCATTGACCATGCATAATTTTCGAGACGGAGAACCGTTCCTACTCCTGGGCGTACAGCAGCAGCCTTAGGCTCATGAGCTTTAAAGCGAATGAGCTGAAGGTCTCACGTACGGGTTGAAAATCAAAAGCAAAATCCGAAAAAAATGTTGTTGAAATAGATAGGAAACGAAATGAAATGATAAAATAACGAAATCAAAGGCGCCATGATACGCAATAATGGGATGGAACGAAACAACACCGAAATGAAATGAGAGTTTCCCATTGGCCAACCTCGCCCTTCTTTCTCTTGCTCCCTCCTAGTCGTAACTCAGACCCGGGGTCGCATAGTACGGGGGGGGGGGCGTACTCATTTGTTGCTTGCCTTAGTCATTTGACCATTGACCACGCATCCCTTTCGAGACGGAGCGGGGGGGGCGTACTCATTTGTTGCTTGCCTTAGTCATTTGACCATTGACGACGCATCCCTTTCGAGACGGAGGTGGGGGGGGGATAATGCTGTTCATGATGATGGTCGAGGTGTTGACGATGGTGACGATGATGATGAATAAGAGAAGACGATATGATGATGGTGATGATGTCGACGCTACCGATGATGTTTTACGGTTCATGACGAAATATGGTTGTGAAAATGGCGATCGTTGACGACAAACAAACATTGCCCCCGATTTCCAAAAAGAGCGATTCAGCCGCTGATCACGAACAACGAACGATCATCTCTAAAACAAGGAACAACTGGACACCATAAGCAACACGTAGCGAAGGGAAGCCCTCCCTCCTCTTCCCCCTCGCCATTCGACTACGGCCACGCATGACATGAGAACACCCTCTCCCCTTTTCCCCCCTCCCTAACCCCTCCCTGCCCCTCCCCCTTGTCATACGACTACGGCCATAAGCCATGCATGACATGAGCCCCCCCCCCCCCCACCCCTCCCTCCACCCACCCTCCCCCCTTCCCGTCCGCTGACTCACCGGGCATCCTTTGCACGTCCCAGATGCACGCTCCGTGGGCCAAGAAAGAGCGGTACTTTCCGATGCGCTGCGGGTCCGCCACGTCCCACACGAACAGACCCCGGTCCGCGTAGACGACAACCACCTTCGTGCCGGTAGGACTAAGACGGCACCCCAGAGCTGCGGGGTACCGAACCCCTACCCCAGCCCCCACCCTCACCCCTCCCCCGACCTCGTCCCCAGCGACGCCCTCGGTGCCCCCGCCCCGCTCCGCCACCACCCCTACCCCCTCCCCCACCCCCGCCCTCGCTTCCGCCCCCACCTCGTTCTCCCTCTCCCCCGCCCCTAACCCCAACCCCGGCCCGTTCCCCGGCGCAAGTTCCGCCGCATTTTCCACACTCCCATATTCCGCCGCCTCCGCCGCCGCTGTATTAGATTCTGCCGCTGCAGTGGCGTCGGCGATTTCTTGCAACTCCCGGAGGGAGGCGATGTTGGCGCGGCCGAGGGGGGGCGGTCGGGGCAGGGTGGCGATGTACCGGAGGTCGGCCGCGCGGAAGAGCCTGACGATCCCGTCGGCGCAGGCTGCTACGAGGGTCCCGCTGTAGTGTACGGACACGCCGTACGCGGAGGGGGCTTCGAGGGAGACCCACTGCTCCATAACGCCTCCTCTGTGTTGATGTTTTTTGGGGTGGTGGTGGTGGTGGTGGTGGTGGTGGTGGGGGGTAAGGAAAGGTGAGAGTGGTAAGTCAGGCATGGTGGTGTGTTGGTGGAGGGGGCGGGGGGGGGGGCGTACTCAATTTATGTTTGATATGCGCTTAGTAATTGACATTGACCACGCATCCCTTTCCGAGACGGAGCCAAAAAGGGGGGGAGGGGACATCCCACGGGCCGTGTCAAACGGATGGGAGTGTACCATTTTCATGCGTGGTCCGTAGTCGGGAGGGGTCGGGGGGGGGGGGGTGGTGCTGGTGGTTGATTTAAGGTTAGATGCGGATGCGAGGACAATGGAAGAGGAAGGGAAGAGGGTGGTAGTGACAGTGGCGGTTGTGTTTTGTATATCTGATGTGAGCTTCATTGTATGCCACAAGTGCATACCTCTCCTATATAGCTCATATAGATAAAATAGCTACAATGCCTCTCCTCGCCTCGTGAAGGCGCACAGCACCCCTCCGGAGGTGACACAGAAGACGCTGTCCGCCCCCCCCTCGGGCCCTCCCTTCCCCGACGACACGTCCACGAAAGTAGCTCCCTTTAGCTCGTCCGCGATAGTGGCTGGCCGGCCCTCCAGGACAACGATGGCAGCGGTAATACCTCCTCCCCCTCCTCCTCCTCCTAGTCCACTATCCTCCCCTTTTCTCCCGCCGCCTCCTCCCCCCTTCTCTCCGTCCCCGCCAACTGCTCCCACCCCTCCTCCTCCTTCTCCTTCTCCTCCTCCTCCTCCTCCTCCTCCTCCTTCCCCTGCTCTCCCCTCCCCCCTTCCTCCTCCCCCTTCTCCTTCACCACCACCACCACCGCTATCGCCGTTAACGACACCCGGAGCGTCACCCCCAATGGCGACGAAACCCTTAACCCCGCCCGAGAGGGTCCAAAACTGGACGTGCCGGTCTCCGCAGGTGATGAGGCAGTCGCCGTCAGAGGTAAAGCCCAGGCTTCGTACGCGCTGCGGAATGCGGGCGCTGGCCACCTGCCAACCCCGCGCCGAAAATTCGCGCCAGTTCGCGGTACGATATAATATACACGTATATATTACACCGATAGTGGATGATGCGCAAGTGTGATAAAGACAGCGAATCTGGGAGGCGGGGTGGGAAGGGGGAAGGGGGGCGCATCCCTATAACTATACGTAGCATGAAGAGTCCTCCCGCCCCTCCTTCCCCCCATACACCCATCTTTCAAACAAATGGCACTCTACCCGTCCCCACCCCCCCACCCCGCGCACCCCAAACCTCCTACTATTTGCAAACCCGTAAAATACCTGTCGAGCTTCGGCCATACCCCACCCAACGGTCGCCGGCGGTTTGAGAGCCCGGCCTTCATTTGGCGGTGGCGGCGGCGGTAGTGACGGTGCCGGAGGCGGCGGCGGCGCGGGAGGGGGGGCGTCAGGATCCAGCCCCCCCTCTCTGGAAGTGGCCGGTGAGTCGGATCGATCCGAGGATGGAATTGGCGTCGACTCGGACGCCAGACGAAGATCCCAGACCTTTGGGTGGGGTTGGGTTGGGTTGGGTTGGGTTGGGTTGGGTTGGGTTGGGTTGGGTTGGTTGGGTTGGGATACGTCTTTGTTGTGTCTCGCATATACTCGTCTAAATTTAAAACCTTACCCCAAGGATAACATCCTAACCCAAACCCTTCGTCTACAGGGGGGGAAGGTCGATGGTATCGAGCGCGATTGGACTCACAGATGTCGACGAATATCAACGCCAACGGCAACAACGGAGGCCATGGTAACAGCGGCGACCACAGCAGTATGACGGACAACGCATTAACAGAAACGGCGACTATATATGGCGACTATTTTGGGGATAAACCAGTTGGAAATAATGCGACATAGCGACCATTTTGAAGATAAACCAGTTGGGAGTAATGTGACATCAAAACACTTGCAAGTGGAAAAAAGGGTTATCAGCGACGATGACAACAACAACAAACATCAAAGAAGGGCACGCGGGTCTTTCGTCCCCGTTCGACACAGCCGAACGCACGCCGCACGAACAAACGAACGAAATATGGAAGAAAAAAACGGACTAAGCAAAACAACCGAAATCATGGAACGAATAAACGTGCGCCCGAGCGCACGTGCAGTCAAGCGAGCACGGCGGCAGGGTCCGTGCGCAAGGGAAGGGTCTACTGCTGTAAATGCGTCACGCTCCACTTGGGATCATTAGTATTTCACTGTTGCAGCAATTTGACGCGAGTCGACGAGGGAAGAAAGGGCTGAAACATTCCTCGCAACAAAAAAAATGGAAGGCACGCACCGTAGTGGGGAGGGGGGGGGGGGGGGCGTACTCATTTGTTGCTTGCCTTAGTCATTTGACCATTGACCACGCATCCCTTTCGAGACGGAGCACCGTTCCTACTCCTAATAGAGACACCTCCAACACTTGGGCGCTCATTACGTTGTTTCCATATATTACAAAGAAACTTTTTGCTAATCTTATCCCCTTCTTGTTTCGCCGCCTGTGGCCACCATCTATCTCCTAAGATAGCGATCGTTTTCTCGCTACTATTTAGTGTACCAAACTGCTCTACGTCACACTCGTCTATTTTCCTCATCTCCTCTAGCACATCCCTTTCCTCCTTATACCTTTCACATTCTCCCACTATGCGAATTCTACTCTCTATGGCTTTGCCACATGGGCACATCTGTGCATCTACTTCCTCCTCCTCCCGGCTACTGGTATACCTCCTCCTTCTTTCTGGCAGGTCCAGGTCCCCTACACGAAATCGCAGTTTCAGCTTTTTCGCGAAGTCCATTGGGCCATGCAGATACCTTTTCATTCCTATTCCTTCTCTCAACCCCCCGTATATCTCTAAATGTTCTTCCCCTTCTATCTTCTTTCTTAGCGCTAGCCTTTCCCTTCTTTCTATCCTTTCTTTTACTTCTGTCTTGTATCCGCTAAATTTCTCTATGACCAGCATCTCTTTTTGNTTGACAGGGGAGGGTTCGGGGGGGGGGGGGGGGGGGCGTACTAATTTGTTGCTTGCCTTAGTCATTTGACCATTGACCACGCATCCCTTTCGAGACGGAGCACCGTTCCTACTCCTAATAGAGACACCTCCAACACTTGGGCGCTCATTACGTTGTTTCCATATATTACAAAGAAACTTTTTGCTAATCTTATCCCCTTCCTGTTTCGCCGCCTGTGGCCACCATCTATCTCCTAAGATAGCGATCGTTTTCTCGCCACTATTTAGTGTACCAAACTGCTCTACGTCACACTCGTCTATTTTCCTCATCTCCTCCTCTAGCACATCCCTTTCCTCCTTATACCTTTCACATTCTCCCACTATGGAATTCTACTCTCTATGGCTTTGCCACATGGGCACATCTGTGCATCTACTTCCTCCTCCTCCCGGCTACTGGTATACCTCCTCCTTCTTTCTGGCAGGTCCAGGTCCCCTACACGAAATCGCAGTTTCAGCTTTTTCGCGAAGTCCATTGGGCCATGCAGATACCTTTTCATTCCTATTCCTTCTCTCAACCCCCCGTATATCTCTAAATGTTCTTCCCCTTCTATCTTCTTTCTTAGCGCTAGCCTTTCCCTTCTTTCTATCCTTTCTTTTACTTCTGTCTTGTATCCGCTAAATTTCTCTATGACCAGCATCTCTTTTTGGTTTCCTATATCCTTCCATACTTTCTCGACTACGCTATCCCACCTTATTCCAGCTCGCCCTTTGGTTACTTTCTCCCATATAGCTTTATCAGCTATGGCTGGCAACCTCTTATTTGGCATGTTCTTTACTTTATATTGCCATTTCAACTTACGCACGTCTCTATTTGTCTTAAGTGGGTACATTCCCAGTTCTGCTCTCAATACTGTATTACTCGTCGTACTTGAGCAACCTAGCTTGCTGCTGTCATCTGTACTGTTTCCAGCTGTGGGGGGGGGGGGGGGACCCCCCAACCCCCTGTGATGGCTCGTGCATTTTCTTCGCAGCACGCGCACGCGCACCGAACTCCGGGGACGAACATAGCGCGTCCCCTCCTCCAGACATCCCTCCGGGGGCTATGGTGACCTGCTCAGCGGACAACACCGTGCGAATTTGGGACCTGGGGACCTTGGACGGAAAAATCAGCGGAGATAGCGAGGGACACTCGGGGAGGTATGCTTCCATGCTTTTGCGTGTGTCATGAGTGCTTGTGATATTTATGCGTGTGTCCATGATTTGTGTGTCCTTGGTTTTTGTGTGTGACTACGGGTTTGTGGTTGTCTATTATTTGTGTGTGGCCATGGTGTTTGTCCATGATTTGTGCGTGTGTCCTTGCTTTGCGCGTGGCCATGATTGTTGATGACAATTACTTACGTGATTGTCCATAATGGGTTAGTGTGTGTATGGTGTTGTGTATGTGCCCATGGTTTGTGTGTGTTTACCACTATTTGTGTGTGTCCATGATTTGTGAACGTCTTCGGTGTTTGTGTGTTTTCGTATTTGTGCATGTCCGTGATTTGTGCGTGTCTTATCATTTGTGTGTGTTCATAATGGGTGTGTCCACGAGTTGCGTATGTGCCCATGGTATTTGTTCGTGTCCATGATTTCCATCTGTCCATTATTTGCGTCTTCATTATTTTTATGTGCCCGTTATTTGTGTGCGTCCACGATTTTCAAATATGTTTTATGTGTGTCCATCCGTATGTTCTGTGTGTCTCCATGATCTCTCTGTGTGAGTCCATGATTTGTGCGTGTGTTCCAAAATTTGGGCGTGTGCCCAAAAGTCTGTGTGTGTTCATCTACCGGGTTAAGCAATTCCCAGCAGCAGTGGTAGAACTCCCGTCCCCTTAAGGTAGGGTAGCTCTCACTAAGAACTGGCGCTAGTGGATGTTTGTACCTGCCGTCAACTATTGTCAACTGTGTGCTCTGGTGGGGAAGGCACTAAAAACCTTGTTTGTTTGAAAACACATTTTTTTCGGAAATAGCGCTTTGTTCGGAGATTTTTGGTTGGAAGGTTAAAAATATCTGGTTTCACATTTTCTGTATGACCTCCGGCTCCACCCAGCTAAAACCTGGCCCTTATATTTCTATGAGATGATGGGGGGGGGGTACCGGTCCGCCCCCCCCCCCCCCCCCGCCCAATACCTCACGGCGTTTCGCGCTTGGTGCAGCAATGTCTGCCTGGTTGGTGAAAACCCAACGGCTCCCGTCCCGGCATTGTAGAGATGCGAGGGTCTTATGGTCACGTACGACTACGGCCGTGCACAACATGAGTCACCCCCCCCCCCTCCTCTCCGCTCCTCCCCCCCTCCTCCTCCCTCTTCGCCACTCTCCCCGCCACCCCCCCTCCTCATATTCACTCCCGCAGCAGTCCCCCCTCCGCCTTTCCCGAGGCGGGACGTCGCGGAAGCGTCTGTCGTTGCCGATCCGTTGCTCCCGTAGAGGACACGCAAGAGGTGCTTGCTGTAGATGTTGGACCACCTGGTGAGGCAATTTGGGAAGAGGGGGGGGGGTGTCCTCGGTGTTCATGCATGATCGTAGTCGTATGACCATAGACCCTCGCCCCCCTACAACGTCGGGACGGGGCATGTTGGGTTTTTGACCAACCAGGCAGGCATTGCTAGTACCAAGCGCGAAGCGCCGTGAGGTGTTCGGCGAGTCGCATGAAGGGTGAGCTGCATCCCACTAAGAACCGCCTGTGAGGCGGACTTGCATATGGACGACAGCCTCCAATGAATTGGGGGGGGGAGCATGTGTTGCGAACACGACAAAGGGATCGTCACGACAGGTATTTGCGTGTGGAAGGTACAGCCACATTGAGCATCCCATAAAAGGGCCATTACAGGTTTTGGTAAGTGGAAGGAGGCCAGCTTCTTTTCGCAATGGTTACGATCGAAGCGAGGTGCAAAATTCCACTTCACACGGCTGCCTGGAATAAGAGGGGGGGGAAAGGGATATACTCATTAGCCGCATGTCATGCATGGCCGTAGTCGTATGACTATAATAGACCCTCGCATCCTTACAATGCCGGGACGGAGCATGTC
>MEHQ01002080.1:255433-278378 GCA_008828725.1 Saccharina japonica | reverse complement strand
AACAACAACAACAACAACAACAACAACAACAACAACAACAACAACAACAACAACAACTACAACCACCACCACCACCACCACCACCAACAACAACAACAACAACAAGAACAACAAGAACAACAAGAACAACAAGAACAACAACAACAACAACAACAACAACAACAACAACAACAACAACAACAACAACAACAACAACAACAACAGCAACAACAACAACAACAACAACAACAACAACAACACCAACAACAACAACAACAGTTGTTGTTGTTGTTGTTGTTGTTGTTGTTGTTGTTGTTGTTGTTGTTGTTGTTGTTGTTGTTGTTGTTGTTGTTGTTGTTGTTTGTTGTTGTTGTTTTGGTTGTCGCTGCTGTTGTTGCTGTTTTTGTGTTTGCCGTTGCTGTTACTGCTGCTGCTGCTGCTGCTGCTGCTGCTGTTTTTGTTGGTGTCGCTGATGTTGCTTGCTGTTGCTGCTGCTACTGTTATTTTTGCCGTGGTCGTGGTTGATGTTGTTGATGCCGCTGCTACTGTTTTTGCGATTATCGGTTGCCGCCGCTATGATGTTGTCCGTGTTGGCGTTGTGGTCGTCGTCGTCGTCCGCTTCAGCAACACTCTCATATCATACACAAACAAAATGTCACCCAAACAAAAACGAAACACAAAAAAAGGTGGCCTGCGGAGACAAGCGAGGAAACATTCGGGTGTACGACATGGCGGAGATGGAGCTGGCCCACTCCCAGGTGCGTGGCAAAAAATACGATGAACGTCGTGGGCCGTATCGTGGTGACGAAGCATGTACAAATGTGCGACAGAACCGGATGTGTGCACAGCCGGTCGGTACCGTGTGATTTTTTACGGTATAACACGGTACGGTATAACACGGTACGGTACGGTACAGTACTGTATGGTACCGGATGCATGCTACGGTAGAGGTGCACCCTTTTGTTTCTGAGGGTGGTCACTTGAGGAGCTCTATACCTGCAGTAGCCTGCACACTGGTTTTGGAGGTAAATAAAAGCGCCACCCGATGAAAAATGCCACCGTGGCCTGAGTATACAACGAACAATAGTGCAACACAAGAATGAAAAAACGACGACTTGGGGTTAAGGAGCCCGATCCTTCAGAAATTATTTCAGCCAAAAAACGGTACAGTACCTCTATCGTAAGCACGCGTCACCTTAAGCTACGGTGTCGTGCGGTACGGTTCGTGCAGTACGGTACGGTAACGTGTGGTACGATATGGTACGGTACGGTTTGGTACGGTACGGTACGGTACGGTACGACAAGGTCAACACCCAACATTGTGTGTGGTCACGCCAAGATGAGCGACTCACACTTGCAGGTAAGCGGCGAGTTTTGTAGAGACGTCCGCGCCCACTATCGAGGTTTTTGGACGAGGCGTGTTGGCCTTATCGCCACAAGGAACAACCCGTGTCGTGCGTAGGGAATTTCCTTTTGTACCTGTGTTTGCTTTGAGGCACAACCAATCCAGCTTGATATTTTAGATGATGCACTCGAAGTGAGTGTGTTGGTTGTTCGCTGTGGCTCCTGCNGTGCACCAGTCTCATGTTGATGATCGTACTCGCATACTGCTGTACGTACATACAACATGCCAATAATACTGTATGTACATGGCTACCGATGCTTATACTGGTACGAATTATGAGTAAGCCAAGGACAAGTTTAGAAACGACGAAAAACCAATAAATAGTACTTCAAGCACAACAACGAAAAAGTGGCATATATACTCGAAATAACAGTTGGGCGAGCACATCCCTTGTCTTCTCGTGCTTACCTTTGCTGGGGCGGGGACGGATGATAGACTTTTCACCCCGCAAAGGGGGGGGGCGGGGACGGGGAGGGCGGTGTTGAGCTGGGAGGCGATCGATCAGCTCGACCCTCTGGCTGTACAGAGGCTTTTGCTACGGAGGGCCTCGGCGACAGGTGTCCGCGGTAGCGTCAGTGGTAGCGGCGGAGGGGGGGGAGGCGGAGGAGGAGGAGGAGATGTTGGAGCGAAGGGGAACTCTGACGCCGATCGACGACCGCTAGTGCTTTTGGCATCGGCCAGTCGCGATCGTCTTGTGCGGGTCTTTGACGCGTCTTCGACTCCCTTCAAGTGCGACGGTAGTAAGCAGGTGGACGGGCGACGAGGAGAGTGTTTGGGGGATACGGAGGCGGGACTGGTTGCGGGAATTGGGGTTGGAGGTGGGGTTGGGGTTGGGGATGGGGATGGGAAGGCGGAGGCCGTGTCGGCGGGCTGTTTTCCGCTGGTGAAGACTCTGGACTACCATACCGGCTCCGTTACCGCTGTGAAGTTCTCAAAAGATGGAAAGAGGTACGGGGGAAGGGAGGGAAAAGGGAGGTGGTGAACCGTTGGGTTGTTTCGTGGGTTTGTGTGCTCTTGTTTTTGGTGTCACTGATGTTGGTGTTGTTATTGGTGTTTGTGTTGGCGTTGTTGGTGCTGTTTGTGTTACGTGTTGTTGACGTTATTGTTGTTGGTGTTGTTGATGCTCGTGGTGCTGATGTTGGTGTTGGTGTTAAGTTTTGCTTGTTGTTGTTGCTTCCGCTGTTGCTGTCACTGCTTGTTGGTGTCGCCGCTAGTGTTGGTGTAAGTGGGTCGCCGTCGTTGGTATTTCTGCGGGGTAGTCGTCGGAGTTGCTGCTGCCGTAGTTGCTGTTGGTATCGCGACCACAATGGTCCGATTCTCGGCTCGAGACCGTAGAAACCTGAGCGTTCCCAGTGATGTACCGAGCCAACAAGCTAGCACAAAACCAATACCAAACACATATCGATCCACACCAAACCGACCTCAAAACGAGAATCCCTCACGCCTGACACGACACACAGCTCGCCACCAATGCAGAAGGAGGGGTGGGGGGAGTGGCGGTGACGTGGGGATAGCGAGGGGCGTAGGTAACCTTTTTACAGTTGCACGGATGTTTTTTTTTCAGGGGGGAAATACTCGGAATTAGTGTGGGAATATTTTCGTGGTAGGAAAAGAGTTACGTGTTCATGGGGAGGAAGGTTAATCACACCGTTTTGATTTTGCACCACCCCCTGAGGACCTTGCTGAGAGATGGAGATGTAAGTGCTCGACGCGGCAAAAACAAAATGAAGCCTGAAACAAAAGGCAGACTAACGAATGGGGGATGGCGGTCGTTCGTCTTGTTCGTTTTGTCGTTCGGTGGGCTATCGGGCAGACTCATTTCGGCGGGAGGTGACAAGACTCTGGTGCTCAACAGCGTTCGAGGACCCGACGTGAACAGGTGAGAAAAGAAGCTATGGGAACTTAGCGACGTCTTATCGTAGCACCTATTTGTGACACCGTATCGTATCGAACCGTACCATACCTTACCGTACTTACCGTACCATGCAGTACCTTGCCATGATAGACCATGCCGTACCATACCATACCATACCGTACCATACCATGTCATACCATACCGTACCATATCATACAACACATACCATACCATACCATACAATTCCATACCATACCATACCATACCATACTGAGCTGTACCGTACCGTGCGTTACTGCACCATGCCATACAGTACCATGCCGTACCATACCATACCACAGCTTACAGCGCCATACTATATCGTACCATACCATGTCCCAGCGTGCCGTAGCCGCGCTGCCTATATGCGAGTGGTGTGGCGTTTCGAGGAAAGTGGTAGAATCTTGCGGGTGGGCAGACGGCTGGACAATCGTCAGTTTAGTTGCTTGGCTTTACGTCATGGGCCGATGTTCTGCTTTATTATGCGGAGAAAACGGCGCCCCATCGTTCTAAAAAACGAAGCAATCGAACGTTGGAGGTAGAAGTTGGCGTCCCCCCAGGGAATCATCTAACACGAGATACGATACGTGCTGAAACGATCCGATGAGACGCCGTACGATAAAAGAAGACACGACCACGCGATACGATACAGGTCGGTATATACGATAGCACCCAGAGTGTGCTACTCCTCTGGGCGCTAGGATGCTGTGCGCTACGATACGACAATACACGTCTCTTGACGGAATGCAAGGAGCGTTGGAGTACTAATATGGAGACCAAGCGATCCTTATATTTCCGTCCACAGCAGTGGTACACGATAGTATTCAGCAAAACATAGTAAGACGCACTACAATAGTACCAGTATAAACTACGACAGTATACGATACGATACGGTGCACTGCTGTACCAACCCGCAACCATCTCAGGTACAAGTCGGTGAGCGTCCCTCAGGGTACCATCTACGGCCTGGACGTGGATCTCACGAACAAGTACATGGTGACCGTCGGCCAGGTGCGTTGCTTGTGTTATCATCGCCGGCGGTGACGACGGTGGTGGTTGTGGCTGTTGTTTGCTGGTGTGGGTGTGGGTGTCGGCGTTGCTGGTAGTGTTGGTATGGGTGGTGGTGCTGTTGCTGGTGTTGGTGCAGTTGGCGTAAGGGCTGGCGTTGGTGATGGTGGTGTTGGTGTGGGTGGTGGTAGTGGTGTTGGAGTGAGGATGGCGTAATGTTGGTGCTGGTGACTAGAACGGCGACCGTGTGTCGCATAGCCGCTCGAAATCGCGCAAGTCTGCCGCCACGCGAAACCGAGAGATACGCCAACTGCAAGTGTAAGCAAGTGGTAGAGTGCGGGTATGATACCCGATACCCGCAGTTTCCGTGCATTACTCTAATTATTTCGCACGGGCTAACACGGGCTCACTTGTCTACATGGTAAAGTACGCCCTTCGATTTCGATACAGGCATACACACCGGCCGTCCCGAGAGCTCCCCTGAAAGTGTTTTTCAAAACGTGTCCCTGTCGCCCCTCCGGTCCCCCCCCCCCCCCCCCTCCCCCCCCCCCCGCCCCCCCCCCCCCCCCACTAAAAAGCTTCCGTTTTTCCCCCCCTTTTTCCCTCTCCCCCCCCCCTCCCCCCCCGCTCGGTCCCCCCCCCCCCCGTTCTTAGTAGGATGCAGCTCACCCTTCATGTGACTCGCCGAACACCTCACGGCGCTTCGCGCTTGGTGCTAGCAATGTCTGCCTGGTCGGTGAAAACCCGACATGCTCCGTTCCGGCATTGTAGGGATGCGAGGGTCTATGGTCATACGACTACGGCCATGCATGAAAATGAAGTACACCCCCCCCCCCCCATTCCCCCCCGCCCTCCCCCCCCCCGCCCCCCCCCCCCCCCCACTAAAAAGCTTCCGTTTCTCGCCTGTTCATACTCTCCGTCTTCCCACCGTTCCCAGGACAAGCGCCTCAACATCTGGAGCATCGCGTCGGGAAAGCCGGTCAGGGCTTACAAGGTGGAGGATTCGATCCCGCCGCCGCCGCCGCCACCGACAGATACCACGACAGCAACAACGACCACGGCACAGTCAGCGGCAGTTTCGAAGGACCACGTCGTAGGACGCGCGGTGGGCGGCGACAGCGGCGATGGCGGCGGTGTTCATGTGGGAAGAAGCGGGGGGAGAGGGGGGGGGAGAGGGGATGCCGGTGGAGAGCTGTTCAAGGTCGACCTGGACCCCACCGGGATGTACGCGGCGGCCTGCAGCTTTGATAAGGTTCGATGGCGTTTTGTTTTTGTGGAGATGTGTATGCTCGTGCTGCTTTCGCACGCTGCTCTCCGTATCGGGGCTTGAACTCTGACGATGGTGATGATGGTGATGATGATAGTGATGATTATGGTGATGGATAATGATGATGGTGATGATGATGACGATGACAATGATGTGTATCAAACTCTAATGATGATGATGATGATGATGGTGATGACAATTATTATTATGATGATCGTGATGGCGATTATTTTTGTTGTGATGATGATGATGACGATGTATGATGCGTATGGTGATGGTGATGGTGATGATGATGACCATGGATGACGGCCATGGTGATAGTAATAATGATGACAATGATGTGTCTTAAACTCTAATGGTGATGATGATGATGATGTAAATGACAACTATGGTGAATATGATTATGACTATGATGACGGATGCTGATCGAAGATTATGATGATGACAACGAGAACGATGACCATAACGACATCGGTCACGAAAACGACATCCCGACCACACCCACCCGCACGTAACGACAACGTTCAACCAATTTCGATGACGATGCAGTGGATCCGGCTGTTCGACTTCTACTCCGGAAAATGCTTGGCGAAAGTGGCGGGCCACAGCGAGCTTGCAACGGGCGTGAGGTTCACGCCGGACGGCCGTCGGCTCGTCTCAACCGGAGGTGATGGCGCTCCCGCAGTAACCCTTTCACACCTCGGACAGATAGATCATCTACAGATAGATTATCTACAGATAGATAATCTGCAGATAGATCATCTACAGATAAATCATCTACAGATATATCATCTACAGATAGATCTACAAATACATTATCTACAGATAAATCATCTACAGATACATCATCTACAGATAAATCATCTACAGATGAATCGTATACAGATAAATCATATACAGATAGGTCATCTACAGATCATCTACTAATAGATCCTCATCTAGATAGTATAGATCCCAACCTGCCGTTCTGAGGTCCTGTGCAGGATCTGTACACGTACAGATCCAACCCAGGAATCAGTCCTAGATCGTGCAGATTTTGTGGCTCCCACCCGGCAATGTGAGCTGTAGATCATACAGATCATACAGATCATACAGATCATACATACCAGGAACATCTCTGCCCCGGAACGATCTAGATTATGTGAGCTGTAGATCATATAGATCATACCGACTAGGAACATCTCTGCCCCTAAACGATGTAGATCATGTGAGCTGTAGACCATACAGATCGTACATATCATACAGACTAGGAACATATCTGCCCCTAAACGATCAAGATCATGTGAGGTGTAGATCATACAGGTCATACAGATCATAGATGCTAGGAACATATCTGCCCCTGAACGATCTAGATCAGGTGAACTGTATATCATACAGATCATACAGACTAGGAACATATCTGTGGACGATCTAGATCATCTAGTGCACATATTATCCCACACTACGATATTCCGAGTAATTTCCCCACCAAAATCGTGGATGGCGTTCCACAGGGTTAAAAGGATTGGGAAGAGGGCGGGATGCGGGGGGGGGGGGGGGAGGCAGAGGGGGAGGGGGGGAAGGCGAACGGGAGGTTGAGGCGAGAGGATTGCTGTGTTCGGCTTCCATCCCGTTTTTTGGGGAGGTGGGAAGGAGCGGAAGCCAGGGGGGGGGGAGGAGCGGCGAGGAAGGAGGGGTGCTGCGCTCATTGATCATGCATTGGCTGTGTAGGTCGTTCTGTGGGGGGGCGGTAGCAACGAGGCGTGGCCGGCTGCGCTGCGCACTGGCCGTGGGGTTAGGCCCCACCGATGCAAGGGTACCGGAGTTGCTTACTCTATTGGTACCTGTTACCGGGCGAGTTTTCGCTCGTGTTTTTCGGTAATTGAACCAAATTGTTTTAATAGCAGTACCCGGCGGTAGCTTTTTCCCATACGGGATGTGACTTGCATCAAAATTTAGTATCTCTGACTCCTGTCTTTCTCTCCCCTCCTGGTTGGTGAAACACCTAACATGCTCCCCTCCCGGCATTGTAAGCCGATGCGAGGTCTAATGATCATACGACATACGGCCGGTGCACGATATGATACGCCCCCCCGCCGGGCCCCTCCTGCCTCCCACCTCCCCCCCCACCCCGACCCTTTCTTGCCACCACTTGAAGGCGACGGGGTCATGTTCGTGTGGAGGCTGTCTTCAGAGTTGCAGCAATCCATGCGCGATCGCATGTGCGAGCTGAGGGCCGGAAGCGGCGGAAGGGCGAGCGTCAGCGACAGCGCTGGTGCCAGCGTTAGCGCAAGCATGGCCAGCGCTCGCGTTGCAAGTGTTGGTGTTGGTGTGGGTGGTGGCGATGGTGGTGTCGGTGGTGGTGGTGGTGGCGGTGATGGTGGTGGTGGCGGTGGTGACGGTAATGATGGTGGTGGTGGTGGTGGTGGTGGTGGTGGCGATGGTGATGGTGGGGGCGGCGGCGGCGGCCTTGGTTCGCCGAGTTCCGCGGTAGATGTGGTGAGTCCCGAAGGCCGATAAACACCCAGGGTAGCCGTGGTCATTGCGGCAACAGCGACGTCTGCGCACGCGATGTTTATTTCCAGAAAAACACTAACTACCCAACATGCGCAGCTTATACTTCGAGTATGAAGCATATTTCGAGCATGTCTGCACCGTTTGTATGTTTTAATTTTCGGTATGCAGCTTTCAGCTGTCAATTTTCAATTTTGGAGATTTCCAACGTTCAAATTTGTATTCGTTTTTTTCCCCCATTTTTAATTTTGAGGGTGAGGGGGTGGGATTGGCACGATAAAAGCAAACACTCGGGGGTATGTCAACCATTTTGTTTTGCTTCGATTACTGTCCAATGCTTTATTTTGTCGTCTTGTGTTTTTTTTGGGTCGAATCAGGCCACCACGCCCGAACAGCGCGCCTCAGCTGAAAGAGAGCCCCCGGCCACCCAGGACAGCAACGAGTCGGAGGGGAGCAGGGGTTTCGACGGCGGAGGCGGTGGTGATGGCGAGAGAGGTTGTGGTGATGGAGTCCGGGCGCCTGCCAAGGTGTGGTTTGGTTCGGTGTGGTTTTTGGTTGCTGAACAAGCGTTGGGCTGGGTGAGGAAGAGAGGGGGCGGGGGAGGTGTTCTCATGACATACATGGCCGTAGTCGTATGACCATAGACCCTCGCATCCTTACAATGCCGGGATGGAGCAGCTCAGGTTTTCACCGAGACTAGGCAGACATCGCTTGCACCCAAGCGCGAAGAAGCGCTGTGAGGTGTTGGGCGAGTCGCATGAAGGGTGGGCTGCATCCGACTACGAAGAACCGCTTGTGAGGTGGACTTGCATACGGATGAAGGCGTTGGAGTAATCGATGGGGGGTGGGGGGGGTATACGATATGATAGCCGTTGGGTTTTCACCAACCAGGCAGACATTGCTTGCACCAAGCGCGAAGCGCCGTGAAGTATTGGGCGAGTCGCATGGAGGGTGAGCTGCATCCTGCTAAGAACCGCCTTTGAGGCGGACTTGCATTTGGACAACAGCTTCAATGAGTTAATTTAATTTCTGGTGTGGCCACTTCCGGAGACAGCAATGGGTTTTACTATGTAACTGCCTCGCGGATGCCTTACCATATTAACACTACGTGATACGACGATTCCCCTTGTGCGGAGCAAAGGTTCTTCACCCCGCACAAATGATCTACTCGACCGCCAGCTTTGGTGACCGCCAAAAAAAAAAAACGGCACCCTGGTTGTCTAGCTCACGCAGCGAGTGGCGTGTTTTACAGCGTCGTTGCCAACCGACGCCAATCCAACCTATAAATATATCATATATAGCATATATTTATAGGGGGGGGCTGTCGGGGGCAAGGGTTCGGGATAATCGATCCTTTGAACAAAGACCAGACGGCCCGCGGCGCCCTTCTTGGTACGACAACGAGAGCAGTGGGGGGGGGGGAGGAGGGCGGAGGAAGGAGGGGGTGTGCGCTCATTGTCATGCATGGCTGTAGTCGTTTGTGGGGGGGGGTACAAGAGGTGGCCGGCTGCGTGCCACTGGCTGGGTTAGGCCCACCGTGCAAGGGTACGGAGTTGCTTACTCTATTGTACCTGTTACCGCGAGTTGTTGTGTGTTTTTCGTAATTAAAAATTGTTTTAATAGCAGTACCCGGCGGTGTTTTCGCCATACGGTGTGACTTACATCAAATTTGTATCTCTCTTTGTCTTTCTCTCCCCTCCTGGTTGGTGAAAACCCCCCCCCCCGTGCCCCCCCCCCCCGCTAGAGGAAATGAGTACCCCCCCCCCCCCTTCAGGGATGCGAGAGTCTATTGTCGTACGACTACGGCCATGCATTGCGTGTGCACATCCTCCCCCTCTTCCCCCCTTCGATGCATATCGCTATGAACTCCCCGAATTGGAAAACAGTCTCCCAAACACGCTGCACCACTCTCGTGCTCCCCTGCCCCCCCCCCCCACCCTCCCCATCTCCCCGCACTGGCGGATTACCGCTACGAACTCCTGGAATGTAAAGGTCACCACCGAGGCGAAAGCGAAAGCGAAAGCGGATGCCAAAGCACGCCTCAGGTGAGAACGGTTGTGTATGGGGTATGGAGTTGCAAGCGGGTAGGACAAGGGAGGCGTACTCATTTGTCGCTTGCCTGAGTCATTTGACCATTGATCACGCATCCCTTTCAAAACGGGCGGGTAGGAGGAGGGGCGGGGGGGGATTCTCGCACGACGCACGCGCCCTGTACACAGTTTGGCGATTTTGGCGATAAGTGGTTGGGTGGGTTGGGTCCGGGGGGGGAGGGGGTGGGGGTGTACTCATGTCATGCATGGCCGTAGTCGTATGACCATAGACCCTCGCATCCCCACAATGCTTTCACAATGCCGAGAGGGGTGTACTCACGTCGTGCATGACCGTAGTTGTATGACCATAAACCCTCGCATCCCTACAATGCCGGGACGGAGCACGTTGGGCTTTCACCAACCAGACAGACGTTGCTTGCACCAAGCGCGAAGCGCCGTGAGGTATTCGATGGGGGGGGGTAAGGGTGTATGGGGTACGGTAAGGGCCGTAAGGTCGGAGGTGGCACGGCGCAGCCTAGGATTAACAGGCCACTACTCCCTTAAAAAAAAATACATATATTCATTTTTGGCATGTAGGGCGTGGGTCGAGGCGGCATTCTGGTGACAGGCGAGCGCGTAGCCTGGCAGCCGGCGTGTAGGGAAGGGGGAGGGGGGGTACTCATGCCATGCATGGCCGTAGTCGTATGACCATAGACCCTCGCATCCCTACAATGCCGGGACGGAGGACGTCGGGCTTTCACCGACCAGGCAAACATTTATTGGGGGGAGGGGGGGGGGTGAAGGATTATCAGCAATGGGCGCTTTGCCGTCCGAAGGGCCGTGGTTCGCAGCATCGTTTTGGGAGCAACACTCCCGTTACTGTCACCTACTACCACAGCCGAGAAAACGACACACATTGTTAAATTCCGCGCGCAAGCGTGCGTGTGACGCGGCGTCTTTTGTTCCGTGTACTTGTTGCCGGAATGGGTAGGGAGTTAAAGACAATAGAGCACATCAGTTTTTTTTTAGTCTATTTCACCGCCGTTGTTGTCATCGCCATCGCCGCCCGCCCTCCGCCCCGTCCCGAATCGCACGTGCTCCGTGGATTATATATTTTGTCGCGTCTACTGCTTGCTGCACCTTCTCTCGCGGCCTTCTTGTTTCTGTCCACCTCTTTTGTGAAACTGCTGCAGTGGATGTTGGTACCACCTGGGACGGACGCAACGCCCTTTCGAAAACGAGCACCTTTGCTCTCATTTCTCTGTTTGGATATTTTTTCCACACCCATGCACATAAAGCCAGCCTCCCTGCCCACCCCCACCCTATGTACGGACTCTTCCCCTTGCTCACGACTACAGCCATGCATGACATAAGTACACCCCCCCCACCCCCCTACGCCTAGTACACCCCTACGCCTCCAAACCCTCTCGACGTCTGGTGGTCACCTATTCTGCTGGCCCAGGTTTCAGCGATACCAGCTTCCGGCGTGGGCCCACACGAAAGCGATGGCAGAAGAGGGGGGGAGCAATGCCCAAGCTGCTGCTGACCGAAAAAACGCCTCGGGCGATATGGGGGCATCGGGTGTTGTCGACGATGCCGACGATGATAGTGAAGTGCTTGCCGCAGTAGACGTTGGGACGCCGGCGGTGGTGGTGGTGTCGTCGGCGGCGACGGTGATCGGCCGCCGCGAGGACCGGGCGAACGATTTCGACGCCAACGGTAACATTGGTAAAGTTGGCTGTACCGGTGGCGGTGATGGTAGCGGCCACAGCGGTAACGGAGATGGGAATAACAATTACGGCAGGGGTAAAGGTAACGATAGCGGTATCGGTAACGGTAACAACGGAAACGATAGCGGTAACGGGAGCAGCAACGATAACGGCGACGGTATCGGCGGCGGGAGCGAGATCTGGGACAACCGCGGCGGAATATCGCCCCCGCCGCCCCCGCCCCCNGCCCCCGCCACCGCCGCCCCTGTTGGTGCCACCGGCACCACCGACGCCCGCCGAAAAAGACGACCGAGGGGGTCCCGAAAGACAGGAACGAGGAGGAAGAGGAGAAGGCCGAAAAGAACCTGCGGTTTCGCTTTTAAGGGTAGATTCGGGCAGCGCGGCATGGCCGGCGCGGCAACCGAAGTTTAGCGGTGCCGGTGGTCAAGCCTCGGTGGTAAAAAATAGGGGAAGGTGGGGGGGCGGGGTGCGCCGGAAAGGGGAGACGTCGGCGGCGGTAGCAGCGGCGCCAGAGCCAGCGACAGCGGGGGTGGCATCGATGGAGGGAGGGGCTTTAGTAGGGGGAGCGCGACGGCGACGTTGGGGCAGGGAAAGAGGGGAGCATGTTCAGGGGGGGGAAGAGGAGGAGGAAGAGGAGGTGGGTTCGACCATTTGTTTTACATATTTTGAGTCCGTTTTTATTGTTTTGTGCAACTTCGCGAAGCGTGTTGCATTGTTGAGGGGCGAAACGGACACATTTTCTTCCTTTTTTTTCGTCTCGGGTGCGGGGTGCCGACTCGGCCCCGGCGAGCAACAACAAATAATTGGAATCGCCACCCACACAAACGGTAAATACAAATTTCCCCGTCCCATCCCATATTTGTATTGTTTCCCTCCAACTTTTACCGCTCGCTCGTCCGCCGTGATTTCGGGTTCGTTCGACAGTTCGATATTCCAATAGCCCGGTAATCCGATAATAGTTCATGCGGTGCGCGTCTTATACATCAAAAGCCTCTCTGTTCACACTTCCCTTGATTTTTTTTTTTTCTCTTTTTCCTTTTTTTCCACATTTGGTTTCATTTGTTTCCCTCTTTGTTCCCCTTTCTTGTTCATGTTTTCTCGTTGTTTTCTTCGCTGGATACAATAAAGGAACCCCTCCAAATTCTGGGGCGCCGAGCTGGAAAGCCGTTGCGGGAACGCCCTGAATCGCCACCGCAACAAAAGGACAAGGATAGGGATGCATACAAGAGTTCGGTGGGTGTCGGCAGCAACGGGGGCAGCGGTGGTGGTGGTGGTGGCGGCGGCGGCGGCGATATGGCAATGGTTAACTTGGTGCAGTGGCGTGAGGACGAGGACGGCGTTGTGCTTGGCGGCTCGGGGGATGACGATTGTGAGGCTGGCCAAAAAAGGAAGCGAAACAGCATTTGTTTTGTTTTGTTTTTGTTTTGTTTTTGTTTTGTTTTGTTTTGTTTTTGTTTTGTTTTGTTTTGTTTTGTTCTGTTCTGTTCTGTTCTGTTCTGTTCTGTTCTGTTCTGTTCTGTTCTGTTCTTGTTTTGTTTTGTTTTGTTCTGTTCTGTTCTGTTCTGTTCTGTTCTGTTCTGTTCTGTTCTGTTCTGTTCTGTTCTGTTCTGTTCTGTTCTGTTCTGTTCTTGTTTTGTTTTGTTTTGTTTATGCTCTTGTCACTGCTAAGTTTTCAGTCCAGTTTTGCAGGAGCTTGTAACGCTCGGTTGCAGTTTGTGAACAAATCGTGGCCATGGGGTGTCTGTCTGTCTGTCTGTCTACCCCCCCCCTTCCCGTCCCTCCCCGCTACCCCCGACACTTAATGATAATGCCTCGGTTTACATCGTGCATACGTACGCGGCAGCATTCTCACAGCTCGTCGACCGTTGCATTCCATTGAGATGTGCGTGCTGTAAGATAATTGTGTATTTGGTATTCGGTCTTTGATATTTTGAGCTTTCGAGGCTTTAATTTAGTGCAGCAGCGGCGAGTTGCTTGGGGATAAGGTTATGGTTAGGGGGTGGTGGTTGAACGGACTGACTGCTGTTCGGGTAGATCGGTTCAGGTTTCTTGGTTTTGGTTTGGTTTGGAGTTTGGCCCCGGTCTTAATCTGGTTTGGTTTGTTTTGGTTTGGTTTGTTGTGTTCGGTTACGTTTTGCTTGGTTTGGTGTTGTAATTGGTTTTGATGTTTTGTGTCCTGTACCTGTTTTATTTTTCGGCGGTGATAATGGCCGCATGGACGTTCAGTCTACCTACAGGACCAAGGCCCCAATCGCAGCGTGTCTCGCTGTTCAGTAGTCGATCTCACCCCACGGCTACAATGTAGCCAGTACCCAATCGCGCCGTCTCAAGATCCGCTAGTCACAAGCGCGTGGGATCAACATCATACTCCTTCCAGAAAAAAAAAAAGAAGCAATCCTCTCGCCAAGCACACACCTATTCCGTTTCCTCGTGGGATTGGCTTAAGCTGATGATGACGGCGTTCGCCGTTCTCTGCTCAGGTTACCACGGCCATGACAACGACCACGTCAACAACAACGACCATGTCAACAGCAACGACCGCGTCAAAAGCAGCAAAGACGATGACGACGATGGTGACGAGCAGAGCTACTCCTTAGACGACGACTTCGAAGACGCGGGCCGCGCCCCGGACCTTCCGGGAAGCACGCCGCCCTCCGCTAGAAAACTCGGGTCGCCCTATGTTGCGAATGGCAGCGGGAGTGGCGGCGGTGGCGGCGGCGGGGGAGAGAAGGTGCGTTTTCGAGAGAATTAAGGGGACTGCTCAAAGAGTTATTTTTGTAAAGTGCTGGTAATTACGGGGGGGGGCAGTAATTAGGACCAAACATGCGTACTAAAAATATTGGAATATGTAGGTTTTTGTGTGTGTGTCATGGCTCTTGATTACTATGGTGTCCCTGTAATAGTAGCATTTTTTTTTTTGCATTATTTCATCCTTTGCAGATTCGTGGTGGGTGAACCGAACGCGTTGCCGAAAATTTCAAGGTGACAATTTTGTTTTTGTCACAACTCTTGGGGCTGTTACTATTCTGGGGGGGCTTATGTGGTAAGAGTGGTCAGAACCTACGATGGACCCATAAACCATGCCCCTTCCAGCCCCACCCCTCCCCGCTTGAATATATAACATCACAGAACCAGTACGCCTTGTCCCAGCGGGACTACCTACGCGTCCCCTTGTGTGCTCTAAGTCCTTTACAGCGGATTTTGTGTCGACGGCAGCTGCGATGTCGCCTTGGGGTTTCGGTTCCCCTTATCAATCCTCTCGTTAGCCTTGCGTTGGCCTTGCGTTAGCCTTTCGCTAGCCTTTTGTTAGCCTTGCGGTAGCCTTTCGTTAGCCTCGCGTTGGCCCTTGCGCTGGTAGGCTATACTTTTCCCACTTTTCCACGCCATCGGTCGCGCGCGCGCCAAACATGAGTAACCGCACCACGAATCGCAATCCTCTCCGTCCCCAGCGGCGTCCATGAAAAAACAACGCGCACGCGGAACGGCCCGGTGCGTAGCGGACCAGACTGAAGCGCGTGAACTGCGAGAAGCTCACCCCCCCCCCTATAAATATATGATATATTTATAGGTTGGGTTGGCGTCGGTTGGCAACGACGCTGTAAAACACGCCTCTCACTGCGTGAGCTAGACAACCAGGGTACCGTTTTTTTTTTTGGCGGTCACCAAAGCTGGCAGTCTAGTTAGATCATTTGGGCGGGGAGGAGAACCTTTGCTCCGCACAAGGGGACTGATCGAATCGCGCAGTGTGTATATGGTCAGGCACCCGCGAGGCAGTTACATAGTGCTCCCATTGCTGTCTCAGGAAGTGGCCACACCAGAAATTAAATTAGCTCATTGAAGCTGTCATCCATATGCAAGTCCGCCTCAGAGGCGGTTCTTAGCAGGGTGCAGCTCACCCTCCATGCGACTCGCCCAATATCTCCCGGCGCTTCGCGCTTGGTGCAAGCAATGTCTGCCTGGTTGGTGAAAACCCAACGTGCTCCGTCCCGGCATTGTAGGGATACGAGGGTCTATGGTCATACGACTACGGCCGTCCACGACATGAGTACCCTCCCACCCCCCACCTGCTCTCGACCTTGTTGATAAACCCCTCAAGCCCCCCCTCGTTCCACCTCTGCTGTGTGTACGTACGTATCAAATCGTTCGTAAAAAAAACGCATTGTGTTCATGACAGAAGTTCCGCCGCGACGAGCCGGCAATCGTCACGCCGCCACAGCGCCGCCCCCCAGCCACAGGGGACGATACATATTTGTCCCCGGTTTCTGGAGAGGAGGCGGTCTCCTCCCCCATGCCCGCTTCAGATCGGCGGCGTCCCGGACGGGTACCAGCGGACAGTCCGCCTCTGCTTGGCGATGATGATGATAACGACGTGGACAATGTCTCACCGTTGATGATGAGGATGGCGCCGGGTCAGCAGGGTTCTTCGGCTCTACCGCTGTCCGTGCCGCCGCGACCGCGCCCGGAAGAGGCTGCCGGCGGCGAGAAAAGGGAGGGACACCGAGTAGGGGAGGAAGTGGCGGTAGCGGTGGTGGCAGTGGCAGCTGTGACGGCAGAGGCGGCGGCGGCGGTGGCGATGGAGCGGCGCAAATCGCTGAGCAACGAGGAGGAGCAATTAGTCGGCCGCCGCGGAGGAAGCAGATCCGGCAACGGTAACACCGACGGTGCGCGGGTGTCGTCGTCACTCGTCGGCGCCCCGCCAACGTTAACGCCACCCGCCGCGGGCGGAACACGCCACAGTTTCTCGGTGGGAGCGGCAACCGCTGCCGCCGCCGCCGTTGCACCCGTAGCAGAGGTTCGCAGGAGGGCGTCGGGGGGTAGCGGCGTTGTCGGAAGAGGGGGCGGCTTCCGCGGGAAGAACATCAGCGGCAGCAGTAGCAGCAGTAGTATCGGTGCTGCTGCTGCTGCTGCTGTGGGGGGGGGGTCTCCGTTGTTAGTGTCGGAGATGGGCGAAGGCGCTGCCGAGCAACGGGTCGAGGCGGCGGACAGAGGTCGCCGAATCTTGGAAACGGAAGGCGCCGTAGAAAACATGAGAAGACGGCTGTCGGCAATGGGATTCCTGGAGGCTGATGGCCAGAGCGGTGTCGGCATTGGCAGCGGCAGTGGTAGCGGTGTTGAGAGGCGGGGCAGTGGTCAGGCGACCACGGGTTCGACGGCTTCGCTGGCGGTGGGGCAGGGCCGGGGTGAAAACGTTGCCGTTGTCGAGGCCGCCGCCCATCCTCAGAGCGCCGCGTCGCCGGTGAAGGAAAAGGCTTTTTCTTCGGCGGAGGCGTATCGACGAGCACGGAGATCGGTCACAGAAATAGCGATGCCGATGCGACAACGACCAGGGAGTGGAGTCGGCGGAGCCAAAGGTGGAGTAGATAGCAGCGGGGACAAGCCTCCTCTGACCGGGGGCGCGAACCCAACGGGAACGGAGAGGGGCGGTGCGGCCGACCGCAACGCTTGTCGAGAGGCGGCGGCGGCGAGTTGCTCTGCCGCCGTTCCCCCCGCCCTGGCAGAGGCAGGACAAGTGAAACGGCGGGGATCGGTGTCAAGCAACAACCGCGACGGAGCTAAGACAGGCACCGGTGAAGAAACACGTCGGGTTACCCTTGACACGGTTACCCCGTCCCCGTCCCCGCCCTCCGTGCGGGAAGAGGAGCCTTGGAGGCCTTGGGCGGACCGGGAAAGCTGGGCGCCGCCGCGGTCATCGTCGTCCTCGTTGTCATCGTTTTCGTCGCGGCGTGGTGGTGGTGGCGAGCGCGCGGAGGCGAAACACAGCCCAGGTGCCTCCCGCCCTTCTATCGACGGGGTGGAGGAGGAGGCGGAGGACACAGCGAAGACGATAGGAAATGGGGGAGAGCGCGGGGGGCGGCAAGATCGAGGAGAAGGGCTAAGAGCGACGGCGGCGGCGGCGGCGTTGGTGCCCGGCTCGCTCTCCCCAACGAACCCCGCGGCAACGCCGACAACCCGTTTCGCCTTGCAAGGAAAAGCGGGGGGGGAAATCTTGGGGGCTTTGAGCGGGATAACTCGACCCTCTCGAGGGCCGCCACCCACCTGCGAGCAGGGAACGTTGGGTCACGGAGTTGCCGCTGACACGCCAACGAGCGAGACTTTGTCGGTAGACGTTTCCCCCGTCGAAGGGAACGGCGACGGTAGCATGTCTAGCCGAGGAGGAGGAACACCCGAGAAAGGTTCGGACGGCCGCCCCCGCCGTCGTCGCCGGCGCCGGCGCGGCCTCCCCACCCCCCCCCGGGGGCAAGCGGGAGAGGGAGTCGACCAAGGAGATGGAGGTGCCGGAGGAGAAGGAGGACAGGAACCCGGGGGGCGGGAGCAAACGGTCCTGCCGCGCCCTGATGAGGAGTACGAGGAGGCGCTTCTGCGACTAACCGCGGCCGCGGCGCACGCGGCGGAGTTGTACAGAGAGCTCGCGGAGGCGTCTGCCACCTCTGCCGCTACCGGGGGGACGGGGACGAGGGTGGGGACAGGAGCAGGGACAGGGGACAAGAGGCCGGGAGCGGAGTCTTTCGCGTCGAGGATGCCGGCGAGGCTTGCGAGCGGAAGTCCGGAGTTCCGAGAGTCCGAGCCTGAACCGACTGCGGGTGAGTAAGGTGGTTTGCATGTTGGATGGGGGGGGGGGTACTCATGTCATGCATGGCCGTATTATAGTCGTATGACCATAGACCGTCGCATTCCTACAATGCCGGGACGGAGCACGTCGGGTTTTCACTGACCAGGCAGACAGTGCTTCCACCAAGCACAAAGCGCCGTGAGGTTTTGGGCGAGTCGTATGAAGGGTGGGCTGCATCCTACTAAGAACCGCTTGAGCGGCGGCCTTGCAATGGATGACAGCTTCGATTTTGTTTTTTCTGGTGTGGCCACTCCCAGAATGCTGGGGGGGGGGGAGGGGGGTTCGTAGGCGCGGAGGTGGACAAGGGTGACCAAATCTGAGAACGAAACTGTGTTTGTGATTTGTTTTGTTCCTAGCTTAGGCAAGGGGGTGGGCAGTGTTAATGGTTTTGAACAGTAATCGTATCATTCGAGGTGGTTACTTTGGAGGCGATATTGTATCCTCGTAATATGTCCTCGACTTGCGACTTTCTTTTCCTGTCTTTCCCGCCAACGGGCTGCTTTCAGGACAACAACCAGGTGATATGCTACTGTGTGCGTGTTCTCGAAATACGAAGGTTATGATGAGGGTTGTGTGAAACGTAACCCTTTGTTGCACATTCCGAGAATTCCAGGGGGGGGGGAAGCAGAAAGCATCCTCGGTGCCCTCCTCGCCCCAGAAGCAAACACACGGATTTTTCCGGACTCGGGACGTGAATACTTCCGTGCCAAGGCGGAAAATCGCGGACTCCGAACTTCGATTCTCAATTATAATAAATCGTGAGATCGACGGGCAGAAATACGAAAGACGATAAAGCTGGTTTGTAATGACGCTTACGCCACAAATTTTGTTTTTACGCACCAAGATTCTACGTATGTATATACACCATGTTGCGAAAGCGGCGGCGTTGTGTCATACTATTGTATTAATTTGTGTCCTTCCCTGCGGTGCCGTGTCTCGCTGACGATTTTCTGCGCGGCCTTGGCGAAGGGGAGCACCGCGACGGGGCTGCTCCAGGCGACGAAGCACCTGGAGAAAAGAACGGGGAAGACGAGGACGACGACGACGATTACGAGGACGACTACGACTGGGAGGGGGAGGAAGAGGAGGGGGAAGGCGGGGCCCAACCCGTCGGCGCTGCAGGAGAAAGAAGGGGGGCGGGGGGCGGGAGAGGAGGGGCAGGAGGACCTTCGTCCCTGGAGAGGTCTTTCCGCGAGAGCTTCGCGTCGGTTAACAACGTTTTGTCCGCGATCGCGGGAAGAAAAACCGCTTCAGCGTTCGCGCCAGCATCAGCATCCTCGACAAAGGACGGCACCCCCCCCAGCGTATTTAACGATGTCCTTAGCGGACACGGAAGAAGGTCAACCACCACCACCACCACCACAACACCAACGGCGAGACCAACGCCACAAGCAGGGAGACCCGAGACACGAGGAACGGCGTATTACTCGTCCGCGGAGTCCGCGTCTCCCGCGTCCCCCACCCCCCTCTCCTTGCGCTTCTCACCCCCTTACTCGTCCAAGCGAGGCCGCCGGGGAGAGTCCGAGAGCGGCAGCCTGTCCGCGGCGGCTGGTGAGACGGAGGCGGCCTTTTCGTCGGGGCTAGCGCTGGGTAGCAGCGCGACGGAATCGCCAGGGCGAGATGAGACATTCGCGGCGGCGGCGGCGACAGCGGCGGCGGCAGAAACAGGGCCGGGGAGAGGGGACAGTGCGGCTGCCGGTGACGAGGTGGAAATGCCCCCGGAGATGTCGGGCATGCTGCAGCGGTACTCGGAGATGATGCTCCGGGTTGTGCAGGTGACTTTGACGGGATCACTCGTGAAAGAGGATGCTCTGTTTTGTGTTTTTCTTGCCTTTTGTTTTTTGTTCCGGATCAAGTTTTTAAGTTTGGGCAAGGTGAAGGAGGGACATGCGTTGTCCACTGCTTCCACGGTCCTGTTGTGAGAAGCATCAATTTCCTCAGTTATTAAGTGAGATGGTGCTCCGGATCGTGCAAGGGACGGATCGCGCGAAGAGCATTTCGTTGCCGGCATGATACGAAGTATTGTGAGAGTACGAAGGGAAAGGGGTGAACCCACCGCCGCTGCAACACCGCGTTCGCATGTTGAACTTCGTTTGGGTGCTTATTTTTGAAGCCGGGAACGGTCCTGATGTCGCCTGATAGCGGGAGAAGGATTAAGGGCGCCGGCTTAACAAAGAAGCTTATCGTACCTGCCCCCCCCCCCCTCACCCCCGTCGCCGCCACCGCCGTTATTCCCTAAGTTCGTCGCCTGAAAAGTTCACGCAGCGTTTTGAGTTTTAGCTCGGGTTTGGTTTTATCTCGTATCTGTCCATCGTTCTGGGCATGCCGGCGGGCACAAGGGTTTCCCTTGAACTTTCCTGCAGTGCCCACGTCTGCTTGCGGGTTTCGCCCTACGCTGTGTTCGCCGTAGTTGTGGACACACCGCTCCCCGACCTTCCTTTTGGGTGTCCAAGTTGAACTTTCTTGTCCAGTCGGCAATCGCATCCTGACCCCCTTCCCCCTATACCCGTCCACGCCTCTAACTGCAGGAAAAGTTGGAGGCTAGGATAGCAGACGGATCCCTCGGTCCCAGCACATGATGACTTGTCGGGACACATGTGGCCCAGGCAAGGCCGCCGCCGCCAGCACGACCACCGCTGGTCTCTCGCCTCAAGCTTGTCGCCACGCTGTCTTAAAAGAGATCTCGTCGATCAGAGTTTTTTATGGCGTTTCGCGTTACCTCAACTCGCTAGCACCGTATTACGGGCTGTAGAGGGGTTTTCCACAAGATGGGTTTTCACGGCGCGGGAAAATTGGGTTGTGGACGGGATGGGGGGGGGTGTACTCATGCCGTGCATGGCGGTAGCCGTATGACCATAGACCCCTTCCGCATCCGGGGGGGGGCGGGTGGCGGGCGGGGGGGCATGTTTATAGGCGCGCCTTGGCCGTCAGAATGTTACTAGAAATTTATCACGCGCTTGCCCTCGCAGCCGCGCGGAACAAGGAGAAGAGAAGCCATGCTCCCTCTTCCGCCCTTGTACCGCCACCGGCTGTTTTCATCGGAATTCGGTCGCTTCTGCAAGACGCGACAGGGGGCCATGCCGAGCATCATTTTTTCTTTGTAGTGGGGGGAAGGGGAGCCACCGTCCGTTGTCGCGCTTCGGGGAACGGCTGTAGTGGCCTCAGAGCGATGCTATTAATAACATTTTCATCATTCCATGCTGTTTCGATTTTTTTTTAATATTAAGGCGTTCCAAGAACCAAACAAAAATATGTCGTAAGCACTACGGTAAGTATCACATCATTTACAGGAGTGCACACAATCTCCAGTTGCACTACTGTTCGTTTGTGTGTGTTATAACTGGTGCTTTTATTTTTCGTGCGATCCAAATGCTGAATAAAACCGCGGGTTCGGGCAAGGTTCGGGAGGGGAGAGGGGTGCCTCCTCCCCACCCCCCAAAGAAGGATATCGAGACCAGGAGCGCTCAGCATGCGCGAGCGCGGAGGCGCAACGACCATCAGCAGCAATGTGTTGTCCTCGGAAATAAAACGCACGCCGATCGAATAGACTACGCGTATAAGTAAGTTGTAGCTACTTCTCGTTTTTCCTTAGCTTAGCGCGTAAAAGTAGCTACAATATTATGGCTGCTTTACCGACCGCAACGTAAACAGAGCCCGTAAGTTACTTTAACAACAGTAGACTTTACGCAGTTACCGTACTTCCCGCACCTCATATGGAAAAACGATGAAGTCACAATTTTACGGGCCGGGTCAGGTCATGACCCGTCAGATACGTACGGGTCATGTTGCGGGCTGGGCCTCCTTGAGCTGCGAGTTTTTTTCTGCTGACCCGCAGATCTGACACTTGAAAAAAATCCCGCTTTCTGCCCGAAGGCTTCTCTTCTTGTGCCACTACTCTCCTTCAAGTGCCATATTCAAACTTAAAAACACCCCCCAAATCTGTACCACCTGGTATTATACGGTACTCGTACTCGTATATACTTCGACGTACTCCGCATGCCCACATCCATCCATACCCGCTAGATCCAGGCCACATTGGTCTGCCTCGCTGACGGGAGGTGTCAGACCTCCCCGTTGCGTCAATTCAGGGTTTCGGGCATCGGGGGTGGCTACAGTCTGCGTTATTTTTACGGTGATTTTTGGATTACGATTTATTTGCGTTAGTTTAGTGGCGTTTTTTTGTATGTTTTTTTTTTCTGGTATGCAAGGGCGGGTGAAAAAAAGGACCCGAGACCCCCACTCACATTTTTGCATTTGGGGCCGATTGGGGGGGGGGGTATTTGTCAGTTCCTATACTAAATCCTATATAACCAATGATTTTTCCAGTTCCTATACTAAATCCTATATAACCAATGACTTTTCCAGTTCCTATACTAAATCCTATATAACCAATGACTCAACCCTTGACTCAACCACAAGTTACTTGGTTTTAGAATGGGCACTTGTCAGCCACTGCGTGCCCCAACTTAATTCGTTTCCTTCCACGTCCGCTTCTTTGTCAGTGTCCGACCTACTCTGCTACTTTTAGG